>VXBO01001437.1:174684-333622 GCA_013400135.1 Rhinoptilus africanus | reverse complement strand
GCGATGAGGTCTCCCCTCAGCCTCCTTTTCTCCAGGCTGAACAACCCCAGCTCCCTCAGCTGCTCATCGTAAGACTTGTGCTATAGACCCCTCACCAGCTTTGCTGCCCTTCTCTGGACCTGCTCCAGCACCTCAATGGTTTTTTTCCTAGGAAGTGGCCTGAAACTGGACACAGCACTTGGGATGTGGCCCCACCAGTGCCGAGTACAGGGGGACAGTCACTTACTTCCCCAGTCCTACTCACCCCACTATTCCTGATACAGGCCAGGATGTTGTTGGCCTTCTCAGCGCATATTAAGCCACCAGTCACAGCTCTTCAGAAATGGCAAATTTTAAAATATGCTGTAAAAACACAGCAGCTCCAAAACTAAAATAGGGCCCGCTGACAGGGACTGGGCCGGTGTACCAGGTTAGCAGCTGCACGCCGGCACTGCACCTCCTCGTCAGGAGCACACCCAGCACAAGTGGTCCTGGAGCCCCCTGCCAGGCGCCTCCTCCTGCCTCGCCTGTGCCGCTGCTAACGGCGTACCCTCCTGGGAAGTGCCTGGAACATCCACTCCCAGAAACAGGAGACCGAGAGAACAGCAAGCTTTGTCTCACTGAAGTACTCGGGCAAAGAGACCATCCGAGTGTTGTGAAGACAGTATTCACCACGTGTTGCCGGTATAATTCACTCGAAGGGGTTGAATTTTTAGCAGAGCTGTGAGGGGTTGGGCAGTGCTTTGCACTGGAGCTGCTGGGGCCTGACTGTGCTGTGAGCATCCCTAAAAGGCCAAAAAGGTTTCAAGTTTTGCCAAGCCCGGTGCTATTAGAAAACAAGCCATGATCATTAGCATTTAGTTTAGAGAAAACTCTGCAGCTAGGGAAGAGACAACAGAAATAAAAGGTTTATAAGCCACTCTCTCCCTGCCCTCTGCAGGACTGGTGCTTTCTGCTTTCATTTCAGCCAGCTCAGTGCATTTCTGATTGTAGCAAACTCTACACAGTCCTCTGTGGTCCCTAGGAAGGCTGTTCCTGTCACCTGTAAGGTGACATCTTATCTCTGTCCCTCTCAGCAACCTCCCTGCTAACCCCATGTCTCTCACTGCCTCACCGCTACCTTCTCTATGGCACTGCCAGCTCTTCCCCCGCACAGCTCGGTTGCCTCTTGGAAGATGATCAGCCCCCTTCTCTAAGGGGATTTCACACACCACCATTCCTTTTCCTAAGGGAAGAGCTGGGAACATGCAGCCAAAATGCACACAAATCTGCTACCAGTGTTTCACCTGCATTTCATCAGAGCCCTGGGTGAACAGGAAGGTGTTGCTGGTGTTGTAGGCAAAGGGGACCTGGCAGTCGGTGTCCTGGTCTTATCTCAGGGGATGTGGCAAACGTGTCCTGGAATAACTATTAGCATGTGCCCTCATGCATTCCCATTTCCAGGAATAAAAAAGAAAGCTAGAGAGTGCTTCTGGTGGCTAACCTTCCCCCAGCCTCCAGCAGTTTCAGTGTATATTTGAATTAGTTGGAAATAGCTATTAACTTAGAGGAGTTATAGGGGATTAAATTTGGAGTTTCTTTATTTCTTCAAGGTCCAAAAGATAAAAACCATCCTTATTAGCAGCTTCTCTTGTATGAGGGTTTCTTTTAGCCTGGATAAATGTTACTTGTATCAATTAAGAGAGGCACTGAATGCTCTGTAATCTCAAGAGATATTAATTTGCAATTTATGGATTACCATACAGCTCTCTGTGCATTATCTTGGGCACAGAAATGCAGTTAAGAAGTCTTTGTCCTCAGTCATTTATTCTCAGTTTCCTCACTTGAGGTCATTCATCTCTCCATGAAACCAAACTGGAAAGCGGATTGCTGAGAACGTCAGAGTTTAAATAAGTCAAACCTGAATTTTAGTTTGGTTTTCTGTGTGATGGAGGTGAGGTGGAACAATTAGTGTTTAGCTTCGGGCAGCAAGGAGCATAGGGGAGGCAGGAAGTTTTGCAGCCAAAGAGAAGGTACCTAAAACTGCCTGAATTCAGACCATAGTGCTGCGGTACTGAGTCACACCTTTTAAGCTCATCTAGGTTCAATATCTTGTCCCTGAGGGGTATCAGACTCAGAAGTCTCAAAAAGACTAATCGCTAAGTTTAGCTACTTATACCTCTCCATGGTATTCCCAGATGTCTGGGCTAGGGCAGGGTATGCTTTCCACATTAACCCATCAAATGATTTTGAAACTTTCCAGTAGCATTTGGAAAAGCAGAAGTCAAAGGAACAAACCTTTCCCACCAGCTGCATCAGTTATAAACTGCTGAAATGGAAGATAATGAACGTTTCTGGACTGCTGATTATCAGGGTAGAAATTCTGATAAAGTACGTCAAGGGACCCAGCTCAGTTCCAGCTTAACAGCAATTTGAAAGCCATCACGTAGTTTCTTTTGAATGACAACACCCCCTCTGAAATTGAAATCTGTGGAAGTACCTTCATTCCATTCCTGCCTACCTCCCCACTGGCCTCCCCAAGCCACTGCCAAGGATTGAAAATGATCCCATTGTCGTGCTGCCAAAGTAAATTAACATGATTCACAATTTTCCATAATAACTATTCAAAATTAAAGCAGTTGGTAATTAAAGTAATCCTTGCTCCCTGGTGACACATGCAGCATGACAAAACAGAAGTACCGTGACAGCAGCAGAACCTGTCTCCTTTATTTACTCGCTGCTTCAGTGCCTTGTTCTGCCGAGTGACGGATCTCCTGTAGAATTACAGAAGAACAAATGAGTTAAATTAGAGTGAATATTTGTGGTGAAAATGTCAGTGTGAAAGTATCTGCTGTGATAGCCCATAAAATAAAATCAATATACTTCCAGATTCACCATGCCCCTCCTGCGTCTGTGGTTCATTTTGCTGCAGTTTTCAGGGAAGCGAAGAAGGACTGCAGGTCAGCTGCCGGACGGAGCCTGGAAAACTCTAACCTGGAGACTTACAGCTCAGAGAGCCCAAATAAGATGGATGGCACAGAGTGGGTTGCTTTGAAACCACGTCCACACAACGTCACATCAGCAGCCTTGGAAAAGGTACTTTTAAACATAGAAACCAGTTATAATTGAAAAAAAATATCAGTTTTAAGTTCTCTGTGGAGGTCCTACCAGCCTTGCCTTCTTTGGGACAGTCTCCAGGAGAACCATAGTGCCACAGCTCTCTGGGAGGAGGTCTTCCTCCCCCCTGCTGGACCAGCTCTGCTTCCTGTATCCCACGTGGGGGGGCTTATCTGTACTCAGCCTTCCAGGCACTGGAAAACCAGCATCTTACAACAAGGACAAGTTGTGCCTCTTGCCTTGTAAGGACTGATTTGACAGAAAGTTTGCTTTCTTGTATGATTAAAAGTCTTAATTTAAATAATAGCCTGAATTCAGAATAAATTGATGAAGGGCAAAGAACAGGTTTGGTTTTTTTTGAGTTGTGAGATTTTTGTCTTTTTACATTCATTCCCAAAACCAAGCATGATGACATCTGGATCCTTTGTGCTTTTGTACTGTTCCAGTAGCATAAATCTACACTGCAGTTAACAAATGCAATGTGAAATGCAATTTTTCTTCAGGAGATACCATGTGAATCAGGACAAAATAACAGTTTGAGGTAAAAGATAAAAAATAAGCTTTATTGATGAGTGAAATCTTAGGCAAAAGTAGCTGCTTACAAAGTCTTTGGAAGATGGAGGTTGAGCACAGTTAGCACAGTCAGCACAGCCCTTCCTGCAGGGTGCTGGGCAGAGAAATGAGTCCAAGGAAGCACAACGAGAAAGGGCTCAGGGACGAGCTGTGGTGACAGCAGAGATGGGGATGGGATTACACAGATTCTTTAAAATGACTGCTGACGGAAAGGCTTGACGCACAGAAACAGTGCCCAAGGAGCCATCGAATGAAGGAGTGGGAAACAAACTTCGTTTTAACTTTAGTATAGTTTGGAGGGAAGATTAAACTGAACAGAAACAATTGTTTCCATCTCATCGGTGTTGCACAAGATGCTACACCAGGCAGGGCAAAAACCTCGCAATTGTAAACCTTCATCTCTCAGTCTGCTCTGACACAGGCCTTTTGTATGATGCTGGCAAGACTCCTTCTTCACATGCTTCTGCCTTCTCCCTGTCTCCTGTGACATGAGGGTAATAAATTCCTGAGGGTAGGAAAGGGAGATGTGGATTCAAAACTTATGGAGCACTCAGACACAGTAATGTTGCTCTCTGCCACTAAAAATCCTGTATTCATTTCTCCATTTGCTGATTGGAGTTGAGGCATGACTATTTACTCATGTAAGCTAAGTGGAAAATACAGTTTCTCACTTTAGATGTGCAGCTCCATAAAGACAAGAAGCTTTATTTCAAAGGCTATACTATGACCAGCTGATAAGTATACTTGGGAAAAGAACAGCTACTATTGTAAAAGATTTTATTCTGTTGCTATAGAAACCTCTACAGCATGGAGTGTCTTATAGGCAAATGGTACAGAAAAAGAAATACAGAAAAACATTTTATTGTACAAGACCAAGAAAACATGGTATTTCTTTTCGTACTTATGGAAAATAAGAAATACATTTTCAGCAAAGAGTGCAGTTATTTTGAATATTTTGTTACTGGACCATTTGTTCTTAAGTGCCACCTCCTCTGAGTTTTGAGAAAGGAAAGTGCTAGCTCCGCTTCGATTGCAAGCAGAATCCTGTAATTCTCTCTCAGGGACCCTTAAGAGACCTTTAAAATACTTAATATTCACTCCCTCTGCTCAGTGTTTCTAAATTATTTAAATGACATGAGGAAAAATGCAATTTAAGCCACTTCTGTGTGTGAAGGTGTCTGGACAGAAGCTCAGACAGAGAAAAACACAAACGAGCCAGTTTATATTTTCTGAGTTGTTTTCAAAAGTACCTAAAAAGGTCCCAGTGCAACTTCAAGTTATGGGTCCATATGCAGATGAACACGGCAGCCACAGTGGGAAGGCAGCTAAAAGCACAGCTGACTAAAAAAAGTTGAATTCCTCCTACTAGGTTACCCTGGTTAAAATCCTGCATGAGGGGTGAGGCGAACTGATGTGTCTCCTCAATTTCAACTCTGATCTATGCATGAAACAAACTCCAGGCTGAAAATGCCTCCCCGACCAAACCCACCCAAGCTCAAATCCTCAGGGTGACGTTTGCAGTAGTTAAAATGTCCAAGCTGTAATTCTGCTGGAATTCACGCAGCTGCCCAAGAAGCCAGCCTGGCTATTTTGCTTTACACAGATTTGCATTATGTTTTGAACTATATCTGCAGTGATTTGCAGCCTTCTGCCCCCAGGTGACCTACAGCGCTGCGCAGACTGGGCAGCACAGATTGCACTTCAGTCCCTCTTTCCAGATGTCAGTGTGTCTAAGCCAGTGCAGGAGGCAAGTTCTTTCTCAGGGTCGTAAATGACCAAGTTAAAATTGCCTCCCTGCTATCAGCTGAGCTGTGATATCAGACTGTGTATACCTCAGCCATGAAGTAAAACGAGTTAGTTGAAATCACCCAAGTCACTGGCTTTGCTCTTAAGAGGTGAATTATACTCACAGTGTGTTCGTTTTGAATAAGCCTTAAGTTTTAAAGCAAACATTGCACAAACCAAGTGATGCTCCACAGTTTTCTCCCAAGAAAAATATCCAAATTGCTAATGAATTAATTCTGTCTTTAAATCACACCTCCCCAAGCTCACTGCCGTCTAGCCAGCAGAGTAAAAATGTTGAGTTGACAATATAGTAAATTTTCTTGTTTTTTAGCTTGACCTCCTAATTTGAAGAAGTCCAAATAAAGTTGGTCTGTAATAAACTTCTAGGCATTACAAGAGAACTAGATACTAAGATGTCAAGAGATGGGATGGTGGTTGTGGCTGCTGTTGTGGTATTTCACTCTGTGTTTTTTCAGACAGCTTTCAAATTTGTCAAGTTCATCTCTGAAATCCAGAGAAGAGTGAAGAAAGGCACCAGAAAATGAAAACCTGATAAATCTGGGAAGTGTGCTTTGCTCTAGCTGTCCATCTCCTGGCTTGGTTGTTGCAAAGGCCACTGTTCTTACAGGGAGTGTTGTTTCAGGACTACCAATGCTCAACATGTGTTTGAGACCTTTTAAGACACAACCTTGGTGAAAATCAGATTATCTGCATGCTTATCAGTGAGATCAAACATACGTCCTTGGCTGAATTCTCATTTTCACTGAGAGCAGAGCAAATGGCTCAAAACATGAATTGCAGCCATGAAGGCAGGTCCCTTTCTGCTCCTAAACACTCAAGGGCAGTTGTCTCTCATATTTTTTGACTTTTTCAGTGTGGTGAAAATTCTTCTAAACCCCTTATTGACATATTTCAAGTCATGGATAGCTTGTAAGCCTCTCTGTGTCCTTGGTTTTCTGGATATTTTTTTTTTTCCAATTAAATTTTATTCTGCCTTGCAATTTTCAAGATGTTTTCTGTTATTTGTGTGGGTAAACAGAACAGGATTTAACTCTTGATTTTTGTGTTATCATGACACTTAACAGTCCAAAGTCCATTTCCCTATAAATGCCTAAGTAGATTTTGATATAATTAGCTAAGTAAGCATATGGCAAAAGGCATAACTGATAAGTGTGTTTATGAAAAGCAGGTCAATGCTTGATTTACATCAGAACACACACGATTTGCTCTGCAACTATTAAAATGCCTTTTTTGGAACTCTTTAAATTTACCAGTTTGGGTTCTTATGTTTACATGACTCATAATGCTTCTTACACTTGACTTCAATTTTTTCCAGGTTTTGGTATGTTTAGTTATGACACAGTAACATGCAAAGAAACTTGGATGTTATTTATTGCTTGTGTAAAGCCAGTATGTTCCTGTCTTGTTAATGTATTTTGAAGTGTGGAAGTACATGGCCGGATTCTAATATCCTGAGGGTACCTCATGATCTTAAGGTAGAAATACAGTTTTCTTGGCTGAGGTCTGAAGAACCACCTTTCTAATAATCTAATAGTTGCCTGTTACTGCCATTGGAATAATATTTCATGTTTGATGTCTTATCCTTAAGGAACACCTATGAGCATGTCTCAGTGACTAGATCCTAATTAACAGGGACCATAATTAGCCTTCTTGGAAATAGTTATAATTACCTTTGCTGAAGGGATTGGTCCATCAGCTGAACTCTGTGCTAGTCAACCAAGGATTTTGATGTGAAGCAAATGCTTCACACTGGGTAGCACTACTGTAGCTGAGGAAATCCATGCTTTTTAAACAGAAAAATCGTTGCAATATTCAACTAAATTAGAGAGAATCTACTCTATAACAAAGTATATTTTTTAACATTGCTATGTGCTCTGGTATAATCTCTCATATTTTAGACATCCCAGCTGAAGTTTGTAAGAGAAAAGTTTGGGGATTTTTCCCCATCTTGATCATTTCATCAAACAAAAGACTAGAAAAGATCCCAATGAGAGAAAACCTTTCCTAGACTGGAAATGGAGGTGGTGATTGTTTTAATACTATCTGATGACAAATTGCCCCAGGTTCAGCTTGAGTACATCACCTCTTGGACTGCCTGAGAAAGAAGCTAGTTGATGCTATGGAAGAGGGTGAGAGACTGGCATGGAGAGAAATAAGTGGCAGAGGCGCTCATGGTAGATGGGTGAGAAGAATCTATCCTAATAGAATTTTATGTACAAAACTGGTTTTATTGCTTTACACAGAACTGGATTGATGGTGTCCAATATTCTCATTACGGAGAAAGGAGAACAGGTTACACCTCTCTGATCTTGCAGAAGACCAAGCTCACTGTATCTTTGTGTTTCTCTGAATAAGAATGCAATACATGCTTGTTATCAAATTGGTTGTCTCTTTTTACAGTGTTGTCAGTATAAAAAAAAAATCAGTGTCATTAGAAGACATTGAAATCACAATTAATTTTATTATCCTAGTGATTCAGATAAAGGTATTCGATGTTTGATGACATTTTTACTTTTTTGTTAATGTCACCTTTCTTCTACTTACTGCAAATAGACATCGCAACAGTGCAAGTTTATCTGTATTTAAATCCCCTTGAACTGAAAGCATGATTGAAAGCTGAACTGTGATATCTTTGTGCATGAAGAAAAGACACTCATTTATTTATATTAATGTCAAGCCTGTCTACTGCACTTTTTTCTTCATCTTAATTGAATGTGCCTGCAGTAGCACACAGGGCATGTGCTTAAATAGGAAGGACTAATTGGAAGAAGCTGTCAGGTTAACAGAGATTTAGCTGGATAGATTGCACTTCAGTAGAAAAATCTCCTCAGGATAAGTTTGCACAGTTTATGAAGGGAGACGATGGATCCATGAGGAAGTGGATAGGAAGATACCTTTTTGTGAAATGTGTAAGGCTGCTGTTTAATTACAATGGACCTTTTAATCTAGAATGGATAAAATACTAAATACATGAGTTCCCTGTATGTTACTGAGACTTTCACAGTTACGTTTTCATCTAATTTCAGCTCCTTTTTAGTCCTCTTGCACTCTAGGCAGGGGAGTTAGTTGTTTTCTTGTGTCACCACTGAAGTAACAGAGGTATAACAGGCAAAAGAAGACATATTCTCTATCTGTTCTGTCTCACTGTTACGGCTGCAAAGCTGCAAAGGCTTGTTTCCACCATCAACTTACTGAAAAAATATCTGACGCTAGACTGAGTATATAAACACCGTGTTAGTCTTGTAATTCTTGACTAAATTCCTAGTGAAGATAATGAAACGCTCCTAATGTTAATATGTCCTTATTTAAATTAAACTCAAACTCTTTTTTTTTTCTCCCAAACACACCTTTAGCATGTTATCATAATAGCCATATGGTTTAATCTTTTAATAGTGGATATCTAAACATTCTTCAAGCCTAGCCTTATAAAAATGGTGGCATTGATGCGGACCTTCCTTTTGAGAGGTCTCAGGACCGGCTGTTTTAAAGGCCATATCTAACAGAAGAATCTGTTATTGCTGATGCCTGCGCAGTGCCCTCGCATAGCAGTGCAGCTCCTGTATCCACTGGGAACCAATCTTGCATAGTCTTCTAGGAACAGGAGAAGAAAAACGGCAGGGGGAGGCAGGGGAATTACGTACTGCTGACCTTTGAAGTGGGCAGGGTGACTGTGTGCCCTCTCGCTGGAACAGTTAGCCACAGACATGCCACTCAGAGTCTGAGATGCTGACTAGCATCAGGAGCTATGGGCAAGTGCTGGGGCTGCTCTCAGCGCAACGACCTGTCCTTAAATGGTGCTTATGTGCTGGTTTTATATGGTGATACATTTTATTGTCGTGTTAGAAAACAGGAAGATAGTTAACCTATTTTTAGCATTTATTTTATACCACTATTTACAAAGAGGGAGCTGCCCCCAAGCTCTCTGAATAAACAGACTGAGCTTGCAATTTTCCAGTGCTTTACATAAAGAATGGCTTTGAGAGAAAACTGTGTTACCCAGATTCTTCTGAAATGAGCAAAAGCTTTTTCTTTCCACTGAGAACAGTCCAGCTGTTTGCATCCACATTCCCAGCCCTTACTGCAGCTACAAGTGGCCTAGCTGCATTGCTCTTTCTTTCTCAAAACAGATTATACAGAAGCCCTCCTCTTCCCAAAGGTTGCTTAGGCACTTCCAGTGGAGGAAGACTTCACAGCAATATTTACACCAGGAGATTCCCACTCTGATTATAACAACATTTTCAGTTAGCTTGATGGCTATAGTGCACTTGCACTAAAAAATCTACCACTTTTTTTAAAAAAAAGAATGTAAGCAACTGTTTTATGCTCTAGGTAATTCCATCTGGAGAATATTCCAACCATAAATTCATGTTCCAGAAATGTACCTGTGTTTATTTCCCCATAGATCAGAGGAAAACAGAAAGAAAATCAGCCAAGAAAATATTTGATGTAGCGCTAGGATTTGTACCACTGTCCCTTTATTTACAGAAACCTAAAAAAGTTGGGAAAATACTTGTTCTAGATGGATACATTGTACTTTTGCTTTTTTGGTATTTCCCATGGTGACCTGCTGGGGCCTGGTAAAGTTCATACCCTTACAAAAATAATTCAGTACTTAATGAAACTGCAGCCATGGTTTACTATGGTTAAGACTTGCACTATTTCATAATTACATTGTACCAGGAAGAGGTGAATATTTTTCCTCTCATTAAATTATAACAGAAAGTAGCATCAGCCTATTGGAAATTTCAGATTCCACCCACTGATTGTCTGAGTTAATTACCAGCATCATTGGTTCTATCTCAGCAAGCTACACCTGTTGAGCAAGACATTGCAAGCAGATGGTCTTAAAATTAAATGTGCGCTTAAGCCCTCTTTCTCTTTTCAGTAGTTTTTAGCATGCACTTGATGTTGCACTGAATAGACTTACGGATTTACAAGTATTTAAATTTTTGCTCTGTTGTGAACTTGTCCCCTACTTGGATCATTTAGCATTTGAAACAGATAATGCTCATTCTTATTTTAATTTGCAGAATCTTTGTGCCTTAGCCTCTTTGAGGGCTTTTTTGCTCTCCTGCTGGCACTGGAGATTCTGAAGAAACTCTGGTTTCTTCATTGGGTGGCAGTGACAATCGAAAATAGTACTATTAAATTTTGCCACTTGGTGGCACTAAGAAATAACACAACTGCCCTTGAAAACGATGCTGTAAAACATGGCCAAGTGGCTGGTGACAACTGAACCCGGTGTCCCTCAGAAAGGAAGACATCAAGTGAGCAGAAATCCCATCGCCGTTTCGCTTGCTGTAGATGTTAGTACGTTTTCAGCAGAGAACACGCCCGTTGGGATGCTACTCTTGCACTCTGACGTGCACAGCAAATCCCTTCCCTCCTCCTTCGCTCTACTGGCAGATGTTCTATGCTCATCTTCCATTTGCTACTTAAGAATCAGCTGTACCTACCTAGAAGGGTTTTTTCCTAGTAAGTCAAGGAGGAGAAAGTCACAAAGCCTTTTTTTCCAGTGCCTTAGTTGAGGCACCGCTGGAGAGTTTCTCTTGGACAAGGAGATTTGCATGAAATCTCCCTGGGGAGCCCCCCAGTGTAAATATTGTTGCCTGCTTGGTTAGAAGAGGCACAGCAAAGCCATGTAAGGAATAAACTTGCTCCAGGGTGTGTGTATGTGTGTGTGTGTGTGTGTGTATGATTTTACTGACTTACAACTGCTGCTAATACAGAAAATGAAAGAACTGGACCTAGCATTTATCCAGGTTCTTTCGCATCTTGGTCGATAATACCCAGTAAAGGTCAAGTGCCCTAGGAGCTGATTTCATTTGTGGTTACACTCCCTCTCCCTGCTGCAGCTCTTCGTTCAGATCGGAACTGAAATACTGTTTTTCTCTTTCCCCCCGCACAAGGTTTTTCTTGCTGGGGTTATTTATTCAGAACTGAGAGCTGGTTTTCCGTCTGATTTTTTTTTTAATTCTGTCAATGCTCCTTGTAATGTGTCTTTGAGTCCCTTTAAAGCTCCTATTAAAAAAAAAATATTGTGATTTGTCTAAGCCTTTTAAACAGAGAGAATTTTCAGAGTGGAAACAGCTTGTGACAAAAAGGGAATAGGCATCTGGAAAGCAGTGTCCTTAATTTTCCTGTATTTTTAGAATTAAGGCTATGTCTATGCTATTTAGTAGCAGCCCCATGTACCTTTCAGAAGGTGTGAGCTCAGGCTCAGGTCTGCCCTGTGGAAGGAGCAGCCGTGGAGGCTGGAGCAGACCTCACAGGTAGCTTTGGCTCAGGAGGACTCCAGCCCCTGCCTTCCCATGCTGCTCAGCGAAATGAACCAAAGGCTGGGAAGTGAAGATCCCTGGGACATTCACCACAGATGTGGCCTCCCGAGACGAACAAAACTGCTTCTGTTTTCTGAGACGAGAGCCAAATTCCCTGTCGTGCCTCTCAGGCTGTGGGCGACACAATGGAATTGCAAATTGCTGCTATCACAATATGTTAGCGAGGATAATGAAGTAGGCTGGCCTGGGAGTTTATTACTGACAGAAATTATTCTTCATCAGTGATTTAAACCTATTTGTGGTGACTGGAAGTTAGCACCAGCACGTGAGTGTCTTGCTGAGTTAATATAACCAGTCCAGGAGGATGGTGCCCATCTAATGCATAACAAATGCTGCTGGCAATGCCCCAACCGATGCTGAGAAGCAGACTTTTGTGTTTTGGATGTCCTGGAAAACTCTTTGGAAACTGCAAGAGCCAGAGTTGACAGGCTCAAGGAAGGGCAGGGACAGTTGTCATGGTGATGGGAGAAAAGAGTTAAGGAGGGGGTGAGTAGATAGATGGGAATATAAACAAGAAAAATCAGCTTTTGCCATCCTGAGCTTGAAAGTTGGGGGAACTTCCACCCTGATGGATAAGTGTAGAGCCAGGAAAAGCCATATCTGCACAGAACTTAATCTCTGCCTAAGCTCAAAATAAGGATGACCCAAAAGTAATGAAAATAATCTCTCTGAGTAGAGACCCATATGAGTCTCTGCAGGAGCAGCCATAGTCATCTGGTTTGTACAGCACCTGGCAAGATGGACCCTCGCCCGTGGCAGCTTATAGTTTTTACAATATAGATATTTGGGGCTAAATAAAAACAATCATGTTATTCTTTTAACAATCAATAACTGAGTGAAAAGCATGCTTGCAAGAGCTCCTCAGTCTTTGTGAGATTTAATGTAGTTAATTTTTTTTTGTAGTAACTTTTACATAGCCCACCATAACTGACAATACCAATAGTAAATATTGTGTCAGAAAGATAGTCATATAACTGAAATATAGACATGAAGTTATGACTCCTGGGTACTTTTCTGGTGTGTCACCATCTGCTCCTAAATGTTATCAGAAACTCATTTTTTGTGTTTTACCACAATAGGCTATATCACTGTCAGCAGCAAACATCAACTAAGAAACAGTGACCTTTAAAAAAAGGCCTTTAAGAGGTTAAGTTTACCGTGTACTGCTGACACGATGAAAAGTAACCAACATATTGCAAAAATCACACTTTAAAAAGAAAAGTCAGACAAAAATATCCATTAGAATTATTCACTCAGCAAAAGCAAAATTGCTGAAAGGTATTCCTCTACCATGCTCATGCAGTAGCAGGTTTACTTGGTCATAAACAAAAGCTGAGGCAGTCATCTTGCCAAACACCACATTAATAGCACAAACTGCCTTTAATAGTCAAAAGCAGTGAAACAGCAGGAAGGCTCTCATTGAAACAACACATTCCTCTTTAAAGCAGACAGCCATTCAAGGCAGTGGCTATTTGGTAGTAACTTCCACCAAAAAAAATAATAAATCTATATATATTTCAAAACTTTCTAACATTTGATGCTCACTGAGCATGACATTTTATCTTGCATACTTGGGCTGTGACTTTCTCCAGTGATTTGCTTCTTGTTTACATTTGATTTACGTCTCATTTACGTGGGAAATAAAATGTGTGAACTGCCTTTGTGTGAACTTCTAAACAGACGGTTTTATATGTTGGAGGGATCCACGTCACTGAGTGATTATACAAAAATAACAAGTAGACCACCAAAAAAAGAGATGCTTGCTTTACAAACTCCCTTCCTCCTTTTTGTTAATGATGATGGAACATGCGTCCTAAAAATTTAAAGAATTACAAGATAAACTACAAGATTACCTCCACTCTGCTGTAGCCCAAATCCATCATTATCACGCATCAGCACCAGGGTATCATCATCAGAAACTAAATGTGGTCACCCTTGCTCTGTCGTGGGTGTTCAAACAAGAGGTGGGAACAGGCACAGTCTTCTTTATAACAACCACCAGAAATGATGGAGCAGTCTCCAAACAGAGTTACTATAGGAAACACATTATCGTAAGATATATTTTTTTTTTCCAGCTAATTGACAGCCATGTAAAGGTTAACGCTAAAATCAACTCCCAGCAAATGCTATAGGTAATTGTTGTGAACTTACAAACTTTAATTATATCTCACATCATTCTCTACGGGGCATTCAATTAACAGATGAAAAATTAAGAACTTAACTTCTTGATCCCACTCATACCAAAAACTATGTCACAATGCAACTTGTTCCAAAGCACCAGAAGCTTCAATATGAAAGCAATGGGAGGTGGCAAGTACAATATTTTGAAACAGCCACTAATACAATGAAGTAGAGGTCACTAAGTCTGACATTCATACTAGCAAAGCTAGCTGAAACCACAATAATATAAAGAACTGATTTTTGCTGGAGCATAAAAGAATAATATAATAGTTTCAATAGTTTACCATGAGTATATGCTGCAATCTGTATTGTAAATGCTTTTGAAGATGGAGAGAATAGAGAGAGACACAATGACATTTTTACTACAGAAAAATTAGAGTAATCCAAACTAAAATTGATTGTAAACTGCCTCAGAAAAGTCACGCAATACTGAATGACTTGGTAAAAAATATGCCAGGTGAAACGTAAGGTGATATAGATGGAGGAGGAAATGATGCATTTGTGACGACAGACTTTGTTAGTTATTACCAGCCAGAAAAGAGATCTTGTCGTCATTGTAGAAGCTTCTGAAAACATCATCTCATCACTCAGCAGTAGCCAAAAGGACAAACACAGTCCAGTTAATTTATAGGATAAGAAGAGCAGCATAAATAGAAAATAATTCTATGCTTATATAGATAGCCCACGTATTTCTCACATCTTGAGTGTCATGTGCAATTCTAGTTACTTCCATTTCTGAGAAGATGGAGAAAAAGCATAGAGAAGGCTATTATGGTGATTAGAGGTAAGGAATTTCTTCTATAGGTGCTGAGATCTAATCTCTTAATTTTATAAAGAGTCTCTCTCAGAGAGAATAGGTCAGAGATTTACTAAAAAAAGATTGGTGTGAAGAATGTGAGCAGGGAACTGTACACCTTTCATCACAGCACAAAGTTAGAGACACTAAATTGAATAGTTTGGAAGCAAATTTAAAAGAAAGAGAAGAAAATATTTTTCATATAATGTAAGTCACTTGCTGAACTCATTGGCAGAGGAAGCTTTGGAGGCCAGGAGATTAAATGGGCTCAGAGAAGTTATTACTCAAATTGATGGAAGTTTGTCAGAGGTTGTTAAACTCAATAACCATGATACACCCTCAAACCCTGGAAGCCCATGAACAGGGGCTAGCAAGGGGCTAGGAGTTGTGGATACATTACTCCGTATTCAGCCTGTCCTTGTCATCTTTCTCTAATCACATGGTGCTTCCCTCAGTATCCCCTCTTTGACAACAGGCTATAGGCAGACCTTTACCTGAAACAGTATGGACACTCACAGGGTCCTGAATCTATATTTTAGCCAAGAACAGGCCAATATTTTTGCAAAACTGAGACTAGACAAGAATCTTGACTTCCATTTATTTGTCATGGAAATCTTATTCAGGTTGCATTTACTCTGTGGTCTTTGCCACGTACTGCAGGCTGAGTAGCTGGTATCAAACTTTGTCATGGTATTCATTGGTGGTATGAGAGTTCTTTGGTTGGGGTTTTTTAAGTAATGTTATACATCTACGTGGTAATAGAAACAACCTTTCTAAAGAAAAATGAAACTTATATTTCTTTTCATCTCTTGTAATCTCAGGCTGCTTTAAATAGGATACTATGCTACAAGGACTTTCAGCGATGGAAATTACACTATTCTGTAATTACTACCTTACTTCTCAGGTACATGCCATTTCCATGACAATCGTTTTCAATATTTTTGCTGTTATAGCCTTGAAGTTCCAGTTGACAGTTATATATCTCTTTTATAGTGTCCAAGACAATCTTGCTGTTGCTTTAGAATGGGGCTAAACCTATTCAAATTTTTATTCTTTGCCACTTTTTGTAGCTCATAATGTAATTAGAATATCTGTCACTGAAGATATAGGACACTGCAGATTTCAACTTTGAGTTTAAAATGCTTTGAGGAACTTGCATTTTGGACAACTGGAAAATTCACCATTTGACCCCCCTTTACAGAAGGGTTTTCCTTCTAGCTGGAGGTAACATCCATGTCCCATGATTTGTATGTTACATTCTAGACTGTCTAAATCAAACTATTTATTTGTGCCTTGTATTATGCTAAATCCCTTGTTAGAATGCAATAGTTAGCATAAGACACACAGTTGTCTCTGTGTTTGTATGTATCATACCAACGGATCGTTACAGCTGACACGTGAACCTTTATTTCTGGGCATTGCTAAAACCAATGTTTAAGTTCTTTGTTTTTTAGTCTTCTGTGCATCTACGTCAGAAAGGAACAAAAAATGAAACCGGCAGGTGCAAGGAGTGATGAACTTCTGGTCCTATTCACTTTACTCTATGGCAAAACAGATGAAATTATTGAATCCAAATAATCTGAAACTATGCAAAAGGAGACAAAGGGGTTTATATCCTCCCTTATCATCTCTTGTCTCAACGTTATACCTTTCCCCGCCATGCTTCACTGTACACTTTTGTCTGCAGATACAAGGCAAATGCGCTCCATCTCCTCAGTCTTTGCAGATGAAGAAACAAGAAAAAGAACCTGTCAACGTCACAATATTGACTTTCTCTCAACCTGACTTTAGAAAAGAAACAGCCTTATTTTTACTCCTATCTCCCCATATACAGTTTTCCCTCATCCTTGTTTCCTTTAGCAGCTCCGGTGGTGCCTAAAGAGTGCATTTTCCTGGCAATAGTTTGCATGTAGGTTCATCCCTGCAGAGTGTGTTGACAAAAGGAGACCATAAAGAAAAATCCTCAATCCCATTAAAATGTGAAGCCCTTTTGCAAAATGGAGGAAAGGGTTCAAAACTGGAGTCTCATACCAAAACTATTTTCAGTGTATTGAAAGAACAAAAATGAAAGCTATGGCATAAAATAATCTTTAGCATTTACTTTGTTCCCTTTTGTACTGAACTTGGTGCGAATAATGGGAATTTGACCTTAGAGACTACTTGCAGTGTCCTGGAATACGAGAGAGACCATTTAGATCTCCACAATACTTATACTCCAGCGGTCGAATCCTGTATTCTTATGCGAGCTACTTTCCTACTGGAGCTGATAGGAATTTTGCCAAGCTATTGCCTTGAATTGAAATGGTATATGTGGGAGGACTGTGGAGTGACACTCTGAGGATATTTAGGCATGGTAGATACTCATTATACACTCAGAAATATTTCATAATGAAATGTTATAAATTGCAGTCAGTGATATTTCCTTCTAAACTGTTCCAAAAATAAAAAACATCACGAAATATATCTATAAAGCTGCCTTTACATTCCTTGTCCTTCAAATGGATCTGTCAAGTATTTGTTCCACATTTTACAAATGTCTTAAGCTGAGTTTTTTCGCCCCTTTTTATCTCCTGTTGGACACATCTATTTAATGCAAATTCTGTGAATGAGGGAAACATCAGGCTTTCCACTTAAAAGGAAGCCATGCTCATGCTAATCAGCATATCACTCTGAAAACCCATGTGGAAGGAGACATTTTTGCCTCACATTAATTCTGAAATGTGCTTGAAAGCTGTTTTTTTTTTCCTGAATCTTATTGTTGGAGACAGTTATCTTGCTAAAAGTTGACATTCGCTGTGACATGGACAGATAGGGAGCCTCACTGCAAGGAAAAGTTGCCATTCTGTTTTATAATGATTTAGCTGCAATGGAAAAATATGACTTTATGTGATTTACAAGCTTCTGTGTAAAACACTGTAGGGTTTCTTCTATTGAGCTCCACCAGTGGCTCCATTGACTCTACGGATGCAAGATGAGCACCCTCATGCATTGGTCCCTCAGATGCCTTCACTGGCTGAGACAGCAAAGTTATATACCGCATGGGAAAAGAATTGAGATCAGCAGTGAATGGTTTGCTAATCCTTCCCTGCGGTACATATTTTTAGCACTTGGTTTTGTACGAGTTTTAGGACAGGAAATTTAAGGGTAACTTGCTGTTGCACAGCTAGCAAACATGCTACGAGAGCCTGTAATGGCAAGCGAGGCTGCCTTGAGAAAAAGAATTGAAATATAAAATGCACAGAACTCCCTTAATTTGCATAGAGTGAAGTAGTGTATACTCTCATGAGAAAATTGTGGGTGCCAGAGGTTTATGTAATGAGGAAAAGCTTAATAAGAACCACTTGTCAGAAGCTGAAGTTATATTTGCAATTTAGTGCCTCTCAGGTAGAGAGGTAAATAAAAAGTCTGATTATGAGGTTTGGCAAAATGATGACCAAGTGAAATATAATGAGATTTGATGCTGAGGTGGCCAGAGTAGATGATGCAAAGGTTTCTTCTGATTTCTTAGGTGCTGTGAAAATGTTCAGACTGTTGATTTGGCTACTTGTAACACTGTGTCAGTATCTGTCTGCTGAAAATTAATATGCCTTGCTGAGAAATATGGTTTGTTTGTGTTATCTTGGAAAGGTAATTAGAAAACTGAGATAATAAGTTGTTTGTTTATGAAAAGACTAACTAAAAATTTTAATGAAGTTAGGGATATTTTAATTTAAATTATTAATTACATAACTCATAGAAATTGGTCTAAGCTATTCCTTCCTATCAGAATTTCTCCTATTTTGCCTGTTTAAGACCTAGCTTAAATGTATTGTTCTTTCTTATGGATCATTGCTAAATTATGTGTAATCTGAAAGATGGTGCTTTTTATATTTGATACAATGAAGTTGTAGAACTCCATTGGCAGTCAAAATACCAAAACTGGTATTTTGGCAGTTCATCTCTTCACAGGGTTTCAAACAGTCTGGGAGGATTAGACTAAGTGAGAGCTTTGGTACTAAATAACCCAGTTTGCCCACAACAGTGTTCTGAGTTTCATTTAAAACAAGGAATTCAATTGCAGGGCATATCTGCTGAACTTTAAAGCTTCTTAGAGCTTGATTTTTTCACAAATAGCTGTAATCTGTTGGCACGAAGAGATCCAGCAGGATATATTTATTTCAGAATGGAGACCTCACCACAGAAACAAAAACAAGTACACAGTCTGCTTCATATTTCAGCTGAAAGTGGACATCTGAAGTAGCCGCAGCTGGTAGATGATGTTGGAAATATCATGTGTCTTTATTTTTAACTAGTTTATCAATTAGCTTACTTGAAAAGTGAAGATTTGAGTTAAAGATCCTCAGTAATGAGCAAAGCATAAATTGCTTGTATTGCTATTGCATTCTGTTCAGAAAACACCATCCGCATAGATAAATGATGCTGATGCTGCTATTCTTCTCCTGAGAAGCATGACGGGACATTAGTTTAGTAACAAATATGTGTTTTAGTTGAAGGGTTTGAATTTTGCCTTAATTCTATAAGGAATATAAATGATCATTGCATCTTTGTAAAAGGGAACTATTCACATGAATTGCCACAAGGGAAATTTACAGAAATTATGAACTAGAAGCGCCATCACTAAATCAGCTTCAATGTATTTATTAATGATTGCAAATGAGGAATAGTGTGTTTTACCTGCATTAGCCAGTATGAAATTTCTTTCGAGAGAAGAGATAGGGATGCCTTAAAGCAGCTTGGAGGATGAAACTAAAATTGACTGCCAAATACGGCAATACCTCCCCCCTCTACTCTTG
Source organism: Rhinoptilus africanus (assembly GCA_013400135.1). NCBI lineage: Eukaryota > Metazoa > Chordata > Aves > Charadriiformes > Glareolidae > Rhinoptilus > Rhinoptilus africanus. The sequence goes on along the minus strand of VXBO01001437.1, from coordinate 314,060 downwards.
ACAATATAGATAATTCTGCTCTAGGATGTATTCATGAGGATTTAACTTGTGTATCTTAGAGGAAAAATTGGCCTTTTTGTAAAGAGGTTAGATCTTCATGTCCTGATGGCTGAGTAATACAAGACAAACGATAGGATATTTCCTTAGCTCCTTTGGCATTTCCTTAAATTGCATGTAAAAATGGAATAAGAATAAAAGTCATATAATTGTAGCTGATTTTACAGCTGATAAAAAAAGAAACTATTTACAAAGAACAGTGAGAAAAATATGGAATTGAGTTCTCTGTATTAGCATGAAGATACACGTTTCTGACAGAACAGAACATTCCATACAAAAAACTTCCACTCAAATGCACAGGATTGAAAAATCCCCATCTCTCCTGCTCCATTACAATAGACCTCAGGCAATATCTGCCAGAAAGGAAAGGATTAGCAGTTGTCCATAAACAGTTAGGATAGCCTTGCAGACCTCAGGCATAACTTCACTTCACAGAGGATTGAAAAGACTCTGAGCTGAAAATCTTGGTAATTAGAATCAACTGATCAATGACAACACTGGGTTAGTGTTCAATAACAGTCTGAAAAGTCGCTTCTTAGTCTTAGGAATTGCTGGGAAAGAAATAGAAGCTGAAGAAGAAAATGTCATTCTGCCATTGCATAAATCAACAGTTCTCTCACAGCATGGATGAAGTAGGCAATTCTGGTTACCTCATCTCTGAAAAGATACAGAAGAACTAGATAAGTTTTGGACAAAGGCCACAGGCATGATCAGAAGAACTATTTTCCACGTGAGAAGTGATCAAGTCATCTAGGGAGAAAAGGAGGAGAAATTTGAGGAGGACATGACAGAGGTCTGCAAAATTATGAGTTCCGCGGAGAAGAAAAATAGACATCAGTTGTTCCTGGTCTTTTACAGTAGAACTAGGGGCAATCACATGAATCCATCCAGAAGCAGGTTCAAAACCAAAAAATAAAATCTTTTTCATTCCACAGTTTGCAGCCCTGTCAGCGGATGTGTGGGCAAGAAGGTTACATGGCTTCTCAGGGAGAATGGATTGCAGGTGACCAAAAAGACAAACTACAAAAAGGCTCAGGGAAACTCTAGTCTGAAAAAGGTGAGGCTGAAGGATGATTCCTCAGGGGGTGTTTCACTAGTAGAACTTATCCCCTGATGACCTAGGATAATCAGTACTTCTCCACCAGCCAAATATGAATGTAGCTCAAGTTGCATAATGCTGCTAAAGATAAATAAACAAGCAACAGCCAACCACATCCTGGGCTACATCAAAAGAAGCGTGGCCAGCAAGTCAAGGGAAGTGATTCTGGCCCTCTCTACTCAGACTCTACCTTTTTCACATAATAGCTTTTCATAGAATCATAGAATCATCGAATCATGGAATAGTTTGGGTTGGAAGGGACCTTTAAAGGTCACCTAGTCCAACCTCTGCTGCAATGAGCAGGGATATCTTCAGCAGGATCAGATTGTTCAGAGCCATGTCCAACCTGACCTTGAAAGTTTACAGGGATGAGACGTCTACCACCTTTCTGGACAACCTGGTCCAGTGTTTCACCACCCACACTGTAAAAAAATTCTTCCTCATATCTAGACTAAATCTACCCTTTTTTAGTTTAAAACCATTACTCCTTGTCCTGTTGTAACAGGCACTGCTAAAACATTTATCCTCATCTGTCCTGTAGGCCCCTTTAAGTACTGGAAGGCTGCTGTAAGGTCCCCCTGGAGTCTTCTCTTCTCCAGGCTGAACAACCCCAGTTCTCTCAGCCTGTTGTCATAGGAGAGGTGTGCCATCCCTCTGGTCATTTTTCAGCCCTCCTTCACATTTTCTTCTTATTTACAACACCTCCTAAGATGGAACAGCCGTCTTAGATACCATTTTCATAAATAAATTGCATATTAATTACCCTAATTACTTTGGGTTACTAAAAAAAAAAGATTTAGGTTTGCAGCTATTGACTGTGTAACTGCTCATATGTACCCAATTACACCACTTCTGAACTGCCTTTTCTTTCTGTGGCTAGACCTAATAATAACTCAGGAAGATCACAAGCAAATTCTGTTCTTAAAATAAACTCGGTTTCCATGATAATCTTTTGGGTATATCTTTTATGCATAATTACTCATTTATTTTTTCCTTTTTATGCATCAATTATTTTCACAATTGCGACATTCATGTACTGCACTTATCCAAGTATCAGTGGATACTTGGATAAAAACCAAGCTGGTTTTTCTGTTTTTCAAGAAAACTCTTCTTAGAATAATAGAATGTGTTGGGTTGGAAGAGACCTTTAAAGGTCATCTAGTCCAAACCCCCTGCAGTAAGCAGGGATATCTTCAGCTAGATCAGATTGCTTAGAGACGTGTCAAGCCTGGCCTTGAATGTCTCCAAGGATGGGGCCTCCACCACGCCTCTGGGCAACCTGTTCCAGTGTATCACCACCCTCACTGTAAAGAATTCTTATGGCAGGTGTTTCGCATCATACTTGCACCTATTCTTACATTTCAAGTCAAAGTCCATGAGTGGTAGCAACCAACATGGAAGAGGGGGGAACTGAGGGCAATCAGGGTTTAAATAAACACAGGAATCATCCCCACTTCCAGCTGTCCTATGGGTGATGGCTGTTGTCTCCTTTGCCACCCACCCGTTCCACTTCAAGTAGGCATTGCTTATGAGAAGCCTGGCTATACTTCTTTCCAGGAGATTGCCTGATGAACAAAAGGCAAACTTTTTGACATTTAGGAAAGACCAGAAATATGCCATTACTTGGATAAATATGCTGTTTGTATTTCATGAGATAGCTCTGCAGGCAGTGCTCCACAGCACCTTTATGAATCTCTCTCATATTTCCCCCGCCTTTTTTCCCCTGCCCATTTGATGCTTTGGATTTGGAATTTAACTATCATGAAATGACAGACTCAGTTAATAGACTTTTGTTAACACAAGATCTTATTATTTTTTTCATCAAATCAGTGTGAGATTTTATGTCTTTTGTAGGAGAGCAATTTGGACCAAAAATACTTCTGCTAAGAATTCGTCTTATCCTATGAAGAACAGATAAAAAAGAAACAGATGCAGGCATCTGGACACTGAAAAGAACAATCTCAGCAGGATCTATAAAAGATGACATTCACCTTGTTGCAGAAGCTTACACACAAAATCCTAAGGTACCACTGTTTGGCTCAGCAGCAGATAGATCTAGGGATACTTGATTGTCCCTGTGGCAGTCAAAACCTCGCTAAGAGTAGCCTCTGAATGTGCCCTTCTGCCACTGACTGAAGATCTGCTGCTGCTGCTCGTGGCAGGAACAGGGGAAAGGAGGAGGGAGGACTGTCCCCTCTGCAACTCTCCAGCTCCCTCGTGCCAGATGCAGCCAGCTGTTGAGGTCTAGCTGCCAAAATAGGGTACTTTGAGGTCTTTTTGCAAATCTGCTTCTTGAACAGCTGCTTTTCATCTTGTCTGCACTGATGCAACAAGACAGGCAATGCTGGCTCTTTTTCTAGCATCTTAAATCTCTTGCAAGTTGGGAAATAAAGGCAAAGGTTGTATTTTGGAAGACATCTCTATGAAAGGGAATTTCATCACAAGTTATCATAGTTTTTCTTCTAATAATCTTTATTTGAATTAGAACTGTAGATATTTCACAGAAATAACCTGAAAATTAGCATTATAGGCAGTCTGGCTCTATTGCTGTTGTTCATATTTTAATACCAAAGTGTCAAGATGTTTTGCAAAAATGTATCTGATTATTTTATTTGGAAAATTAATAAAATCCTGACAAAAGGCTGATGGTCTAAGTTTCAGGAAATTTCCTAGGAAAGCCTTCGCTGGAGTCAGACATGGGTCCCTCACATGCCTCCACAGTCCTCTGAACATCAAGCAACCTCTTTTTCCCAGCATTTTAGTTGGCCTTGTTTGCCTTTGGATTCAAAACAGGTTTTTCTTCTTCTTCTTCTTTAAGCTTGAAAACATTGGAAAAAAAGTTTTCTGTCTGATGTAGTTGTATTCTTTAATCTGATCTTTCATTATGAGCTGCCCAAAATTGAGTGTCTGCTTTTATTAAATGACAGGTAAACTGAAGAATGACAAGTTGACAGGAGAATGACAAACGTGATAAAAGATTTGGATAGTTAGATCTGTTAGTAAGAAGGAAAGATAGCTCTACTGGGAAAGGCATGCCTTGGAATAGAGATAGGAAAATTGATAGTGAATAAGCTTCAATCACAGAAAGTAATTACATGGAAAATGGAGCCTGGTTTGTTTGCTAGACAATAAAGGTACATGAATATACTTCATGAAATTATTCAAGGAAATCTTTGCTTAATTCTTTGGTAAGTGAAAAAGGGTATTTCAAGCAAGGTGCAAAAATTCCTGAGAGACATATGGCTTATTGTTAACAGAAAAAATGAAAATTATAAGAATGAGAGAGGAATAATCAAACTGACAATCTGAAATGCAAAATTTACAACTGTGAAAACTCCTGTCCATCCATATTCTTATTGTATTAAGCCTCACCACTGCAAATTTACACTGATCTTTCAAGAAAATATCTGACCTAAGAGTGGTGAGGGGCAAGGAACAGAACCCATGTTCTGGTGGCTTGCAGGGTTTCTATCTGTACAGCATCCACACAATGCAGGACGGACAATAGGTCCCTGCAAGAAACCAAAAAGGAGCAGTAAAAGTGGATACACTATCCTGTGGCAATTATGTATGCTATTTAGAGGAAAGGCACCTGAAGCCAAGTATGGAAGAAAAACCTTGATTGCCAGATTCATGATCAAAGACTGATTGCTGCCTCACAGCTGCCCAAACGCTATCCCACACTCTAATCCAAAGCCCTCTGAAAGAGGCGAGTCTTTTCATCAATTTGAACAAGCCTTCGATCAAGCCTTGTGTCTCAAGAGAAGTTTATACACTGTTAATGCTAAAAACCAAGGAAGGCATGTAAGTGTTCATTACATATCAAAAGGATGGGCAAACACTTCTGCACTTTACATTTCCAAATTGAAAACTGATAGGAAAACCCAGTGGTGATCTTGGATATTTAGTGGAAAGTAAAAGCTGTCTCTGACTAACACTTTTTTTATGTAACCATTGTAGGCCATGGGAAAACTCAAAGATTTGCCATACATTCACAGCAGCTATCTGTTGTCAAGAGCTTTAGGCAGTGAGAAATGAGGTTTTCATAAAACCAAAGTTTATAGGTTAAAAAAACCCCTCAGTTGCTTGTCACCTCAGATCTAACTTTCCTGCATGGCACATTTTTGGTGACAGCTTGTAACGCAGATCAGATAGTCTGCTGAATGTCATGGAAATGATTCAAAATGTCAAAACAAAGCATAATTATTAAAACAAATCATAGTGAAGAAGAAAATGTAACAGAGCACAAAATGAGCACACCTATGAGAAGTTATTTTGGTCTGCATTTTTTTTCTGAGAGCAACATCAAAATGGTAGCACTTAGCATGCATGTTTATTTTATAGCACTGGCTTCTGATTTTAATATCACAGTGTCTGTGAGCATAGCTATACTTAAAAACGTTTTGGAAGAAACAGTTTCAGGTATTTCCTCACCTATACTTTGGGCTCCAAGTTGCACATACTTTTCTGTATAGGACTAGCCTTTGTGACTTAAGTGGGCATGTTAGCATGGCTTTCAATTTGGCAATTTCAACACATACAGTTAGCCCAGAAGGAAAAATGTATAGCTAAATGCAGTGAACAATGCTAGATTAAGTGAAGCTTACAGGCCATCTAGTCAAGATTTTTGTTAGGGGGTAACAAAAGGAAATTTTTGTCTCAGAGGTACTTAAAAATGAAAATATGACCCCCATATAATATAGCTGATAGAAAGGAAATGTCTTCTTGTCTTTATTGATACTGTAATAGGTATGCTGTCAGTGGTCAACAAGGACAGAGATTGCTGTGGTCCCCATCACTGCCTGTGTTGTCCTTGTCAGGTGCTACTCAGGCTTCAGTGCAGAGGTATCAAGAACTCCAGTGTAAGAAAATTTACATTGAAGAGATCTCAATATTTAGACTACTCTAAATGACCACAGGCTTTGTTCTGTGGCAAAGTTTTAACCAGGATTATTGCATCAAACACAGATCAGTATGTTTATCCTAATAATTATCAGGTCAGGAGTTGAAGCCGACGTTCCTGTGACAAAACGGTTTACATAACATCTAATGGTGTTTCCTTAACCCACTACAGTCATTGCCACGTCTTGGTCCTCTTTTATAGTAGGATCAAGCAATGCACAATATTGCACTCCATTTGAATCTTTGTTTACAGGCTACCAGGCCCTCGATGTCCTTATTCCAGCCTTATCTGGATTGTGTGGTGCCTGGTCCAGCCTTCCTTGCTTATGACACTGACAAAAATGCACAGCTGGGGCAATGGCTTGGCGAACCTCCATGGGAGCGATGCACAGGGACCACTGCCCCAAGAAGACTGGCAGCCTCTCCGAGATATACTTCAGGACGGCACCTCTGTCTGAACACATGATATTCCTGTTGGCCTCCTCTAGGCAAAGGCAAAGGCAAAGGCAAAGGCAAAGGCAAAGGCAAAGGCAAAGGCAAAGGCAAAGGCAAAGGCAAAGGCAAAGGCAAAGGCAAAGGCAAAGGCAAAGGCAAAGGCAAAGGCAAAGGCAAAGGCAAAGGCAAAGGCAAAGGCAAATGAAACTTGCCCAATCTAACCAAGTGGAAACAGTCTGTGATAGTAGCCATTTAAGAAATCTATTTAATCAACAAATGTGTGTGGTAATGCATGTAGAGTGCTTGCCTGGGCAAAGGTCTATATTCTTCATCTCAGAATGGCTAGCAAGGAAAAGTAGCAATGAGTAGAGCATTGCCCATCATGGAGGCTGGAATATTGGCAGTTGAGTCGCCATCCCCAGTGTTATTTAAAAGACATGTAGATGTGGTGGCTAGAGACATGGTTTAGTAGTGAACTTGGCAGTACTAGGTTAATGGTTGAACTCGATGATCTTAAAGGTCTTTTCCAACCTAAACGATTCTGTGATTCAGTGATTCTATGACTGCAAAAAAAAAATATATGAAATAGGGACAAGGAGTGACATCTGCTGAGTTAAGATAATTATATCAGTTGATGTAAGGGCACTGCTCTTCATATTAGTGAGCTCATACTGATTTACGGCTATTCTGTCTGGCCTACATCTGTAATTCTTCTATATTTTACATATTTGGGTGGAAGAATGAACTGACCTCATTCAGGTAGATGATCTGTTTCTCTTATATATGCTGTGAGACAAAGATATCAAACATTTATTTAAGCTTGCAAATACTGCAAAATAAAAGAAAAAGTATGCTTGAGCAGTCTGAGCAGAATGGTAATGTTCTCTGAGAGCCTTATGTTCGCTGCTCCCCAGGAAATAAATAGTATCAGCTATTCTAATATTGATTTTTCATTCTTCATCATACTTAGTCAAGCCTCTCCAAACTAGGCATCAGCTATTCTAACAAAGGCTGGGCCAAGGAATAGGAGGAGGATAATATATGTACTCAGTGCAGCCTATTCCCCTGGCTACCCCAAGTGATCCATTTTAGCAATTCTCTCTGCTGCCAGTGACCTGTGTCACTGATGGTGGTGCAAACACAAGCTAAGCTCTTTAGAGCCATGATAGCAATTTAGTCTCATCCTTTATTACAAAAGCTTTTTCTTCAGTTATTAGCTCACTCTTTTTTTCAGTTCATGTCCTGGTCTAGTTTTATATATAACTTTCAATGAAAGAAAATAAGAAGAAAATACTCTGATGTGAAACCAGATACTGACTCTCAGGACACTGCCATGAGCTGATGGCACCGTTCCTGGGCCCATCATTGGTGCTTCCTTACTCCATCCTGCTGGTGAGCATGTACATGTATCAGAAAGATGAGGAGAAACCTCTCTTCACCATTCCCTTTGGCATGCAGTACGTGCCACAGAGCTCTGGCAGAGCTGGATACCTGCAGGAGAGCACCAAACTGCCTTTGTAGCCAACCCCTGTGTTAAGTAGAAGCATAAAAATGACATTGTGGACGCATTATAGTGCTAAGGATTTTCCTTTTGCAGATGGTTTATAAAACTTCTGAAGACAATTACGTCAATCCTGACACAGGGAAAATCCCTTAAAAATCCAAAAATTAATAGCTTTTTGGCTTAGGAGATGTGTTTTACATACTAGACATTCTGGCCCCAACAGCATCCAGCAATCATGGTTTCCCAAGCCACTTCTGCTTTTAAGGTGAATGAGAGTTCTGCCAACAGGCACTTATTGGAGTGGAAGCAGGCAACTGCCTACACACCTTGACTTTTCCTACTTGTCCTTCTGACTCCAGTGTGAACTCATCTTACATGGAAAAAAAAGAAAATCAAAACAGAAGAAAGCCTGGTCTCCTCGGTAAGGAGAACAATCTGTTTAACTGTATGCTTCTGGCTCCTAAATAACCTACACAGTCAGGATGGTCTCCAGGAAAGAAAAAGGAGGGGAGAAACAGTGAAAATGTTTTAGAATAAAATTCTGTTGGGACCCATACTTTACAATCTCCAAACTAATATAGTGGTTGTTATGAAAATATAGAATCATAGAATCATAGAATCATAGGGTTGGAAGGGACCTTAGTAGATCATCTAGTCCAACCCCCCTGCCAGAGCAGGGCCACCTTAGAGCAGGTTACACAGGAACGCGTCCAGGCGGGTATTGAATGTCTCCAGAGACGGAGACTCCACCACCTCCCTGGGCAGCTTGTTCCAGTGCTCTGCCACTCTCAAGGTAAAGAAGTTCCTCCTCATGTTTAGGTGGAACTTCCTATGCTCAAGTTTGTGCCCGTTACCCCTTGTCCTATCACTGGGCACCACTGAAAAGAGCCTGGCCCCATCCTCCTGACACCCACCCTTCAAGTATTTATAAGTGTTAATTAGGTCCCCCCTCAGACGCCTCTTTTCCAGGCTAAAGAGACCTAATTCCCTTAATCTATCTTCATAGGAGAGGTGCTCCAGTCCCTTAATCATCTTAGTAGCCCTATGCTGCACCCTCTCCAGCAATTCCTTGTCCCTATATCAACATTTTTTCATTGCATTATTTTTTTTCTGCAAAGTGATTCTCTGTAACTAATAAAGTTAACAGTGTACATAATGATGGCTATTAAAAACATTTAATTATTACTATGAATTAGGAAGCCTAGAAACAATTAGCAAGAAATAACCAAACTCTCTTTACTGGAATTTTTATTCTTCATTTTTCTGATGGCTCAGCAGAAGGTGTATCTATGCCACCACTGGAAACCAGAAAAGATACCAGATGGCAATCATTAAAAAAAGAAAACAAAACTGTAAGCCATATCCTCAGCAGGTACAGGTGAAAATATCCTACGGAGAGTAGAGGGGACCAGGACCCCATGGCTAAACCTCTGTGGCCAGGGAAACCTTGTGTCTGAGCAGAACTACAGGAGGAATGCTCTTTCCCTCCAGAAGTTTCTCTCTCTCTCTCTCTGTCATGGGACTTGCTTCAGTAACTGTGTCACAGGCCTGATACTCTCTTTTTCAGATATGTTCATCTGAGAAAAAGCTTTTACCATCCAGATTTTAATAATAAATAAAGTTCTGCATATCTGGTTTCACATCTGCTCTGCCTACCCTCTTCATACTGCCCTGTGTAGCACAGACACTGCTGTCTGTGTCTGAGCTGTTTGTGGGTAGTGCTATAACTCCCTTTCCTCTGTCTAAGCTTCTCTCCCTCTTTCATATTCAAATTGCCATTTCTTTCATCACTGATAAGCACTAGAAGTCAAAGTTAATCCCAAATGTGGACTCTCTTAAATGTCCTGAAGTGGTTCATTTTGAGTAGGGACACTGCTAGCATTTGCCTCCAGCACTTAATACTAGAATATGTGGTGCTCATTATTTGATTTTTGAGACGACAGTCTCCCACTGAGAATTAAAGGACTCTTGAGTGTTTGGCATGAGACTCCTATAACAGCCTGAGAAAACGAGGAGGTAGAACTTCAATGCCTTGTTGCCAATGGGATTTTAGTCCCATTTAATAGTAATTTCACTGAATCTCTAACTTGAAGGAATGTGCACAGGATATGCCCTGTGTTTTCATATGTTCTTCCTACGACCTCATCTTCTCATGTTGAAGCTCATGGGTGAATGCCCACTGATTAAAATAGGACCAGTGTTCTGGTCTTTTAGAAAGAACATAATATTGGGAGTTGAGAGGTTTGCGATTCTGCAACACATTTCCTGAGAAGCCATTAAATCTCTTTTTGCCTCAACTCCGTTGCATTCTTTAGCAATAATAAAAATACATAGATTTTATATATAAAACATGCAGGTGCTATTTTAATAATATTTTTTCCATCCTCGATTTTTAAGTTATTTTCTGAAGAATTTTGTATTCCATCAGTCATAAGAGAAACTTTCAAAAGCCACCGTCATACAAGTTAATTCCGACTGGTTTAAGATCTTCCTTCAGTGCTTGCCTCCCTTCTTCATTGTGGAGACCATGTTCATTCTTTCCTGAGAAACCTGATTTGCCTCCCTTGTTTTCTCACTTCTTTTGGGGGCAATGCTCTGTTTCTCCTTTCTATAATTTTTTTTCTGTCCATTGAGCCTTACCCTTACTCTCCCTCTTTCTTTCCTTTTTAGATATATTTCTTTTTGTATGCCTCTCTCATTAATTCTCTTACTTTTCCTGTCAGAAAATTTAAGAATTATTGTTACCTTCTAAATGCTGTTTGACTTTTTTTGGTGGGCATGTTATAAATCAGCATAGTTTCTCTTGTCTTTACTTTCCACCCTTTTGCCCTCCTAAGCTCCAAAACTGGTCAATGAAAGGAAGCTTGTGAGATTTCAAATCTCTGAAGTAATATCTGGGGAAAGAAAAAATTTGAAATTTTCCTGAGGATTTTTTTAGATTAACCTATTGCAAAGTACCTCAAGAAAAGAGGAATTCTCTCCATGAATTCTCCAAGTGCAATACACATTGCACTGAAAACTCTCCAGGTGGGTTTGCAGCCTGGGTTCAGTTATTAGACAACTTGTTGCTGCACCGTGAGAGATGTGGAATTATTACAGCCATAGTAATATAACTTAAATTTTTCCATTTTAGGGGAATGAAGCCCTGAAATTTACTGAATGAAATTATAGAATCTCTGCTAATGATGGTTATAAAACACAGGTTATACAATCAATTGTCCAAATGATTTAGGTGTGACTGAGCTTGCTCTGAGGAAGGTAGATGACTTCCAGAAAGAAAATGATCCCATTCTACATTTGGATGAGGATTGCAAATTCTTAATCACTATCTGCATCTTTCATTCCCTTTCCACAAAGTATTTGTGGCTTGCATAAAAATGGAAGGCAGCTGCATTTGCTGCAATGTCCTTCTGAGATCTCCATTAGCCTGGGATCACGCTGGAGAAGAGAGGTCCATGGGGAATAAACACAGGGAACCTATTTCATCTCTCTTTGTCAGTTCCAGAGAAATTTCCAGAGAAGTGTTGCTTTTGGTGCAGTATCTTTCATGCAGGATCTGCTCCCACAGGAGCTGCAGGTGGACTCACACAGGCTGGAGCAGGACTCACAGCAGGAAGACTCCTATGTCAGCTATGATGCAAGGAGGCTGCTGGTTGTGTGGCTGGAAAAAAGGCCTTCCTCTGGTCCCCAGAGCCTGCAGGGGCTGCGCGTGCATCCCCAAATGCAGAGGCATAAAAACTCTCCCAACTCAAAGAGACATCAGTCAGTGTGTAGTTGGAGGGAGTACTACAGACCAATTAGGATCACAGGGTAGAAGTAATTTTCTGCAGAGCATGACAAGGACCATGCCAGGCAGACATTTTTTTCATGTGGCCTGTTCTTATACTGATAGCAAGACTGAAGAGTTAAGCTACAGATTTGGGAATATGCCTGTTGTACATGTGTGCTGGAGTAGTCAGTCCTGAGGGGGGTTCCCTGTGCAGTGGAAGTGTGCAATATCTTACAGCAGTATAAGCTGTAGTCTCTTTAGACACATTGGTGTGTAGAACTTTAAGAAAATAAAACCAAAACACACAAATGAGTTTCCTTCATAGTTAATCACAGTGAAATCTTGCCCTTAACAATGAACTCGTGTGCCTCAGTTTACTACAATAACACAGGCTTTTTGTTGTTGTCATCTTAGCCAATGGTTGTTCTAAAAACTGCTACTGTGCCAAATGTCCTAAAAAGAAAATAGTTTAAGCAGAACCTGAAAAGTCTTAATATGCCATAAATGAGGATTAAAGACATTTAAAAAGCAGAAAAAGACCCCAAACCATTAGTTACCAACATCTTTTGTTTAGCAATCTTCTTATTCTGGACAGATCTAAAACTTTATTTGTCGGTGTAGACTGAAGCTTAGCATTCACACCTGCTAAAGCATCAGTTATGGTAGTAGCACCATCTGAATAGATGTTCTGTTTAAGCGGAATCTCCGCTATGTCTTAATTAAGCCTCCATCACTGTCACCTTTCTGCCATTAGATGGAAACCAATTCCCAGAAGCTGTCCCAGATGAGTATGTGAGCTCCAGTTAAATAAACAAGCTTTTCAGTTAAGTATGGCTGGAACATGAGCCTTGGTTAGTATTATTAACTTCTATATCCTAACAGAAACACGCAGTTAGTTCTTAATTGAGCAACTATTTTAGATGCATGAACTCAAGAAGCATTTTAAATGGAGCCGAGCTTCTTCATTTATTAAAACCTACATTATGTCTGTCATGGTGACCTAAAATACTCAGAAATGGAAGCATTCTTCCTTGAGCTAGCACTCGTCTCATCTATTCTATCACATTAGCCTTTCATGAAACAACAGAATAAGATTAGAGAACAAAATCTATTGTTCTGTTCATATAAATTAATTGCATTCAGGAACACTGTGTACCACCAGAAATCAATGAACTGGTTTCATTAATGGTCAGGCTTAGACACAGCTTTCTGCCTTTTGTGATTTGTAGCAGCTTCGCTAAAGAACAATTATACTTATCAAACAGAGCACACAGAGAGAAATAATAGCATGAAACATGGAAAATCCCTGTTCTTTGAAACCAGGACTCATTCTTCAGTTTTACGGAATGATTCAGATACATGAGTGCTTCAAGTGGGATGTAGGCAGAGACTGGAGTTCACAGTCCCCACGACTCATGTTTCACCTCCTCAGCCCTGCAAGTGCTTGGGAGTTCAGAGCGCTGCTCAGAAATGCCTCCAAGCTGCTACTGTGGAGTCTCTTAGTATTTATTTCATGTTTACGCCAATTTATGGCTGACAACCTTGTTGATAACTGTTCTGGAGCCTCCCTATTCTGTAGTTAGGCTCACAGTGCAAGTCATCTATAGCATTTGTGCCCAGGGCTTGTCACTTGGCAGCCATTTCTATTCGAAATATATCCCAAAGGGATGATGCTCCTGCCCATGTCTCCTTTTATATATTAGCATAGTGTCTATGCTACTCAGACATGACCTGGGGAGTCTGTAGCCTGAGAGGGTTCAGTCCCACATGATATACTATTTCCACAGAACCTCACCCCTGCTAGAAGTGCCCAATACATTGATGCTAAGAGCGAGAAGGTGGTCCCTTTCCTCCTCTGCTAATCCCTGCAGAATGCCTGCTTTGAATCTGTCTTCATTTGTGAGCCTCTCTTGATACCAACAATTCAGGGAACTAGGTGTCTGGAAGTTAGATACAAAGACCTTCAGGGTCACTGCATCTTTGTATCTATAGGTCAGATCCCAAGAGACCCCATGTGAGTGTGCATGCACACCTAAATGAAAGACATTGCAGACTTTTTAATTTCAGCATTGCTAGAGCCATCCTACTTCAAGGTAAAGCAACTCCAGTGAATAAGCAAGATAAGTCAGGTCAGTTTTCAGGCTTCAGAAACTTCAGACAAAGAGCTATCTCCTTTCGCACCTTGTTCTCCGCCTTCATTAAGACTTCTGAAGTTAATGAAACAGTCAGGATTTAATTTGACCCAGAATTTCCCACATTTTAAGCCAACAAGAATGCTATATAGATTGAATGCTTAATTTATCAAAGACTTGTGGCTAGCAGAAAGCAGAAGCTGACCCTATGTGTCTCCTCCTGGCCATTTAGGAGCACGGGGCACCATGACCTACAGCCTGATGTGCCCCACACAGGGCAAACTGGGGAGGAGTAATAGAGCCAGTGTTGCCAGCTCACCTACCAGCACTGCTGGGGGAGCAAAACCCCACCCTGTCTAAGGTCCCTTTGATTCAACTTCCTTATGTTTGTCTTTGGAGTGGTCAGTAGCAGGGCTGCTCAGATGGACTGATAGGGATGGCTGGTCCTGGGCCAGTCTGTATGGGTACGTCTGTTACGGCTCTATTGCACTGCTGAAACCAAAGGGATCTCCCTGGGTTAGGACTTGAGCTCGTTGTAAGCAGGAAAACTAATTTATAAACGTTGCAAAACTAAATGGAAGGTGTTCAAACATCATTTTTCCTTTTTTCTTTTTCTTTTTAACATGCAAGATCTCTAGTCAAAGCACCGTAATAGATTGTTGAGGACTGTCAGGAAAATTATACCACATTAAAAGATTTATGTCTGGAGTATTTCTGGACTGTCTGATGAGGCTTACTGCATTTTTGCCATAAATTAAGGAAGAAAATGATCTTTAAGCTTAGTTTTCCAATCTTGATTTTGAAATTTTTCAGATGAAATCCAGCCCGTTAACAATAAATATTCCTTATTTTACACCTTAATGGTGCTTTTTAATTAAATACTCGAGTAATCTGAACACAAAACAGATTTTTTGGGTCAGAGGATGAACCATTTGCAGATGATTACTTGCTCAAGGCTTGTTTTGAATCACACTGAAGTTAAAAGAATTCAATTACTTCAGTGGGTTTGGAACTAGGCAGTGAAGTAGTTCGATTGGAGCAGATGAGAGAACTCCATGTAAGGGACTACCGTCCTGTACAAGAAGGGATTTGAATGTCTCATCTGACAAATAGAGACATAATGGTTATTAATGTAAATGTTATGGAATTAAAAATCAGCTGGCACTAATGTGACAAACTATTTTTTAACAAAAGAAATGTCAGTATGGTTGGCTCCAGAGAACATCAGCTTATCAGTGTCTACTCTGTTGTATTTGAGGTCACAGGAATGCTTTTGTATAATTAGGAGTCCACAAAGGGCTCGTATTTTATATGTGTATATATGTACACATACTTACGTAAAAATATTTATATAAAAAATTCCAACTACCCTTCAATTACCACAATCAGCAATAGAATTTTGTAACATCTATGGCTTTTCATACTCCTTTGTCAGATGCTGTCATGTGGGTATTTTCATCTCTGCCTTTTAGTGCAAAACCTTTTATTTATACAGAAATACAAAATCAGTGACAGTCTGTGAATTAAAATATTACTGAATCTGGGGAAAATGACCTTCTTCTACAGACTGATGGAACAACCACCAGAAACTTAGAGAAATTATGTTTACCATTTTCTAAATGATAACAGCTTGAACTGATTCTGATCTTTCTGTATTTCACATCTATCTCCAACTCATTTGTAGCAGACCAAAGAAAACAAAAATAAGTGCAGATAGATGTTTAAGTGTGTGATGTTAAGTCATTATTCTCTTGCAATTTCCTGCCTTTTAAATGTGTACATGTTTATGATATGACTCCCTACTGAGTAATGTAAATAACTATTTTTTTATTATTATTTACAATCATAACCATAGGAGGTTTATTGGTTTTGCTAATGTCATTGTGAAAGCATTTTAAAACCCTATTAAAGATCAGGATCTTTTTGTACCAAAATCTGTCCTCACCAGATACAAACAGTTTCTATTCCAGGGAGTTCACATTTGAAAGACACAGCATGGAGGTTGCAATCATGTGGTCACCCAAATAAGAGGTAAGAAAAATAGCCTGTAATCAAGTATTCACTAGTCATTTGTAACCGGCTCCTTAAAGGCTAAGAAGCATATAACTCTGAGAGGTTTAACACAAAACTATGTTCTTCTAAGTCTATAAATTATTCCTGGTATGGAATATGTTAGATAATGATCTATAGGTTCTTAACCAAAGAACAAGTCTGAAGCCATCTTTCTCCATGAAACCTATAGGTCAGTACCAACAGACTGCAATTTATTACAATGCTTAGAAAATAGACCAGTATCCTTTCTTACAGAAAAATCAGCAAAGATGGCAGGCAAGCTCATAAGCCATAAGAAATATTTACCAAAAGAAGAAAAATCTGTGAAGAATTTATAAGTCCTTGTTGTGGGTTAACCCTGGTGGGCTGCTAAGCACCACACAACTCACTTTCCCCTCCTTCAGTGGGATGAGGGTAGAAGAAAGGAATAATAAAAGCAAGAAAACTTGGGGGTCAACATAAAACAAACCAAAAAAATTGTTTAATAAGTGAAGGATAAGTGGAAGAATCACAGAATCACAGAATGGCAGGGGTTGGAAGGAACATTTGGAGATCATCTAGTCCAACCCCCCTGCCAGAGCAGAGTCACCTAGAACAGGTTGCACAGGAACCCATCCAGGCGGGTTTTGAATGTCTCCGGAGACGGAGACTCCACCACCTCCCTGGGCAGCCTGTGCCAGTGCTCTGCCACCCTCAAGGGAAAGAAGTGCCTCCTCATGTTTAGGTGGAACTTCCTATACTCAAGTTTGTGCCCGTTACCTCTTGTCCTGTCACTGGGCACCACTGAAAAGAGCCTGGCCCCATCCTCCTGACACCCACCCTTTAAGTATTTGTAAGCACTGATAAGGTCCCCCCTCAGTCTTCTTTTTTCCAGACTGAAGAGACNCGCCCCTAATCACAACCCTCTGAGCTCTGTTTTCTATCCACCTTACTGTACATTCATCTAAACCACTCTTCCTAACCTTCCCTATGAGGATGATGTGGGAGACAGTGTCAAAAGCCTTGCTGAAGTCAAGGTAGACAACACCCACTGCCCTCCCCACATCTATCCATCCAGTCATTCCATCATAGAAGGCAATCAGATTAGTCAGACATGATTTCAGATTAGTCAGACAGAAGAGGGAACAAAACAAAACAAGTGATGCAAAGGCATTCACTCACCACCTCCTGTGGGCATGCCACCTCCATGCCCAGCCAGCTTCCAAGCAAAAGATGGCTAACACCCTTAAAACCTCCTCTTATTGCTGAGCATGACATTATATGTTATGGAATAACTCTTTGGTTAGTTCAACTCTTTGGTCAGTTTGGGTCCTCTGCTCACATGTGTCCCCTCCCAGCCTACTGTGCACCCCTCAATCTATTCACTGTGGGGGGCAGAGTGAGAAACAGAGAGGGCCTTGATGCTGTGCAAACACTGTTCAGCAAAAGATAGAACATTGGTGTGTTCTCAGTACTGTTTTGGTCACAAATCTATAGCACAACACCATATGAGCTGCTACAAAGAAAATTAAATCTATCTTAACCAGGCCCAGTAAAGTCCCTTTAATTTTTTTGCCCCCAAATCCAGTCTTAGCAGATGTTGTGCGCTGCTGCAAAAGAAATGTAAAATATTCTTGTTTTTACAAATTTTACCTAGAACTTCCAGCTATTAAGACAGCATCATACAGAAGACAAGAATACTGCCTTCCTTATGGTGCCTGTTCTTTTTCTGAGGAAAAGTTCATTTTCTTTTTGTTGAAATGTCTTTTTTTGGGAGGGGGGGCTGTAGTTATTGCTCCTTGTATAATATCCAGAAGATGAATTGTACTGCCTCTCTTAATACTCTGATGTTTCACATTTTAATATCTTGTTTGTGGGATATGGAGGACATCGGGAGAACGGGGGATTCTTGTATCCTTCCAGAAATCAGAACAGCCCCAGAAGCTGTCACCCTCTGGTAGGCAGCGCCTGACCTCCCCGCCAGCTGAATCAGAGGGCAAACTTCCCCTTGACATGGGTGAGCAAGATGGTGACCCTTGAGAGCCAGCACAGCCCGATAGCTGTCACCCCAAGAGACACAAGTTTCAAAAGGTCAGGGAAGATTTTTGAGGCATACATTTTGCACAAAGCCATGTCACATTAGATCCCCGTTGCTAGGGAAGTTACACCAAGCTGTGCATGGAGCCTACAACTGCTGGAAATTTCTTTCAGCTCAATGTGATTCACAGGCATGAGAACTAATAAGAACATAGTGTATTATTAAAAATATCAGCTTGACAGGGCTCAGCAAGTGCCTGTAGCAAGCGTACCTCAGAAACAGGGAAAAAGCCTGACTCCATTAACTCTCTGCATCTGAGCCTTCTTACTTATCTGTGGAGAGAGGCAGAGAAATTACATGAGGTTGAGATTTTAATGAGAAGAAGTAGAGGACTAATGAAATGCTAATGAGATCGACATAATCCAGTGTGTCACTGCAGGCTCTCAGTCCTTTCAAGCCTGGTAAACAAAATAGCAACCATTAATTTGCCTGAAGTAGATTCATGAATTTAGCAATGGAATTTAGAAAGCATTGAAAAATACCCCATGTGCTCAGCAGTGAAACCAAATCTTTTTTAAAGATATTTCCCACAGGTGGAAGTAAAGCCTCCGTTTTTCCACCTGCCAAGGACTTGCTAAGAAGGTTTCAGATTTATCCCGTCGCCACACCTGGTGACTCGGTGGTTTACACAAGGTTTCTACTTAGGTAATAAGTTGTTTTGGGAAGGAGACCTGACAGACAAGTAGAGGTGGATGGTGAGTTTTCATGGAAAACATCTGTTTAGAAAGGCAAGGCGGCTCTAAGTGCTGGTGCTGGTGGGCTCTCTGCACAACAGAGGCTCCTGCTTCATGTCCGACCAGCTTGTCCCTCTGCTTGAGGCCCAGCTCGTCCCCCCACTTACAAGGAGCTTTCAGGCAAGAGCTTTTCCTTTCCAGAGCAACTTAACTCTGTGCCCAAATAGGCTGTGTCATAAGACCAGAGAGCTAAGAAAGGCAGAAGTAGGTTGAAACTATTTTTACAGCTCTGTGATCTTTGTCTTACACAGGAGAGAACAAGTTTCAAGCTGTTCTGTTTTGCTTTGGGGTTTGGTTTTTTTTTTTTTTTGCAGCCCTCAGTATCCCGTGCTGCTCCTCGGGGATCAGTGGGACACGGGGCCATGGCTGCCACTCATCTCCCTTCCAGCAAAAGGACTTGAATCCACAGAGGAATAATTTAAGTCAGATCTCTCCTGGTACAGAAACAGCCAACGGCACTACAGAATATGTCCAAAATTACTCTTTTGCGTTGCATCAGCTGATTTCTTTATACACAGCTCCTAAAAAACCTTATATATGAACTGAACTTTAAGTCAGATTTCAATGTTACTGTCCATCACAGATAGATTTGCAAGTTTGAGGCCTTATTAAAGAGGATTTATAACTAGTTCTTCTAACTCAGAAGATAATTCTTACCTTAGCAGCTAACTAACTGACTGACTAACTTTCATTTGGATCCTCCATTTATAGCATCAAATTACTGATTCCAAATACTTGTTCCAGACAAATTGCTCATTTCCCACCGGGAGAAGAAAAATACAGAGAAAGAAAATAAAAGCAGTCATTCAGAGCATCTTCAGACATATTTTACCTCAAATCTGTCTTGTTCTAGGTTTTAATTTTTGTTCTTCCAAGGAAGAAATCTCTTTCCCTTTCAACATTTCTTTTCAGTTATACATATATCACAATAATTTAGCATACATTTCTCTAATCTTTGATTAACGTCTTACCTTTTACTTAAATACCCATTAACATGAAATCATCACAGTAATTTTGGTTGAATCCCCATATCACTGACGTACTGTTAATGAAAACAAGATTAGCATCTGAAGCTTTCAAGGGATGATTGCTGTAGTGTTTGGATTCTTTCCTGACAGAATATACTCTCTAATTCTTTTAAATGAGAAAAAAAGCGCATCATATGCTTCCAGCCAGACTTCCACACTTCTTTATGTGCAGAGTCCCAAGTCAAGTTACACGCACAATTCACAAGAGTTGGGGATTCAGTATTGGGGCAAAAAGTGCACTCAGGTCACTGTCTGACGTGCTGACCAGCATCTGCCTGACGTGCTGACCAGCATTACCTTGTAATTTCTCCATTTTTTCCTGGCTGATTTGTGTGTCTCCATCAGACCCTTGTCTTCCATCTGGGTTTGAAAGAGTCTGGGGCAGGGATTACCTCTTATGGAAACCCAAGTAACAACATATTTTATCTTCTAAAATCCCCCTTCTGAAACAAATTTTGCCTTCATTTATATGGAACCACATGCAAATCATACCCATTCTAAAAAGTCTTCTTCAACAAAAATAGTCCTCCATATGCTTTTGTTGATTTAGTTACCTGCTATATTAAAAATAAGTTTCAAGTGCCAGAATTCAGTGACTGACAGTGCATTTGTGTTTATAGCAAAAACTTTCAAGATCCACTGAAAATCTCAAAGGCAGCCCTGAGAATGGCAAAAAAATAACACTCCCAAAGTCGCTCTACCTTTATTCTCTCATACGTAAAGTGAGAATAGTACTGACTTGACAGAACTACAATGCAAGGCTTGAATTCATCAACATTTGTAAAATACTTCATGACTCCAAAGTGAAGTTCACTTAAAATACTGTTACCTTAAGAAATGTTGTTCTTTTCTTGTCTTTTTCTAATATTATCTCAGAACTAGAATAATGTAGTTTTAACCCCGAAAGATAATTTGTGCATGAAGGGTTTTTTTACTACCTTGTGCTCCAGTACCATCTTTGTCCCTTTCCTCATGGGTTGTGTGATCCACTGGGACGTACAGGTAAGGACTAACCCTATCTGCCCTAGATGTGCAAAACCAAAGAGGAATTTGTAGGGAGCCATGTGCTGCTCTTTCTGGCAGTGCAGTGTCTGCATGAAGGAACTCAGATGCTTTTGCTTTGGATGCAAATTGGGTCAGCTGCCGAAATTGTCCCCTGATACCACTGCCGAGGCTTCGCCGCTGCTGCTTCCTCCTGCTGTGTAGATTCATCTCTTTCAGATATCAGTAGGGGAGGACCTCTGCCTCAGACAGAGAAAAGGTTAACCTCATCCACCTCTTGCCCTTACTCTGATTGTCACTGACCCTGTTTTTTTTCTTGTGTTAATGAGGACTGACCTGTGTTTTCCTTTGGGCGGGGTCTGGTATTCAAAGCCCAGGGTGAGCTGCCCCTGTGCTTTGCCTGGTTTAGCATAGTTGATTGTGTCATGTATTTACATGGCTTTGCTACACTCCTTGCACTCTTTAATTGAATGAAAATTTCCTGAGGTTCAGTTTGTCCTCTGTGCAATCTAAGTGACTTGTATCCTGTGGTTAAAAAACACTGGTCTTGTTCGCTGAACTTGTCTTTCTCCTGCGTTAATTATTAGGATGTCCACTTCACACTCCCACCACTGTGGTCCTCAGCCTGAATACTCTTGTACGCATTGCTTACTGTAAGCATGCAAATCGGTCTATGGAAGCAAAACCTTTTATATATATACCTTTATAAGCTTTTATATAATTATCACATAATATAGTATAATTATAATGTAGTATTAGGGCTGTTTCTAGGTTATCAGAAAGTTTTCTCATAGGAGTGATGATATCACTTAACTCCTCATCCTGCTCATGTTTACCTCATGCTGCATTTTACTTATTTGTAAATCAGATAGTCTCCATCTTATATGGTCCACATCACAGCAATATCCTAGCAGTATTATTAGAAGTCTTATGCAACACAAGTGTATGGGTCTTTAAATAGCGGCACGTGCACCTTAGATGTTTAGTAGAAATTTAGTTATTGTAATAACAGAAGCAGAAGGCTGATTTTTGCAATGATTATATGAGTTCAAAACCACTAAAATATTTTCCTTGCGTCCAAGGTTTTGACTGGCACGTGCAGAGTAGGGTATTAAGGCAACTCCTGGAAACAGTTGAACACTTAAATAAACCAAAAATGGAGAGAGTGGAAGAATGCAGTTTGAGGAGCAATTGGTGAAGACAAAATGAAGAACAAAAAGACAATTTAGAAAGCAAATTCAAATGTATTTCAATGTTAGTCAAGGGGAAAGAGGGAAAATTAAGCAACAATGTGCTGCTTATCTAGATTTTTGTTAGATCGAAGGCCTACATTTTAGTTTGTTTATTTTCAACAGTCCTGTATAGCTGATGGAAAGAGAGAGATACCATTCCAGTGTGGAACATACATCCCTGAAATCAATGTCTAAAATATCTCCCTTTTAACGTCTTTGTCTCTCTCTCTCTTCGACAGTGGATCAAGGAATACATCCTAGTTTTTTTACTGTTACAGTGATAATGGTGCAGGCTTCACCTTGCAAGGATTTCCTAGGTTATTCTTATGACAAGTATTCATATAGGGCACACCAGAGCTGTAGTGACAATGAGCTGGGGAAGAACTAGATGTATTTAGGAAAAACAGGAAATAAAAGAAAGGTACTTCTAGGGCTTTTCTTATTTTTCAGAAGGCTGGTGCATGTAGTGAGTATTTATGGAGAAGGTCAACATCCAAATATACTGTTTACAAAATATTTTCAACAAGATGGGATTTTTTCCCAGTTCCCGGTCCTAGATAAGAAATGTGAAAGTTTTCACAAAAACTGTGATATCTTATTTGATCACTACTTGCACCAGACTTCACTCATAAAAATGGCGCAGTCAGTAAGAAAATGGAGTTCACACATCACATTGCCTGGCTTGTAAAACGTGGAAGGAGAAACCTGGCATTGGAGATGTAGCTCAAAGCTCACACCTCAAGAGCTACAACAGCCTTTAAACTAACTTTGTACCCTGCAACCCAAATGGTATCATCTAGATAGAGGCTGAGAAATTAAGCTGGGCCTGTGAAGTGCAGATAGCCCTGAGAATTGAAGCTAGAAATTCACTGGTTGTCTAAGGACAGGAGCACTGTTTGAAGTCCCCTCAGCAGAGGTGCCATATCCTTCCTCAGCATGGTCTCTTGCCCTGTATCTGTCAAGCTCCCGGCTCCCAGGCTACATTAGGAGTGTCTTGCATCTTCCTTACTTTGTACTGGAAGATTTGTCCTCCAGCAGAGCCCCTCCACAGCCTGTGCTGGGGCCCTGGCATCAAGGCACTTTGGGTTAAAGGCACTGGATCTAATCTGGAGGCATCAAGTGCCTGAATGTCTCCCAGGAAGTGTGCCTCTGACTGGTGAGGAGACCCATGAACACCAGCACATGCTAGCACCACTTTTGCCTGCAACACAAAATGATGCAAAGCTATAGATTTGCTGGGAATTCATAATAACTTGTTTCACTGAAGAGGTGCAGTGGCAAATAAGGCAAGCTTGCCTCTGTCCTAGATCACAGGACTCTTCAGGCTTCAGCTGGCCTTCCCATGAGAGCCCAAATCCCAGCAGACGCCTGCAGGGTGACATAAGCCCTTCACCTTCACTCAGGTTGGCTTTGGTGGTAGGGAGGCACAGTGTGGCAGGCACAAAGTGGCAGGCTCCAGGGCTGTTTCTGCTGCTCTCACCAAAAGAGGGAAAAGGAGACACACTGATTTCCATGCCAAACCTTCCCTTTGAGAGCAGCTGAGCAGTGAGGGTGGCAAGATGGAAGCGGGAACAGCCCTGTGTATTTCAGAGGTCATGGAAACGGCCAGCACTGGCTCATGTGGCACATCTAAATTGTTTTCTTCCTTGACACTCTTTCTACTTTTAGATGTTTTAATTTTTGGTAATCTTTATACAGTCACATATGGGCAAGTAAACAGACTGTTTTGAATCAAACAGCTGCGCTAATTTATTGCACTGTTTAAAGCAAAGCTTGAACATGCCCTTAACTACACGCAGGGACTGGATGTACTGTCAGATATGAAGGGATACGTATCTCCCTTCAAATTAAAACATCCACAGCAAGCAGCAGACCAGCCAGCAAGCAGGCAGCTTTCTGGCCATTGGATTCCTCCTGGGTCTGTGTGCAGAGGGGGTTGGGACTGTACCTGGTCTATAGGTGGGAAGGGTCCTGGGGCCAGTCGTCCCCAGGGCAGGAGGGGACAGATGCCCTCTCCGGCTTGAAACTACCCTGCTTGGTTCTTGCAGCATCTCCCATTTCTGGGGCTGGTGTGGCTCCTGGGGGCATTTGGTCAGTGCTGGGGGTCTGTGTCACTCAAGTCAGCTGGTTTCCAGCCTCCCACGCCATGGGGCTTGCAAGGCATGTCCCCTCCGTGCTTTTCCTTCTTGTTCTGCCATGTCGCCTTGGCAAGGTAATGAATGTTTTCTTGTCCAGAGCGTGTGCTCTGGGCCAGAACATAAACAACCCATAACAGAAGTAAAATGGACACTTCACAGTCTGGAGCTCCCGAATTCTTACAACGGTTTATACTGCACAATGGAGGCCAGAAAAAATCAAAGGATTCAGGGAAATGTCCTAAAACCACAGAGCAGGTAAAACTGTTTTTGAACTCAGGGGCTCCTGGTGGTCAAGGTCACTCTGCTATTTATATAGCAATTCTACCTTTTTCTGACATGAGGGACAATCTCAAACATGTTACTTTTCTGTAAATTCTTCTTTCTGCTTGGAAGGCATTTCAGGGATCCCAAACATCTTTATTAAATGAAAAGCATGAGAAATGGAAAGCCATTATCCTCTTGTGAACTGGTCTGGAAAAATATGCATATGAAATGAGACTATGGAGGAAGCCAAAGGAGGCTGCGGTCAAGATCAGGTAATATTTTTTCTTAGTTTGTGTTTTGTTGTCATTAGATTTTGAGTTTACTCTCCTTTGCAATTCTTACATCTGAAATTAAATCTTCTAAAAACTTCCCTGAATTTCTACATCATGCTTCAGTGAACATTTCTACAAGGAGCAAAGGAACAAAATGGCAATTGCATTCCTAATTATCTAATGGCACATGAGAGATCTGCCTGTATTTACTTCTGCACTATGTCCTTGACTGCCCCTGACCTGACAAAATCTTAAGATAAAAGTCCAGTTAGCCTCTCTAATAGGTAAACAGCAGTTTGAAAAACAAGTTCCAGGTTTCCCTTATGTTTATTCCTAGGTTAGCAAGTCAAGTATTTAAAAAACCCCAACAAACTAGGCTACAATAAATATATATATATTTGTAGCTGTTAAACAATGCGGATGGGTCCCTGGCTGACAAAACCCAAACCCAACAATGTCAGACAGGAGAGAAACTTTAGGAAATAAAAAAAAAAAAAAAAAAAAAAGAGAGAGATAAAGAAAAAAGGAAACAGGTGGCTTGTTCCAGGCCTGCCAAGAACATTTTGGAGCCTTGAGAACATGCACTCCCCTGCTTGGCTGAGTGTTGTTTCTGTCTCGTCCACTGAGTGATTTCTTGTCCTTCCCACAGCTCCTTCTGCCGCCTGCAAACAGCCTGCTCTCTGCTCATTTTATCTGTTCCCTCGGGGTGGGCCTTACCATTTGATTCTCCACCTTTCCTCGTCTTGGTGTCAAATCTTCCTGGTTTGCAAATGCCAGGTACTGATAGATGATTGCAGCCTTTGTGCTCTCACTGTACCCATTCTTCCCCCCAGCCAAATAACACTTCAAATGCTTTATTTTGTAGTTGAAAATGCAGCAGTTTCTGTGTGATATATTGACAGTATTGGTGAATACATATGCTCAGGGCAATCATGAGCAACAGTAGGATCTTCCTCAGCTCACCTGTCTTCCTTCTTCACCACTGAAAACCAGTCCAGCACTTCTAGGAAAAATTGTCTTTTTACTTTAGTAGGAGCCCCACTGAGTCCCTCGGGCTGCAGCTAGTCCTCTGACTTTAATAAAAGCAGGACACTAGTCCTCATTCTTCATCCATGCTTTAGAAATCCAGTTCATGCTAACTAGAAGTATTACAGTGAATTACAGCATTGACCAATAGATTTATTTATGCTTTTTCTTGCTCAGTAGAGGACTACATATTCCCTGAAATGCTTATATACTCCCAGGATTACGTCTATAAAATCTCTACTGTACTTCATGAATACAGAAGTAGTGCTTTCATATCTTTTTGTAATTCTTAAACATAAATGAACATGCATGTGCCAGACAACATTGTGTGGTGAGTTCAGTGCATCCAGAACACATTAAACTCCAAAGCTTTTGTACAATCCATGTATGAATGTGGAGTGTCTGTCCTTTGGGATTTCCAGATGTCTGGAGCCTGGCCAAAGCTACTCCTTCATCATGGCATCTGGACATCTGGAAATTCCAGACAAGCGGCTAAAGCCCACTTTTTATGTGGACAACACTTTTGGGGTGAAAAAGAGAACATATGCAGAAACCCAGTTGTATGTATGTAGCTTATCCAGAAACCCTAGACAAGGCGACAATATTTTCAGTGTAGTAAAAAAGAGAGCATAAAAAAAAAAAAAAAAGACATTGATATCCTGCTGAAGGCAAATAGCAGATGAATGCCAAATTCCATCTTGAGGCTTTCAAAACCTACATCATATCTCATTTTGCCTTGGCTTTATTATACCTCCTTTCATTTCGTCTGTTTTGCCTAAACAGTAACTTCTTTCCGTCCATCTTCCCTGTGAAAACATTTCTGAATATCACATTATGCAATGAACTTTAAAGCTCCCATGCTTGCTCTCCCTGTGTGTTCAGCATCAGTCCTGTTATGTTGGCTTTTTCTTCTCCCATGGCTTCGTAATTTATGCTTCTCGGGGGACCAGTAGGCTATTTCTTACTGACACACCACTCGCTGCATGATATGTGTGTACTTCTTTATAGTACTGATATATAAATACTTGATATGAGCTGTGCATTGCTTTAATAAGCTGCAGTTGATTAGGCTATTGTTTCAAAACAAAACTAGACCTATTTTTTTTTTTAGAGACCATGAATATATTGTAATCTGAGTTTAATTTGTGCTGAAAACAGTGTGGGCAAAGAGGAGGTATGTGCTCAGAATATTTGGGATGACTGAATATGCATGGACGTTTTGCTACTACTGTGGAAAGAATCTAAGTCCTGATTAATGGATATAACTTCTGTGGTCAGAATGATAAATTAGATAGTAAGATTGCAGAGAAACTGATTTTTTAAAAAGTTTTATGAACCCATAGGGAAAATGTTTGCATGCTGGAATCATCAAAGGAATAACAGAACACCAGGTGTTATCTTTTGCCAGATGGTTTGCAGTTAATTTGATATACTTAACCTGTAAATTAAAAATTATTCAGGGATATAAGAACACACTAATAGTTCAGGAAAAAAAATATAGATAGATAAAACGTAAGCAGTATCAGGATTAGGAAAGTAGGAATTATTTCAGATCATGAACCTGTTAAGCCTCACACCTGGAGTTAATGTCAGGAGTTGCTTATAATGCCTGCATTGAAGGGGTCTTTTCAGATAGTTTGTTACTTACAGGTCGGTAATCTGCGTCAAAGCTTTCCTTACATTTTTGTTTATAACTATAAATCTATTCTATTCCTCTGTGCAGTATTTATATTGGCATTTTTTCCTTGCAGATATTATGGCTCAAAGAATAGTAATTTGTAAGTTCCTTACCATTCTTGCCAGAGGCGGAATTTTCTTTAATGGCATGAAACTATCATGAGGAATCACAGATAGAGACAACAGATCAAGAGAAATAACTGGGGCTGTATTGTAAGAGAAAAATAATTACAGGCAAAGCTGTCTGTAGCCTGGAGAAAGTATGAGAAAGTTTATTTTAGGATTAAATTGCGAATAAATCAAAAGAATGTTTGAAAACTGAAATGAGTTCCTTAATTGTATATGGGCACTGGACAATGGGGGTGGGTATTACTATTGCCCACAGTAGATTGCATTCTGCAGTACAAGTAGTGTGGCTTAGTCTTTATTTAGCCATAGGTTAAAATTTTTTTTGTTGCAAACTTAAATAAGTTATCCTGGTATGTTTACATGTTCATTAAATATCCCGTTTGAAATGAATTTGGGAAGAATAATTATTACTGCTTTCTAAGCCTGTGAGAATGAGAAAAAAACCCCACATGCTATGGTTTGAAAATTCTGGTGGAAATTTTTGCAGCTTCATCTGTCAATTTTTGTTGCTGTCCTGATATTTTTCTTGCCAGCAATTTTCTTCTCATAGATTGTTCCATCTTTTAATATCAATATTATGTCCAGTTGGGACTGCTGGGTTTTCCCAGGCTGCTTTCAGTTGTTCAACACTTTCAAGGCCAAAGAATTGAGTAGCAACAGTCAGAGGCATTTCAAATAAACCCAGTGCGCACGCATGTTGGCACAGAGAACAGCCTGTCTAGGAATAAATTTGAGAATTAAAACATATTTTAAGTTGATCTTAAACATGTCTTAGTTTTATAAAAATGAAAAAAATCCTTTTGATGCATTACTTGTAGCTACGTAAGATCCTGGAAATCTTAGGTTGTCCTGAAAGAGAACCAGAATGTGTTATATATAGAGTGAAGGGTTCACATGCTCATTTTTAGACTAAAGATCACATGCAGAATCTTTCTTTTCTTACCTTTTAATATGTCAGTGCAGGTGAAACTAGGAAGATAATAATGAATGCACATATATGTATTTAAAAGATTATATGAAGGCATTTTAACTCAAAGCAAAGAACAATACATAAAATAGTTTGATCTCTGTTTCTGTGTTGTTGGGTTTGGGGCTTTTGGTTTGTTTTATTTTTTTTCACACAGGGCCTCTTGTAAGCCCCTTTTTGCATTTACTCCCTATGACAAGTGTAATACTGGCTTTAAAATGAGGGAGTGATATCTTTCAGTGAAAGACTGTATTGAAATGCAAAATATTTGTATTGATAAATGGTCATCATTCATTATTAGTATAATCATCACACTCTAAGCAAAAAGGAATTGAGATTTAAGTCCCATAATTAAGGTTTTTATAGTATTAAGATGTAAAGGAAATGGACTCTGAGGAAAGTTAATGTTTTTATGAAATATATGATAAAGATTTCTAGCTGATGAGTTGATGGAAATAATGGATTCCAAAGCAGGTTTCAAATGGATTTCAGATGGATTGAAATAATGTTTAAAAAAAGGGGGGAAAAAAGTCTGTATTATCCAAGAATAAATGTAATCTGTAATTTAATGCATAATAGTTACTCTAACCCAGACATTACCCTGCCACAATCTGACTCATTATTATATAAAAATGAATACCTTGAAAATGCTAAGTGCTATGTGAAATCAAGTAGTATTTACATTTTGAGTGGCAAAATCTTCAGAAAGAAAAAAGTTTCTTTCCAGATCTTTACCAAATCACGCAGCTGATCATGTTAAGAAAGGCAAGATAATAATTGTGCCCACATAATGTGAGTAAAAAAAAAAAGAATCAGAGCTCCTTTCTGTCAGTTCTCATTTTCAGGAATTGAAAGCCTCTTTCTCAACCTACAGGTAAAAGCCCATGTCCTGCTAATCTGTATTCACTTGAGAAAGCAGATGGGATTTCCAGGATGAGTACAAACTTGCATCATTGGGTTCTTTGACAGATTATAACATTTTAAAACTCAGTTTGAATGATCTTTCACTGTAACACATAGTTTGGGAAGCAAAATGCGTTTTCTATATGTTGCTTGTTTCTTGCTGAAAAATTGTTCCATATGAGGAGCAATTTTCTTTTCTATTTGGAGTGAAAAATAGAGATCAGATGAAAAACAATGTAATTCCTTGTTTGAGAAATACCAATTGTCACATTCGGTTGTTAGTTTTAGGGAGAAAGGTGAACTTTTAATTGCAAATCTTGAAATGTAAACTTAAAATTTTATTTTCTCTACAAGTCTACAGTAAAGAAAATGTTAAATTTGTTTTCTTATAAACATTAAAACCTATTTCTTAAACCCTTTTCCTGAAGGTCATATCTTGTCCTCAACTGGATTCAACCAGTTTGAAATGTTGCCTCCCAAACTGCCTCTCTTCAAACTTCTATTGACTGACACAGTCTGAAAAGCATGGTGGGTTTGACAGTGCAAGACTATATTTCTTGCTCCTTGTTCTATTGAGTGGTATTGATCATGTCATTTGGAAGCAAAATTTTCCTTCATCTCTTGTAATTCTTTTCTCTTATGTATTTTCTTGAGTTTTGTGTTTGGAGGCATCTACACAACATAACGCAGAGACTTGGAAGTATACGCAAGCTACATTGGGCACCAAAAGTAATACAGCATCATTAACATAGTGTCTAGGTTAACTGACCCCGCTGAGTAGATATGTAGGTGGAGCATCACACTGATACTGTAGCCGTTATTGCATCAGAATTAGGTTACAGGATATTTCCAAGCAATAGCACAGATTTGTCCTTCAACTTTGGTAGTGCAAAGAGACAAAACCTTCAGCATCTCAAGCAGGAAGATGAGGATGGAGCTCTGAGGGGCAGAAGACTTAGTTAGAGAGCACCTTGGTCTGACCTGGCTGTTGAAGCCACTGCCACAATTAGTTCCTGACAAACGCTGATGAAGACTGAAAGTAGCTGTCTACGAGAAATACTGGAAGAGAAAGCCTGTGTTCATGACACTTGGCCAGGATTATGAAAATCAAATCTTGCAGTCTGTGAAGAATATTGGTGTGTCAGAAACAATTCACATTTTCCAGAGGTATTCTCCGAAGGATGCTATTCAGCATGCCAAGTCCAAGTCTTTTGTTGCTGATGGTGACTGCAATGACTGTGTTGCTCTTGAGGTTAAATGGTCCCACAATTGTCTCATGAGAGTCCACAAAGAGAAGGAAACAGACAAGCATTTTATGGTATCTTGAATTTCACTGGTCACCATCAGCGTGCACCAGGTGATTTATTTCCAACCTTGTACAATATAGGAAGAATCTTGTTAAAGATAATATTTGAAAAATTTGAAAATAGTCTAACTTCAATCTGGAAGAAATTCAAAGTAAAAAAATTTTCCCCAAAAGACAACAACAACTTTGTTCATTATTTTTAAAATTATCTCAGTCTCTGTAATGGCTGATAGGATACACATGTGCAGCCAATAAATAGCTTGTAGACTCGGCCAGATTCATAATGTGCCAATACTTTTATGAATGGCTACAAATGCAACTAATTCAGTGCCTTTGATTTGTTCTGTGGAACCTGAAATAGTATCATGAAAAGAGAATATTCAGGGTATGTTACACTTGTATGTAAGACCAGCTCCTGTAACATAATTGGGCTAATGGATAAAGTTATGGAAGTGCATGTTTGCTGATAAATAGGTTGGAAACAGAGGTCTTTCTCCACATAAACCGTCTATGTGGATTGCTTTGACTCAAGACTTCAAAGAAAATAAATTACACTGTATTAAAAAGAGTTGTTCAATGAGCTGTTGGAATACTGAAGAGTCCTTTTACAACAAAGGCGGGGCATTTAGTAAATTATGGTGGCGTTTACTGCAAGTCTGGATATTAAACAAACTTTGGTTTGCAGTAGGGACACATTAAGTTACAGCCAAAACAGAATTAAATTAACAGAAGTCCTGTTAATGATCATTAGTGGTTCATTTGTGTTCCCTTTGGAGAGAAACACAGTTCGGAAAATATTACATTTCTTCTTAAACAAATTGAAATAGCTGTACCTTGCAATGGCATTGGCTGGACTTGGAACTCTTATGCACTGGGCATGTGTTAGCTGCAATTTTACATAGATAATTTACATAGATAATTTCTAGCAAGTACCTGATTTGGAGCTGACCAGAACCTTAGAAATGGCACTTCAAGCAACTCGGGGATCTCTGTACTGATGAGCTGATCAGGCCGTACCTAGAAGACACAGGCAGGACCATGCAAGATGAGCTGTTTACTTTGACATATTATAGGCAACTGCAATTTCTGATTCATTTAATCACCTGAGGTCAGACCTGGTGTGTCTTGGGGACCTCAGAGAATTAACACTGGACTTCAAAACCACATAGATATTACCCTGTGAAACTTGCCTGTTAAACGTTTCCTGTAGCTCTCAGAAGTGCTACTAAAATTGGGTTGCAGTTATAGTGTAGCTGTGAAATGCTGTCCAGAAGGTGAGTTAGCAGCATATGCATTAACAGATAGTTTTTGAATTAACACAGCTGTATTGCTTAGTGATTCATAGCTACAGTGGTTCAAACATTTATGTTACTTAATCAGATGAAATCAAGATGAAGAAAAATGCCTCACATTCTAAATTGATTTCTTATCAGAACTATTTAACAAGCATTAGAAATGTTTTTCCAAGTACTTAAATATTTTATCTAGCATTTATTTTTAACCCTGGTGCAAATCTTTGTCATCCATAAATTTATCCAGTCTTTTGTAGATTTGCCACAGAATGAAATGTCACATATAAATAAAGAATAAAAACAAGCAAGATATCTGACATTGCTGATGAGTCAGCAACAGCCTCACTAATCACTGCTCATCTTGAGCACCGTGACATTCTTGTAGGTAAACAAGACACCAGTTCTACCAGCGTGAATGAGGTAAGTCACAGAAACTATGGTCTCTGAAAGCAAAGGCCTGTACTAAACCTCTTTAACCCATTAGTCACCTATCCCACCCTGAGTCTTGCTTTGTTGAAGTAAAGGGGGATGACAGATCCCAGAAACTTGGAAAGGTGGATATAGGGTCAGAAATGTCTCCATGGAACCTTCAGCGGACCCAAAGTTTGTGGAGGGGAAGCTGAAGATGAAGAAGGAAGATGAAGAAGGCTATAGTGGTTATAGTGAAAAGCAAAGAGGGAGGAAAAATAAAATAGAAAGGTTAAATGATGAGCAAGAAGGAGATGCCAAAACTAGGGAGACAGACATCTTCACTTAATTTGATGCAATATGGAATTAAAAAAGGGTTATTTACTATTGATTTACCCATGCTCTATTTCTATGACCTGAATCAGTGCCATTTATATCTGAATTTTTCGAAAGAATCTCTGGCATATAATTTCACTTGGGATTACTGTGAATCTGATAAATTGAGAAAAATGTATACAGGTTTTTGTGGGCTGTAGGGAATAGCTTCACTAGACCATGCGTTGGTTGCATGGCTGAGCTGCATGTACCCGAGGGAAAGAGGTGAAAAAAGGCACCAAAAGACTAGAGCAAAGCAGGTGAGCAGACAGATTAGTCTTGAGGAGGCTGCACATGCAAAAACATCTGGTGTAGTTTTTCTTAATCCAAGATAATTCCTGAACCATATCAGGATATAGAAGATTAACAAAGCTACTAGCCAGCCTGCTGATACAGCTCCTTCTCAGGAGTGAAACCCCTCATCAAACCATAACATTTAGAAAAGCTCCTCAAATTTATCCTGTGTCCATAACATTTGGACACTGATTAAACAGGATCATCAAATGGGATCATCGGTATCCAGTTATACAGAGCAGTATTTTCAAAAATTAAATCACTGATTCACAACAGATGAACTTGTGATATAAGCTGCAGAAATGAGCACTAGTGAAGAGCCTGGGACACACACTTGGGCTCCAGCAGCTACATCTGAAGTACTAGATCATCAGTTAGAGCTAAAATAATTTTTTAATGTACTTCCAGTAAGTGTCAAAAAGATAATATGCATTTGAAATGACATTTATTCTCTTTTACTAATTATGTATAAAACACTACTGTCACTGCATTAATGTGTAAGAAAATTGTTAAAAACCAAATTTTTTAATAAATATCAAGGATTTTTGAGGGCACAGATTACTCCTGTGTATTTTTCATGCAGGAATCCACGATGCAGAGCCAATCGCGTTAGAATGATTTATCTTCACCCCTGACATCTGTATGATGTTTTCTATCTTTGTGCATGTATGTGTGTGTACGGATGCATGGAAAGACCCTCTGGTCACATTCTTACTGGTTTTGGATTTTTTCAATGTACATCCATGAGAGGAAGCTGAAGGCAGAATTCCTTCAGGAAGGTTCACCTGCTGTGCAAGCCATTTGGAAGCTGCTTTGTTTGACAGGGCTCTCAAGACACTTTTTTAATGATTTGCAATCTTTTTTTTTTCTTTTTGATTTTTCATGCAAGGATGGAAGAAGAGAAGGTCTTACTATGAATAAATAAAGACTGTCTTCAATTGCTACATGGTGCAAGTTTTGCATTTTTAAGGTTTTGCGTATGCTCCCAGGAACTTAAATCTATTGTCAAACCTGCTCCTCGTGTAAGTGATTTATTTACAGTCTCTGGATGACGTGGGCACACAGAGTTCCTGTGCCTTTGATGTTGGTGTCTGTGGGTAATGTGAAATAATCTTGGTTTAGGATTTCTTTCCAGGAGGGCTTAAGTAGTTTCCTTAGGATTTCATGCATCCAGTTCTGTGACTGGAGTTTGCCACATTCAAATGTTCAGTGCAATGAACTCAGCCTACAATGTGTACTGTACAACATACGTAAGTTCTGGTGCAGAGCGCTGCAGAAATAAGTATAATTTTAGGTGTAGTAAAGTGTGCTGGAATATGTTTGTATAGAAATGTGTAGTTAAGTATGTAAAACATGGAATGTTTTCCTATTTTGATCTAGATAATGCTGCCCCTTCTGCTCTGCTGTGCTCTTGGGAATATATCTGTTGATGTGGCACAGGTTGAATCAAGATGATTCTATTATTCATGCTACTAACTGGAATTGATGGGAAAACAAGAGGACTTTCTGCATTGTATTTTAACTTTTGTTGAAAGAAACACAGGCTGGAAATTATCCAAAGGCTAACACTTTTCAGTCTGAATTTTCATGTGGAGGTTTTGTTTTCCAACTATTCCAAAGTCTTCTTGGGTAGCGCAGTCTGGCTAATGCCTTGACTCAGTCAATAAAAAAAATCTTCGTCAGACACATTTTCAGCAAGGTGTGATTTCTCCATGCATTTGAGGTCAGTACACATGAAATCGTTCTTGTACCTTGCTACGTCCTGTCTTTAAATGATTCTGATTTTAAGGAATTGAGCAAAATAATACATTTGAGGGTCTGATCCTCTGCATTTACACGGGCTTAAGTGTTCTTACTTAAGGCTTCATTCACCTGTGTGAGTAACAGGCCACCTAGGCCACACCCCACTGGATGATGAATATTTTATGGCATATTGATGACTTTGGTTAGATATAATTACCATTTTAATAAAAAATCTTCAGAGAAAATCCAAAGCCTGAGCAGAAACAGATCTTTTTTGTGCTGATCCTGAAAGGTGTAAAAAAGCCTTTTAACAATACTATTTGAACGTGCAGAATAATTGACCAACACGTTTGTGCAACCTAGATTTCTGTGAAAGTAATGATTTCTGTGTGCCTATACATTTCTTATGTTTCCTTGTGTATGTGCCTTATATGCACACATTATTTTGTCTTAAGCACTTAATAGGTACTGATCTTTAATAATTAAAAGTTCATTCAATAATTTATAAATGCAAGAGAGCGAAGGATTCAGTCAGAGTATTTAATGTGTCCTTAGAATAGAACAGGTGAAGTTCAAACAATTATAGTTTTAACATTTGGCACCCCTTCATGCAGAAATAATTCCAGTCCTTTCTCTTCGTCATATTCTGCCCTTGTCTTACTTCTATACGGTCCTGTGAGGGTTAAGTCGCTATTGCAATATGGACCGCACTGGAAAGCTTCCGTCTAAATGCTACATAACAAGCACTCGCAAAATGTAATAAACCCATCTGTGGGTATAATGATGGACAGCCTGGACAGCCTAATAATTCTGTTCAGTTTACCCTAATATTTTCACCCAGACTGGGCATGTTTCACTTGGTATTAGAGTTAGCAACTGGTTCCAAATATTTGCTGAAGCGACATTGAATGACTTTCTTGTAACAAATTTTTACTATTACTGATTTGCAGTGTATGCAAGTTTACCTGCCATTACTTCTTTTTAGAAAGAGGAAAATACTCAGTATTTTGTTATAGTGTAATTGGATAAGCCCTAATTTATGACTTAGGAAAAAAACCCCATCAGCCTACATTATAATGCACAAGACTAGATTCCACTCAATTTTGCTGATATAAATCCACTGTAATTCCATTAGTCAATGAAGTTTTCCAGATTAATGCCAAAGTGACTGAAATTCAAATGCTTCCCATAACTTCTATTGTCATCTTGAAGCAAAAAGCAAAGACTCTTGGTCTTTTTCTTTCTTCTCAGACAGTTTATAAGAGGGACTGAGGAAATGGTAGGCAAAGATGAATAGTGCATCTCTACAGGGATTTTTAACATACAAAGGCAAAATTTTTGGATCCCTGTATAAGAGTGTGGAAATACTGCATTTCTACATTTTTTTGACAGGGAACAGGCAAGTGTGCTGCACCTATACTCTTGCTCTGCAAGAGAGACCTGAGCAGAGCACTGCAGACATGTTCATCAGGCTGGGGTTATTCCCAGGGGGCACAGAGCCCACCTTCAATTAGCTCTGCTTTCCCATATGTAAATATGTATGCCTGGCCTTTTTCCGGGTGTAATTACATAGTATCACTACTACTGCTTTGTACGTGTACCTACAGTTGACCACGCACCAAAGGCTGATGATTCCAGGCCTTTTTCCAGATACCCATCCATTAATTAGATGTTTGCCACACTTTTCTAAACCAGTTACCCTGGAGCTGTCCAATTATTTTTTTCTAAATCAATTATAAGCAATAAAAACCAGGTGACATTATGGCTGTGTTTCAATTATGGTGAATAATTCCTTCAGTATGACAGGAGATTTAGTTCTGAAAATCTAAAGAGTACTGTAATTCCTAGAAATGCTGTATTGCCTTTATTATAAAGAAGTAAATGGCATTCTACTGCCTAAGGACAAGAACTCGAAAAATGGGGAAATAGCTCCAAAGAATATTTTAAATTTAATTATCTTTTAAAGATTTACTTTATCGAAGTTTATCTGTTTGGAAGAACTTTTCCAATATCAAGCATGCTTCTGCAATCTATACCAGAAAGTGTATGTGCACATTTTAGAAATTTCAAGAAGCTCTGCAATGTGGTAAATATAACTGGAGCAAAATATAATGTCATGCTTGAAGCTACATGTTTAGGCCTCTCACAGTTATAAACTTCTGGAGGGGGAAAAAGGAGCCTTGAAAGAAGACTTTTACAGTATATCTAAATTCTGTAAAATGAATTCTCAGATGGGCTGCTTTCTTCATGGCAATCATGCATTACTTTATCAAGCAGTCATATGAATTTTAACTTCTATTGTTCACTTCTTCACATTTTCCTGAGGTGAGCTCATTTGGAGTTGAGTTGAATCTTCACATCAGATTGCTTTGAAAAATCTGGTCAAAACTTTCTGAACCGATTATTGTCATGAAAACTTGAGGGCAGTCAGTTCAGTTCCTCTTGCATTTTCTGTGAGCTGTGAAGTAGAGAAATCTCTTTGCCTTATAATCAAAACCATTGGGCCAGATGCTGTCACTGTGCGATATCAAGCATAGAAGTAACATGCTTCAAACGGTGAGACTATGTGACAGTTCTTGAAACGGATGGACTTCCACATTTGATATGGAAATAGCAGAATGATATCAGGTACCTGCATCTTCTTATGCTATTTGCATTAATGGTCACACAGCCTGCTTCCTCCATGGAAAGAAAGTACGTTTATAAATATCACAGTCAATAGGTATAGGTAGGTGCTTCAGGGTGCTCATTTATTCAGGTTTTCAAGAGTGATCTTTAAAACACGCTTCATCTTCACCTTGAGAGATCTGACATTTGTTAAGACTGCTTGCCTCCCAGTTGACTTAAATTGGAAATCATTTCACTTTTGAGTACACTGATATTGATGAAAATATTTTGAAGCATAAAATTCAAACTGAAACTAGGAATGACATTAGAAATTTACTCTCTATAAAAAAATTATACCAGTTCAGTTCTATCCATTTCTATAAATCAGACCTAATTTCTGCACATTTGGGGTTTTTTTTAATAACTCTTGCTTGTTTTGGTTTTGGAATGATAACATGGTATGTGGTTGAGCTTCAAAGACATGCAGCTGTGCCAGTACGCAGAGCGGACGCTTTGTAGATAAGAAAGTGTTGCCTAAGCAGTGATTGGGAAGATATTTATAATACGCAGAATCAGTTACTGACATCAGAATTCAATCCCTTTCACTCAGCATGTTTTCTCTTTTATTAAACGTGATTCTTGCTAGAAAGCCTAGCTAGCTTTACAGAATCACAGAATCACAGGGTTGGAAGGGACCTTAGTAGATCATCTAGTCCAACCCCCCTGCCAGAGCAGGGCCACCTTAGAGCAGGTTACACAGGAACGCGTCCAGGCGGGTTTTGAATGTCTCCAGAGACGGAGACTCCACCACCTCCCTGGGCAGCTTGTTCCAGTGCTCTGCCACCCTCAAGGTAAAGAAGTTCCTTCTCATGTTTAGGTGGAACTTCCTGTACTCAAGTTTGTGCCGGTTACCTCTTGTCCTGTCACTGGGCACCACTGAAAAGAGCCTGGCCCCATCCTCCTGACACCCACCCTTCAAGTATTTGTAAGCATTGATAAGGTCACCCCTCAGCCGTCTTTTTTCCAGACTAGAGAGACCCAATTCCCTCAGCCTTTCTTCATAAGAGAGGTGTTCCAGTCCCCTAATCATATTAGTAGCCCTATGCTGCACCCTCTCCAGCAATTCCTTGTCCCTCTTGAGCTGGGGAGCCCAGAACTGGACACAGGACTCCAGGTGGGGCCTCACCAAGGCAGAGTAGAGGGGGAGGATGACCTCCCTCCACCTGCTGGCCACACTCTTCTTGATGCAATGTAAACTAACTCAGGAATGGGTCAGTGGTCATCCTGCTCACTGACATGGAACACAGCTTAATTTTCCCAAAGAAACTGTTGTCACTGATACAGAATGGCATTCACCTGGCGTCTGCACCTTAAGAGTTCATGTTTCTATTCGAGTTCTGAAATTAACAGTTCGTATCGCAGGCATGCAAATGGAGAGTTTCAGGGTCAAACTCACGTGTAGTAAGATCTATAAAAATCCTTTCCAAGCAGAAAATTGATAGATAGTTTAGGGACTTTTAAGACTTCTGACCTTTTCTAAACATGAAATTAGTGTTTCATTGCTGTATATTTAGAATCTCTTGTTGTTTAAACTTTCTTGTGTTTTGACTTCCATCTGAATGTCTGGGAAACGTGAAAATAGGATTGCAAACAGTAAAAAAGTGGAAGGAGGGATTTTGTTTTGTATTTGTGAAACATTCAGGTTTCGGTTTCTTTTCATTTTATTTTCCTATCTAAATTATGCTTTGCAAACAGTCAAATGATCAGTACTGTAGTGTGTGCTTAAGCATGAATGCTTCTTATTTAGAAAATAAAATGCTCTTAACTTGTTGCTGACACTGAAACCAAAGTCATTGATAGCTTTTCTATGCAAGCATCAGAAAAAGAATATGAATCTTCATCATTTTCAATCAGTAGATAGCAGAGGTTTACATTAACGTTAGTCATTATGGCTGAGTGAAGCAGCTAGAGCATCACAGAAGCATTTCCTGCCTTCATCTCCTGACATGTGATATCAGGGCAGGTTAAAGCCACATCTATCTGTGGTAACGAAAGGAGGACATACATTTCATACCAAAGCGTAATGCCTTTACTACAGGACGATTTGCCATTATGGAGCAGTTTCTCTGATAATCTGGTTGTGCTAGCACTTTCCTACAGTTAGAGAGGGAATCAGGTGAGAAGAGACAAAATGCACCCTCACCCTTCTCTATTTTCTTTCCTTCATCTCCTATTAAAACTTCACTACCAAGCAAAGCAGACTGGAGGGTGTAGAAAATCCCCCAGGGATTTCATTTTCTATACTAAATTGTATGACTTCTAATCTCTTCACAGTTTCTGAGTCTCTGGTGATTGATAAGCCTCCACTGATATCAGTCAGTGATGCTTAATGGGGCATACAGCTGACCAAGTGAGCTGTGAAGCTCTCCCTAAGAGGTTTCCAGCTGGGAAGAAATTCTTGTCAACCTCAAGCTACTATCTCAGTTTGCAGATTAATTTCGTTTGGACTGCTGTCACACCACATTAGCTCTCTGAACATTTCTGATGGTAGCAAAATACAGATTTGTGCCACAAAAATGACATAGGATGATATGTATTTTCCATTATTCAGTGACTTAAGCGTAATCATTGCATAAAAGAGATAATTTGCCCAAATTGCCTGATTGGTAGCCTTAAACCCCTAACTCAGGATCTTAAAGCATAGGTCTTCTGTAAGAGACAGTGGGTGATCTGGCTGCTGGCAGCTGCTCTGATCTGCATCCAGCTGTGGCAGTGGGGGAAGTGGAAGGGCCACTTATCCCTCACTTCACTTATCTCTGTTCCTCTACGGGAAGTTACTGCCCGTCAGACTTGGTGGCTGAGCTGTTTGTTTTCTGCTTGTTGTGTAAACTGCTTCTTGTATAAACTGCACCTTAATTTGCTTCAATCAAAATAAGCTAGTTTGAACAGTTTATAGAGTAGGCTTTACTAACCTAGCTCTGCTTGGTGCAGTTATCTCAATACCCTCCGGTCTGAAGAGCCCACATTTCCGGATCCAGCGGTGGTCAGGATCAGCCAGGTGAGACACCAAGGGGTTACAGGCAAACTCTTCCCTTGCCTGTGGTAGAGTATATATTTGTCTACATCCGTGACTGGTTATTTATGGGAGATAGCATTTTTTTTCTCATGCTGCTGACAGGCTTTGAAAAAAAGAAACAAAGCAAAACCTTTCTAAAATGTCACTGAAAGCAGCAGAAACCACATGTACAACAACTTGCATGAGGAAGAAGATGCTGTTTTGGATAAAAAATATACATTATTTTTGGACTTTAGCGAGACTCTATTACTTATGAATAGGGGTTTTGCTCTGTTTACCTTTCCATGCTATGCCTGGGAACAGAGTCTTTAGTTGCAACTCACTCTTTGCTGTATAAGATTAGCATAGAAACATCATCGTTTTCCAAATGCAGAGTTTTACCACTTGTTTTTTCTTGAAGGCTGCCTGCCCCTGCTCTAGTACATTTCTACTAGTGAAGTAATTTTTGTTCCAGTCCACAAGCACTAACGCAATGAGGCAAATGGAAAGATGCAGGACAAGTGGCATTTCCCACACTTAGAACTTTTTAAAAATGTCTGTTGATGTCTTCCTTCAGCCCACAGTGCCAAAGAGGGTCTGATCCAGGCTAGAACCCATCTCGGTGTAATATAACGGTCTGCAGAAAGTATCCAAATTCTATTTTTACTACTGTTTTTTTAAAACTAGGCTCATTTACTCAGTTTCTTGACACACCTTAAGATGCTGTGTCCCTAGTCTCAGACCTGTAGTCATGCTTTACTACTTTCCTTCTAAATTTACTTCATTTCTTTTCAAGTATCTCCTTCAAGAGACTTTTATTACAAGTTCTAAAACTCAAAATACACTATCCAAACAAGGTCTTTGCTCTGCAACAAATACTCCTGGGAAGTTCAAAGCTTCAGCTTACATTAAAGGCAGTTTTTCACATTTTTGTCTCCAAAGTCATGAGATGGAATAATTTGTGGGAATTTGCATGAAGCTCCCAATTGCTTGTTCTTCTTCTCAGTTCCACCTGTAACTCTTACTTCATTGAGGTTACTCCAGGTTTACACATCGGGCTCCACATGAAGTCCATAGCAGCTGGCCTTCAATATATACTGCCAAACATGATGAAAAAACAGATCCTAGATATTATAGTGCAGCCATTCAGGGTTAGTAAATTCTCTTGAGTAAAATCTCTGGCCTACATCCATAAAGGGAAGCTTCAAGGAGATACCCAGACGTGTAGTATCCAACCAGTATGTACAGCTAGACCTTCTATGTTTTGCTGTGTTTATGCAGAGAATTACTTACGTCTTGCCAGCTCTGAGTTGCTTGAATCATCCTCCACAGGTTAGCTGGCTTCACAAAACAGGCTCAACTCTAATCCAAAAATTTCTAAACAAAAGGGAGAGTTTTGGATAATGAGGCCGAGCATGATGGAAACAGGAAAGGTAGGTTGTAGTCCCTGCTCTGGTGAAGAGGTGCTTACATAAAGTGAGCTTCACAGGGAGACACTGACGGCTCAGATTAATCATGGACAGCATACCAATACCATCGTATGAAAAGTCTGCTGATAACAAACCTACCATATTCTGCTGTGATGCTGAACTGTCAGCGATGCTACTTGTGTGCCCTGAGCTGGGGGCACAATGAAGTGTTGCTCTGCCCCAATCCACTGGGCTCCTGTCTTCAGCCCTCTATTTGACCTCTTGACAACATTTTTCCTTGGCTAGCTAATGATGTTCTTTACTCTGTTTGCTGTGGGCCAGGCACTAAATGGCAGGGTATTTAAAAGGTAGATGCTGCAAAATGCATCCTAAATCTTCCTAGGAAACTAATTCCCATGTTTTGGTTCTGAGTTTTGAACGCGAGATAACTACTCCTTCCTAGCTTGCATGGATGTTGAAGAAATGCATTCAGGTCTAAGAAGCACTCAGATACCATAGTCGGGGGAAAGGCAGAAAAGCCTATAGACACATTACTAATTCTAACTTCAGAAGAGATTATAGAGTGTGGTAAATGACATTTGGTGAGATGCGTGATGAAAAACAAGGAGAAATCAAAACATTAAATAGCTGGCAGCTGCATAAGATCCTTGTGCTGAATGGAAGTGAAGTTAAAAAAACAGTAAATCATAAAAGTGTGTCATAATTTATAGGCATACAGTGAAATAATGAAGATTGTACTGGCTTCCCTGAAATGTCAATATATAAAAGCAGTAAATACTAAATTTTGTTCTGTTGTAGACATATACAGTGTTTTTCTTTGAAAATGAAGTCATATATTTCCCCAGACAGCTTGTCCTTCCTTATCCCAAGATAACTTTCTTATGTAAAAGTAAACATGAAGGGTGTCCTGTTGAAGGAGCGGGCTGGTTTCTCTTATTCTGTCTTTCACTTTGCATGCCACCTTTCTCCAGGGCAGACCTGCACAGACAGATCCCTGCTGGAGCTCTGTGGTTCACGCTGTGCTCACCTGGATCAACATGCTCCTGTGTCCCCTACTCCCAATACCAGGTTATAGTTTCCTGGACATGCACCCTTCAAGCTGGGGACACCTGCAGATTCCTGTGGGGTGGCTTCTCCATTGCCTTCCATGCAGGAGCGTGCAGAGCCCAGCTGTGTCTGGTGGCTGCATCACCCTCTCCTCTCGCTCTGGACGTGTCTGCAAGCAGCAGCTGGTTGGAGCAGATCAGAGCAGCTTCTGCCGGGTGGGGGTGTTGCTCATTTACCCACAGACACAGGGCAGGCAGAAAAGTGTTAAACACACCCATGTCTGCTTATCTGCATCCTGTCTACCTTTCTTAGAGCTTAGGTGGATGTCCAGATGTCTCAAGCCCACACAGCTAAGTCTCAATTCGCCCTCCATTCCTGCTGAAGGCACTGCATATATGCCAAGGGTTTATCTAAATATATATATAATTATATTTATTATATATATATATAGGTATATACTTATCTCTTCCCAAACTACTGCTGCTTGCTCACCTTCTTTTTCTATTTTGTCAACATATTATATTGTTTTTTCAGGATGGCATTTGTCTGAACTTGGATTTGACCTCAGCTTGCGTACCTCACAGCAAGCAAGTAGGTGTTTTCTGATAACTAGCACCCTTCTTGCTCCCTGAAGAGCGCTCAATTCTATTCTTCATCCCTCTGACCCACACCTGGCAATCTCAGAGCCAGTAGGTACAGTGAAGAGCCATGCAAAACTCACTGACTTTCTCCAGCTTGGGCAGACTTAATAATGCAGAGCAAGTAAAGGTCTCAGCTTCTTTCCATAGTTATAGTACCTACCCAAATTCTTTTGCTTTGAAAGCTTTACCATTTTGCATCAGCATAACCAGGCTTTGGCCTTTGCCAACTTTAATTAACATTTTGAAGAGCTCAGTGTGGTTTCCTTTTGAGGTTGTCATGCTGACGTAGGAGGACTTAAGAGAAGACTCCTGCTGCAATAGGCAGCTTTAGGAACAGTGATTGCTAACTGCCCTGGGAAACCGATGGAGCAAAAGAGGAAGAGGGGACAAATAATTTTCTTTATCCTTCCCGAATGCACATTAATCTTCCATTTGCCACTGAAAAGCAAAAGCTTGGAAGCATGTAATTAACTTGTCTTTCTATGAATTTCATTTTCAAGCTGTGACAGAAAACCAAAAAACAGTGATAATCTGGTATCTGTAGCAGATACTTCAAAGTGGCTCTTCCTTTGCTTGAAACACACTGGAACAAAGGTTCCAGAAACAAGATCAAGATATGAAGTCCATGCACCATCATCAGTGGGCAAACAGGGTGCTGTCAACCCCTTCTGCTCTACAGGAATTAATTAAAAAGCATCATTTTAGCTGGCCAAAAAAATAGGGCATCAAAGGAGTATTGTAGTTTGCAAAATGTCCCACACTGGCTTTAAGACTTTTTTATATCATTGAGCCCAGACCTGTGTTTTATATCAAGCCCTTCAAACCCTTTATATCTAGATTACACGCAGATCCTGAAACAGTAGCCAGAGCATGATGGCCGAGTGGTTCGTGTATTTGGCAAAAGTAGCTCAGTTTCCTCATGTGTTAAGGTCTGTAGTTTGTAAAAATGTCTGGTTTACCAAGCTCACTGTTTCCTACAGCCTCAGGTGGAACTGGAAATACGGGGAGCTCAGGTTTGCATTTCCAGAAGATACAGAGAAATTATGCTTCAAAATCGAAAAAAAAGTGATAATGAAACATGCACATCTTCAGCCCCCTCTCACTAAACCAGCCTTGTACTTTTTATATAGCATAACATGATGTTATGACATGAT
The DNA here is from genome assembly GCA_013400135.1 of Rhinoptilus africanus. Taxonomy (NCBI): domain Eukaryota; kingdom Metazoa; phylum Chordata; class Aves; order Charadriiformes; family Glareolidae; genus Rhinoptilus; species Rhinoptilus africanus. The sequence continues at coordinate 269,309 of VXBO01001437.1, read as the reverse complement.
TAGATGGCTTTTTAGCACCTAACATATTGTGTTCAGAGCACGGAGATGGGGAGCTCTTCTCATACCTTACCCAATGTGCCATTTACTCTGTTGACAGCTGAGAAGGCCAAGAGCAGCAATGACTTTAACATCAGTGTATAGAAATCAGACAAAAATAAAGACTTCAACTTTATCATATCTAAAAGTATCTCATGGCATTAGGATTAACCACAGAAGATATGAGTAGATAGATAGCTATACATATTATTTTAATTTTAAAGCTTCAGTAACTTCCTGAAATAAGGCCTTGTCTTTTCGGTACCACTCACTACTAATTTCAGAAGTTTCCTTTTGCTGTCTTTATTTAGTCTTTCAAAGCTCCAACAGTAAGCAAATATTTTTGGTTGTGAAACAGAGCCAAAATGTTTTCTCTGTTCTTCTGTTCTTCTTTCAGGATAATGGCAAGTAGCATCCTTCAAGATCAACTCAGTTAAAGGAAAATTTGGGTTTGATTTTTAATGAAAAAAAATACTCCAGAACAACCTATGGGTAGGGGGTAATGTTTTCCCTCGCAATTTCTTCATGAATTAGCACAGAGTTAACAAAGCTTTAAACAGGCATATCTAATGATCTTTAACAACAGGTGGTAAAACTCACTTACCCAGTTTACCCGATACTAGCTGTAAATGAGTGTCCCTCAGGAGAACCAGCCACAGAATGGCTCACTTCTTTTAATAATACCAACCTCTGTTTCTATGGAAACAGCACATCATGTTTGCTGCTTGCAAGACATGTGTTTAGCCCCTTTTAAAATAAACCGTGTTCTCTTTACATTGTTTTTTAAAAGTGAAAGAAACACTCTGCTTCCAACACATCAAATTATTAATCCTTCTCTTTTCCCTCTAAATAAAAATAAAACATTGGATGCATAGTCTGTAATTGCTAATTATTGTGAGAAATAATGGCATTTTTGTAGGTTACACTTTCTAAGATGAATGGATATCTCACTGCTTTATGGCAGGGCATTGGAAATTTTGGAATTATGGCTAAAAAAAGGAATGCTATCATGTTAAAAATGGCACCATTTGGCTTCATTAAGCACATATTCTCCTGCATGTTCTTCCATATGTCAGAATTTGGTGTCTTACATCACCGCACTTTGAAAGTGCTTGCTCTTCATATTGCTGGGTACTTAAAGATGCTAAAAGGCCATCTGTCAAATACCTAATGTGTTGCATATGCGTGCACATACTTACCTGTGCATGTACCAGGCCATCCATTTTTCAGCCTGAGCCACCACTGAAATTAATGGGGTTTTCTCCCAAATTGCCAATATGAAACAGTACTGAGCAATTATATTGCAAATAAAATAAGACGTTAAAAGCCACAACTTGTCTTTGTCATCAATGGGTGCTTAGATCACACTGAAACAATTTTATAATCTGATGAGTTTACCATGGAAGCTGTTTTTATAGCTTCCCCTATCTTGAGCAGTGAAAATAGAATGGTCTGTTTCAAGCTGTGATGGAATGAAGATTTACAGAGCTTGGACAGTCAAAAGGATGGCATTATAGGGTTGTCAGAGTAACAGGCCTTGGGAATCTGCACTGTTTACGTTTAAAGAGAGAAGTCAGCTGGAGGCAGACATCTGAGGCATGTTGGATTGATTTGCAGCTTAAAAGCAGATTGTGTTTGGGGTGAGAAGAATGGAATTCTGGCTCGCATCTGTCTTTCAGATAATATAACAGAAAGACATTTCCTTGAAAAAACGTTACTAATGCCGCCCCACTTCAGTAGCAGCATTTTCAAACACCTAGTGAAACATGGACCCACCTTCCCAGTAGGTCATTAAGACAGAAAGTTGGTGTCATGACTGCAAGCAAAGTAAACCAGTCTAATCCAGTTAAAAATTCAAAAATAAAAAAGAAGAGTTATTCAAGGTTTAAAGAAAGATACATATTTCATACACCACTTCATATGATGTTTGAATATGACTGTTTGAAGTATGGACAAGATTTGATCCTACATTTCTCATTCAGCTCATTGACTGGGGCTTTCTTCAATGCTCATAAGCCAAGTATAAAAGCATAATTTGCATATTGAGCTTAAAAACTAGCATTGTGGTGAATATAGGTTGGGATGAGAGAAATCTCAGATGCTGTAGAGCATTGCCACGATCAAATGAAGGATTTATGAAATCTGTAAATTAACTCTCTTGATTCATAGTACAAACATGGCTGATAGAAAACTAAATGTCTCTGTGTTTCTTGTGGAAAATAGAATTTTCACAGTGTTAGAAGGCTCTTGATACTTCTGTTTCTCTAGCACTTCCCAGAGTTATTTTCTATAATTCATTACTGCAATGGAATTCCTTGCCTGTTAGTTAAATAATGCTGCTCCTTAGCCAATTTGTGAAGATTTTCTGTCTACTCCTATTGTGCTAAATTGTACTTTGACTCTTATTACTGTAGCGTTTTCAATTCTCTATTGATCAATACGGTGCACTGTCATTTAAAGGAGAATATTTTTGCTGGAGTTGAAAAGGTTTTGTACAAGACACGCAGTAATTTTCTCTCAAGGTGAGTCGTCTTTCCCTCTGCCTTGTTCTACGCTATTTCTCTGAGTCTTCCTGTTACAAAGAAAATTTTTAATATGAGCTTTTAAAGACACACAGGATGTATCTCTATTACAGCCAAAGCTGCTGATTAAATGGGTAGAGATATCACAAAGTTATTTAGTCAATTCTTTATAGCTACTTTAACCCTCAATTCCACATAGTCCAAGCTACTTCTAGAAGCAACATTTTAGTCTATAATAATAGGGTCTTTAGGCCTCTCGATTTTTAGTTTCTGTTTGAATAACAGTGTTTTCTGGAATCATGTGGGCATTCCTATGGGGGAGAAAGGCCATCAATGCGCCTTTTGATTTTGTCCTCCTCTCTTCCCAATGTTTTTCTGTTTTTTTTCATAGAGTGCTGGGATGCATAACTTGTACAGTGCATCGGGGTTGAGTGACACGGGACTAATTTCTCTTCTAATGCCTGGGAAAACTGCACTTTTAGAAGACTCTAGTGTCTGAATTTGTGAAAATATGTACTTTATAGCCAGTTGTGGTATGTGGGTTTCAGTCTCAGTGTTTTCGCGCCTTGCCAGGTGCAGGGATCAGGAGGAGCAAGACCCAGGCACTTGACCCAAGCTGGTCAATGGGATCATTTCATACCATGAATGTCACATTCAATATAAATTAGAAAGTTTGCCACATAGTGCTTTCTCTCTCTGCCTCTCTGCCTTGATGGCAGTGGTCCAGAGAACTTCTTGCCCCAGTGCTGGACCTCTGAGGCCTCCTCTTCCTCCCAGAGCCATAGCACTCGCAGTTTCCAACATTTGCTGTCCACTGCTGGGAGTGCACAGCTTCCTACTGATAGAACTGGCTGAATACAATTCTTGTATATTTTATGTTGGTATTGGGATCAATATTTGTTCTTCAGTAATATTAATGTTAATTATTTAGCCTTATTAAATCTGCTTACATTTCCACCCTTGTGTTTCCTTGTTTTTCCTCAGTTCCCCTTCCTGGGTGGGGAGGGGTAATTGGGTGCTAGATATATCATATATGGATATGATAGATATATCATATATATTGTCTAAACGACAATAAAGTGTTATGGGTTTCTCAAACCATAACAACCCTCTAACTATCTATTAAAGAGATAAATACAACAGGCAGGGACAGTGCTTTTGTGTTTGATGAGCAGAGCCTAAAAAGAACATCAGAGAAACACATATATGCAACTTACAGGTTGCAAGCCAAAAAAAAAGAGCTGCAGGAGGGAGGAACCACACACTTTCTGAGGTATAACAGGCATTGGTGCACTATGTATCATCTTTTCTAATACAGCTGTAACAGCCTAAATGTTCTGCCCAAACTGGTAATTTCGTGAGCTGACATTTTCTTTGCTGGCACCCAGACTGTCAGAGAGCGCTCTCCTTCCTACTTGTTCCTCTCAATGTCTGTTTAAGACGTCAGGACTGGATGTAGAAGGAGAAAGTACAGGTAAAAGAATGCTTTTCTTTCATCGGCAATTGCCAGAGTAAAATACTTGTCTCTTTTTCCAGCTGTTGAAAAATGTAAGCCTCTGAATGAACTTTTTTCAATAAACAGAATAAGAAATATGGTTTTGCAAGTGTCATGGAGAATTACTCGAGATGGTAATTGTCAAATTATTTCTTACCATTTGTTGTTCCTCAGCAAATTTTGACAGGCGGGCATGCAGGTTCTGATACACGCCCAAAAAATATCATCTGAAGTTTCACAAAGCCATCTCTTTTAAGGCCAGGAGGTACAATGATTATGTTGTTCTTCTGTTATAGGTAAACCAGAAAGATGCATTCAGTAAATATAAATTCATGCTGAAACTCATCAGGTCTGACTATTTGACTTCAATTTTTCTCACACGATTAAACTCAATATTACTTCTTCACTCTCAAGTATCAGTTACAGCAGTGCAAGGATTTCTTTTAATATTTAAAAGCCTTCTTATTTTATAAAATCTCTACAATTTGTATGATGTCATATGACAATGCTTAGTTGTACTTAGAATTGTATTTTTTGTGCTACCTTTGCACCAGCAATAGCAGTTTGTCCCATCCATGGGCGGTGACACAGCTGAGAAGCTGTAATGAGAGTTTAGGAACTGGACCCCTCAGTGGTCAAATGTGGTTCCAAGACATAGTTCAGCAAGGAAAAGAAGGATGTTTCTGCACTTATGTTCACCAAAGAAGATGAGGAAAAAGGGTCTTTTAGTACTTGCGGCATTAAAAGGTGATCAGTGTTGTGCACTAGTGTATAAAGGGCAACTTCAATTACAAAAACCATTTTCAAAACCTTAATTTTCATTGAAGATGAGAACAGAAGGAGAAGGGAGAAAGTATCGATGAAGCATTTAAATACAGATTTCTCTCATTTTAATAGTTTTTTCCTTTTCATTTAAGATGTGAAAAATTGTATGGGATTATTTGCAAGGGCATCACCAGCTGTTGCACTTCCTTGCAAATTATTCTGAAGTAAGAAAGACTTTTAGCAGTGCTGCCATGTTCATGTTTAGCGTTTAGGTTGCTTTTCTTGACACAGCATCACAACACTGCACCAAACAACATTGCTAGAAACTCTAGTATGAGAAGCAGAGTAGCCGTGGGGAGCAGTGGAGAGAAAGGTTGCTCCTTCCAGCCTTCTCTTATTCTCCTATTCAGTGGCCATCAGATAAACAACACTCAAGCACAAAAATATGATCTGCTAGCTTCAGCTACCAGATTTCTCCCATTTCTAATATCTTTCAGATTATGATTATTTTTCCTAATCTTGAAGATCCTTCAAGACAGCTCTTGTAACATTCAGTTCAGTCCTTATTTTGCTTTTTTACACTGGCCTACAAAAAACTTTTATAATCCCAAGTAGGCTTCTGCTGTCTCAGGCAACTTAGAATAAAATTCCCAGTCCCTGAACCTCATTTGAACCACCAGATGCAGCTCAGCAGCAGCAGCTCCCTAAGCTAAATGTCAAGGCGGTGCTGTGAGCAAGCTGTGAACTTGATGAAGACCCAGACAAAAGCCATGGCAGCCACTGCTGCTTCCTATGTCCAGCAAAAGCACCCAAGCAGCTACATCTGCAATTCTGTTCTTCAGTTATGCTTCATTTTTCACTAATCAAAGCCTTCTGGTGCAAGTTTTATGGCACTACTTAGTATTTTGCCTAGCTAGGGATGGAATGTAACTGAACAAGCACTTTAAAGAGGGAGAAAACAGGAAGTACAATACAGAAAACTTTCAAGAAGGTAATGAATTAATGAATTTGAAATTGTGATAGTGAGCTGTGACAGTACAGAAGCATAAAAATGTCAAATAAAAAAACCCTGACTTAATTACCTCCATTCTCCAAACAAACCCACATATAATTCTCTTTGTTCTTCCTTGGCTGGAAGATCTGAGCTTGACCTATACCAAACACCAAAATCATCAATGTTCTTATCCCTTTTTCCAGAGTCCCATGCACCGATTCAGCTGAGATGAAAGGGAAGAGTGAAGATTCCGGTCAAAAGGCTTTTCTCTTGAAGTTTGTTGTGCCATTCCACAGGATTTACAGTTCGGATAATATACGGTAGTCCCAGAGGCACACCAGTTAAACCTAAACCAGCTGGATTATCAGTTGAACTTTTTTCCTCTTTAAAAATATGCATTTTATTAGAAACTTACAAATTCTGCATTCTGTAAAATATAAAGATCTTATGTTAGTGCTTTACATTCACTCATTTCATTTTTTTTTTTAATCAGTGTTTCTTGTAAGTCTGTACATGTACTGTATGAAACAGTACTGAAGTGAAAGGAAATTCAGTACTTTGCTGACCATTATGGATCCCACGCAAACAGGGGCATACATGTGTGCATGTGTTTTTGTGTGCTTGTGTGTGCCTACGTGTGTTTATGTACTAAGCCTTCTTATCATACACCTTCATCTTCCATCATCTGCATTCCAGCTTCCAGGATAGGCACAATGGAAACCAAAAATGATGCCAAAACATAACTGTAGGTATCTGTTCAGGGACATTTAAATATTCTTATAGAAATACAACGACAGATTTAAAAAACTATTTTGTTTTTCTGCTAACCTGTGCGAACACCTGTAAGGGTACAATGTCCCTAGAATGCCACTTTTGGCTGAACAGCTTCTGCATGAGAAACTGAAACAAACTGTTTGGGTTTTCTTTTAAGCTGTGTCACCAATGTTAGCAACCAGATCTCTCTTTCTTCACCAGTTAGTATTGTTTACCAATGTTCATCAGCATAATTGCATCAATCTTATGTTCTTGGCTTATGTAAAATGAATAAGGGAAAATAAGAAGGATTTTTATTGTCATGTACATATCACAGACTTGCCAGAGACTAGAATTTGCAGTAAAGAATTGAGACTATGCTTGTTACATGATTGCTAGGATAAATTGCCAGAATCTCTGCTTGTAAGGATAGGATGGCAATTAGTATATTCTTAGTATACTTTTGTCAGAGACTGGTAAAGGCAGAGATAAGCGGGGACCTGGCTACGCACCTCTGAGACAATATTGCTCTGCAGAGTTGGCTCTGATGCTCCTTTTGCCAGCCCAAAAGAACAGCAGGAAACGCTGATTTTACAGGGAGGATTTCAACCTTGTAGCTTTCTCTAAATGCATAATATCGAAACGTTAGATTTATTTCAGAGTAGATTTCCTGTGGGAATAGGAAGCCGGAACAGACCTCCTGATTCATCAAGGCTAGTGCTCTGCTTTGTCTGCAGTCTCAGGCAATCACATCACATAACTGTTTAAGTGCTGTCTTAAAGCTAGATGCACTTAGATATTCTTTGCATTTGGAGACTCTTCCAGAATGGTTCTTGGGCTAAAACCTCATAATTTGCCTAACAAACTGAATAAAAGCATTTGCAACTGGATATATGCTTTCATGACCCAATAGGCTGTAGACTCGATGGGATCCCTGACTTAAAATCAGTCTTGTTTCCACCTCAGGCTGGGTTGTGACCATTCCCCTTATTCGCTCAGCCTTTGGCTTGGTGTTCCAATTTTCGTATCAGTCCTTCCCCCTGCCCTGTAAGCTCTCTCTATGTTCTTAAATACACTTTTTGAGATAGCTTAAAGATTGCCTGTAAATATTTCCCCTTTTTGATGTAACTGAAGTTCTCGATAGGTCGTAGTTGATCTCTGACTGATCTTTGACATTAGCTTTCAAACCCTTAACACTCCAGGTTCCTTCATCAACTTTGGATTCACCACCATTGGCTTTGCCTCCATTCCACCTTTATGATTGCTCACGGGATTTGTAATTCAGCAGGAATGGTTAAAAGCACTTGAGTTCATCAGGGCATGAGGCTTGAAAGTGTTAAGTATAAAGTGGAATAAAAATGCCTGAAATAAGTACATAGTAATCTATCAGCAATAAAAAAAAAAAAAAAAAAGAGAGGGTTCCAGAAGATTTGGCTAAATTTGATCTCTCTGCATCCTCATAACTGAGTTTTTATGCCAGGGAGGAGGCTTGTTCCAGGGAAGGGAATAAGGAGGGCTGGCAAGAGGTCATACAAGAGTCTGCTCAGGACAGCACACAGTTGCTCACAAAAGCAGAAATACTCTGGCGGAGGTATGGCAGCTGGTGAGGAAGTAGCTGAAAAATGGTAAACCATGTAAATTCAAAATACATCAAATTGCAATCAAACACAACTTCTGAAATGTGCACACTGCCAGTCCCACAGCGTCTGCATTGTCTGGCAGTGCAGAGGTCCAGCACATGGCCAGTTTTTCACCGCCTCCTCCTGAAGCCTCTTTCTGTTAACCACAACTGCAGCTACTACGTTCAGCATAAACTTGGAGCTACAGGAGGCAATTCTGTAACTAAAAAAATGATGGAAAATGTTTTTTGCCTTCAACTAAACTGTGAGAAGACTGAGCTGTATACAGGATGAATGAATACTGGGGAGGCTTTGCCTTTTTACACACGTAATAGCATAGCGATCTGTGGGGGTCATGTTTTCTATCAGCTGAAGGAAATTGTGTACGTCTAACGCATACCATGTAGCTGAAGGCATACTTGCAGTAGATGATCCTTCATAAAGTGTCTATGTATTCTTTAAACGTTCAGTTATTTATTTTGGGTGTTTATGGTAATTGTACATCTCAGGCTCAGTACCATGAGATGAAATACACTTTAGTGCAAGATTCAGCTTCTGAGAGTGTATTGCTCTAATATTTAAACATGGGGAAATGAGTTGCTGATTACTTTTCAGTCATTACTTTTGATTTCTTGGTTTTGTAGATTTAATCAGATCCTATTTATTTAAATACTGAAAATTACCTTGTGATTTAAAACATGCAGCTGGCTATGCTGGCTAGTGTCTAATACAGTGAACAAATCACTGCTTTTTCATGTTACAATTTTTCTGATGTTTTATATCATGGCTAATATAAATGACATAATTTTCCCTTGGTACTTTTCATCTTAAAGAGCTGTAAAGCCTTACCACAAGTGTAATAGCAATGTGGCTTTTTGTATCTCCTTCATTTTACAATAATAAAATATGAAATCTCCTGGCACTATTCCAAGTTACAGCTTTTCCAGTATATGCAGATGTGAACTTCTTTGTGTATAGAAAAATCTCCTTTATGCACTGCATGAGATCTACTTAAATTGGTGAGGAAAAAATTTCTTTTAAGTTTGTCATACTAGTGAATGTTTTAATCTTCCAGCATTCTTTTTTCTTCCTTTAATCACCATAGGAGTGGCACTACAAGTAGAAAACTTACACCACTTGCATCATAGTATCTATATTATCTTAGTCCTAATGTCAGTTAAACTTTAGAAATCCTCAGTTAGGCTCTGAAATTCTTCTAAATGACTGTCCTGTTGAGGATTACTAATACAGATCCAAGTTTAAGAAGTTCTTCCAGTATTTAGCATTCTGTTCAAATGCAGTTATAGTAGCTCAAATTGGGACATACTGATTTTAAATTTTTATCATCTGTTTCACAAAATGAAGAAGAAAGTAGTAACTCCATACGTGCCTTATTATGTTATGCCACGTTTAATTTTTTTTTTTTTGCAGCTGACCACAGTAGAATCATCATTGAGAGGTAAGTAATTTAAAACAGCAAAAAAGAACATACCTGAGGCGTCCTGCCCCCATCCCTCCACACACAGCAGGCTCTGTTCTGAGGAACACTGATCCCCGAGGATCTCATCCAGTTCCTGACTCTGAGTTTTTATGTGAATATAGAGTAGGTTCCTGCATACTTGAGGATTCTGTACTCCACGGTAAACCCAAAAGACCTAATGCATGTGGCTGCAGGGAACTTAAGCTGATTCCCAAAGCATAGCCCCAGCAGTACCTTATTTTTACAGCACCTGGTCTGTTGATCATCCTCAATCTTTACCCATGTGAGTGCTTCATTATCTTGAATGAGTAACTCAGGATGCCATTGAGGAATAGGCACATCAACAGAGAGGAAGAGGAGGTTCAGCGATGGAAGTGTGTCTTGAAGCACGTTAATGGCAGAGAAAAAAACTCCTCTTCAGTGTGTATTCGATCGTGTATGCATTCTCACTACAAGTGCTTCTAAGGGGCAAAATCCCTTTTAGCTTATCTGGAGGAAGACCTAGAAGTCTTCAAGCTAAGAACCGCTGCTCCTGACACACTCTGCTACAAAAATGACATTGAACATTTGTTCTCTTCTGTTCTGATATAATGCACAGATCTCTCTGGCCACTGAAAAGATCAGATGTCTGCAGCTTGCTGTGACCACAAAAATCTCTGCTCGCTACATAACATGTAGGCATATATAAGTTTTCTTTGTGTTTCTAGGAAGAAGGATGATGACCCAGTACTGATGAGTCCCAGCCTCATGAGGACTCTGGGGAAAGACCCTGGTTTTAAGTCATGGTAACTGGCACAAACCAGCAGCACCACCAGTTAGCCTGGGCTCTTATGGAGGGCACACATTTTTCTCAGTGGCAGGATGGGTGATATTTACAGGAACAACAGTAGGGATCTGTCTGCTTGCAGCCCACAGGAATGATTAGGCTTGCCTGAACTGAGGGAGTGGACAGCAATTTTATGAAATGATTGTGTTTGGAATGTGCTTGTACTATATATATTGCCCATTGATTACAAATGCCAGTCACTGCACAAAATGACTGGAATTCCAGCATTAAACTATTTGACCATTCCATGCTGTAATTACATGACACCAAAGCATTTTGAGCTTTCATGTAATCATTACTGTGTTATTGCCATAATTCTGTTGTGAAGCCTGGTGCCATGACATCTTACTGCATGAATGTCCTGCTAGGTCGACACTTTTACAGAAAACAGAATCGCCAGCAAGTGATCAGTGAGAAGTTCATCACAGGGACTTTTACCATGAGGCAAGCTGACCTCACCAATAAGCAGTCTGTGTCTCAAGATACTTTCCAATGGGAAACACTGTACTGTACTCGTTCCACAACACACAGGTGAGCAGTACAAGTGCCTGTTCAGATGGTGACCTCTTCCACCTCCAAGTGTCCCCATGTGCTGGGGTATGGCAGTGGGACTGAATTCAGCCAAATATAATCTGATGTGAAAAGCTTTTGCCACCTGAGCACTGCCTGATCCATGTGAAATCTGGACATCCTTGCAGGCAGGGGGCTTTCCAGTGGGGATACTATGGATGTACTTGTAGCACTGATAGCATCTCACAATTCAAAGGACTGGGCAATCCCTGTAGAATCCTATGCATGATATGCAATAACTCAAGCTCAGATTAGACACTTATTTAGTGTTCATCTCACTGTGGACTTACTGCAGCCTATGGATATCAATGGCCACCTGCACAGGGAAGCTGTCATGCTCTTCACACCCAATTTCTCTTTCTATCATCTGTTGTCTTTCAGAAGACAGTCCTGTCCCTGTGCCTGAAACTCCTCTGGATCACCATGCTTATACTAATATTACTGTTCTCACTGAGGCTACACCATTTCCTTTTGATGAGTCTCTGAACAGATTGAGCAGAAAGTGCAGGGCTGCCCACCTATAAAGACCTGAGAGGACTGCAGCTTTTACGTGTGTCTTTTCCCAGATGTCTGTCATGTCCCTCATAGGGAGTCCTCCCACAGGAGTCATCCACTTTTGCCAACTAGACACCACTGGGAAAAATGCGAGAGACCATGCAACCCAAATTTCTGATACAGAAATTTCTGTAAAGTACAATCAGCAGCAACGAACCTGGCAGAATGTGGTCTTCCCAGAGGCACAGAGACCTGTGCTGCGTAGCGGGCATCGCTGCAGGCAGAGGTGAGCTTACCTTGCTATGACAATATGTAGTTCTCCAAGAAATGCAGAGGATCATTTGACTTGTCTTGCCAATATCTTCTGATGATGAGACTATAAAGAGAAAGAAGCTTCTGTCAATGCAAGAAGCTGTTCCCAGATATTCTGGCAGTAGAAGTTTTCAGAAACGTAGCCCGAGAAAATATGAAACAAACAGATGAAAATGTTTCAAAGCAAAACAGAAGTGTAAAAGTTGATACCTCGATCTGGAAAATAAACTTTACTCTGCGAAGCAGCATTTGTTGCTGTAGGCTTAGAACTAAATATATGTCCATAAACATAATAGAAAAGTCATTTTTACATATCCTTTTGAACTGGAAACTCTCAGGAAACATTTTTTTTTCAAAATAGTGCCTAGCTGGTTTTTCCTTTTGCAGAGTAACTGATATTTTCAGTCTTTTTTTTTAAATGACCCGTTGCTCAGTGTGACTGTAAAGCATAAACTCAGAAAGAAAAACTGAGCACAGTTCAATTCAGAATGCAAAGTAAATCTCAAAACTGAAGTTGTGGTTTTATTACTAAGTAGGTATTGGGGAGCAGGCAGAACCCCAGAAGCATGAAATCACTCTCTATGTGCAGTCATAAATCTCAAACCCACTATTTTTATCAGCAAGAATAATAAGTCATGACTCATTTTGACTTTGTGCATTTTTACATCATCTTGTTTTCTTTGGTTTTGGAGTTTTTTCTCCCCTACATATACTCTCTTCAGAGCATTTCCTCTGCCTGCTTTGATTCTCTAAATGTCACCAAAAGATATGCAATGTTTAGGAGGATGAAAGCTTTGTGCTTAGCCTAGTCCATTGTACTGATACATCTGTTAATTGGTCAGCTAGTGACAGGTAGTGACAGGATTCCCAGTTAAAAATCAAGAGATGCAGGACAGAAGATTAGGTGGGGAAAGTCTAGGGGTTTAGCATAAGGATGCATAGCTTTACAGGTGCTGTGTAGTTTTGCCAGATTAATTCACCCTGGCTGAAGCTGGATGTCTAGAGGAGGCAGCCAGAAAGAGGATCAATGGGCCAGGTGATGAATTTTCTCAAGGGTTGGCTTTGAATCACAGACTGTGGGCTGAGTGCTCCTCACCTTAGGACTGCAGGTTTGACTCCACTGAAGGTTGGATTGGTTTCAGCTCATAGGAAAGAGGCTAAAATGGATATTTACAAAGTCAAAAGCATTGGCATTTTTTGCATGACTCACCTGCTGTATAATCACATTCGGTGGAGAAGGCAAGAAGGAAGTGGGTTTTGGAGTGCTTCCTGGCCAGCACAGAGTGGCTTGAAGCCAAACTGGACACATTCCTTGTGATCTGCTTATGTCTGTATTTTCAGTGCCTTTGCTATGGCTGCTCTGAGGTCCTATGTGCTGTATCTGTCTCCAAATCTTTCTCTGCAATTGTTTATCATTCAACATATCTTTCCTGCAGGTGGCAATTTAATAGAAGAGTAATCAACACTTTTGAGAAAGATCATACTTTTCAGATGTTGATCAAGCCAAAGACAAATTACGTTTTATATTAAGGTGACAGATGAAGGAAGTAATGTGCTAAGGGAGAGCACTGCAGTGGGCAATACTTGCACTGTAGTTGTGAATTATTACTGTTGACCCTAATGTTTTCTAATTTCATTCCCTAGGATCTTTTTTAATGCTCAGATCATGATATCATAGACTAATTTCAATTGTAAGGAGTCTCTGCAGGTATATCATATTGCATCCTCCTTGAGAAAATAATACAGAATGACTCTTTCAAATGTCATGAGAGTGTTTGTTTTCCCTTTCTCTGTATGCAGGAAAAGGTTTCATCAGAAAAAACTCTTTCTTAGTGATTATACTTGGGGTCAGTAAATCAGATCACATGCTTACTAGGACCATTCCATTAATTCCTGAAACTACTAAGCCAAATATTAACATCAGTTACACCATATTCACTTAGATGCATTTGGAATGAGAATCTAGCTTTCCTACCAACTTACTTTTTGAAAATTGTCTAAAAGTAATGAAATGGAATTATAATTGTTAGTGATCTATACAGCACCACAAATTAGAAATACCTGATCTGTTAAAAGTAGCTCTTTGCCCTCCTGCTTAATGCTGTGAAATCCGACACAGAGATAAGGTAAACAATTTGACTTACAGTATTTATACTTCAGAACTCACAATGCTAGGTTTAGGTCAAAGCCACAGCGCTCTTCTGAAGGTTCTGCCCTCAGAACTCTCCAGCGCTGAAAACGCAGGTGCCACCAATGGTTGTGGAGGAGAGAGAAGGAGATTTGGCCTCAAAGAGATGCCCCAGCAACTGCCTGGTTAGTGTGTTCACCTGCTAATGTGTTTCCTGCTGAAAGCTGAGAGCGCACACGTGAGCATGGGTTTGCAGAATGTATGAACTGTCAATAGGCTCATGCTATGGGGCACAGAGTTGTGCAGCCCACAAATGTTGAAGATGATGACATTTGCAGGTTACCAGTGGTGCAATGGGTCCTGACATTTATCTTCCATGTAAGCAAGGCTGATGTGGGAGAGACCCTATCTATTTGACTGCATAAAATCTTATCAGAGAAACTTTTCCTCTGATTTTTCTAAAAAGCCTGTGGGAGAAAGTGGATGCAGTGTGACTCTGAAAAATACAGTTTCAGCACAATACCCAATCCACTTTGCATGCAGCTATTGCTCAAATGAGAAAAAATGAGTGTCATGAGCCAGCTGGACACATCTTTTGCCCATCTGTTCCATATTTATTTATTTTTTCAACATTTGATTTACTGTTTAATGTTTATATTTCTCATATTTGGTACTCAATGGAGAACTACAAAAAGCCATCAACACCTCCTTCCCTTCCAGTCATCTTGGAATTCCCACAGTCAAAAATGGCTACAAAACCAAGCACAAGCTTTGTCACCAAGCAGACTGGTGTTTTATTTATGGGCTTATAACAGTTCCAATAACTGTATATCTTCTAGTTATCTTGAGGCACTGGACACATCAGTAGTATAATGATAATAATCAGCAGTTTGAGGGAAGTGATTCTGCTCCTCTAATCCACTCTCATGAGAACACATCCTGGAATACTGCATCCAGCTCTGGAGCCCTCAACGTAAGAAGGGCATGGACCTGTTGGAATGGGTCCAGAGGCGTGCCATGAAGATGATCTGAGGGCTGGAGCACCTCTCCTATGAAGACAGGCTGAGAAAGTTGTGGTTATTCAGCCCGGAGAAGAGAAGGCTCCGGGAGGACCTTACAGCAGCCTTCCAGTACCTATAGGGGGCCTACAAGAGAGATGGGGAGGGGCTCTTTATCAGGGAGTGTAGAGATAGAATGAGGGGTAAAGGTTTTAAACTGACAGAAGGGAGATTTAGCTTAGATATTAGGAAGAAATTCTTTACTGTGACACTGGTCAGACACTGGAACAGGTTGCCCAGAGAAGTTGTGGATGACCCATCCCTGGAAATGTTCAAGGCCAGGCTGGATGGGGCTTTGAGCAACTTGGTCTCGTGGGGGCTGGAATGAGATGATCTCTGAGGCCCCTTCCAACCCAAATCATTCTATGATTCTATAATATTCTCCAGGATAAAATAATGTCTAATTTGACTTGGGAGTTTTCTCCTTTCCTTTCAAAGAATAAATAAATAAATTTCTAATTGATAAGCAAATCATAATCCTAAAACTAGTACAGGAGCAATCCTAAATCCTCAGACCCTTTCTTCACTTCTCACCTTTAATACAAGAAACACAATATATTTATTCTTGGAAAATTTAGCAGATATTCTTGGGGGAAGAACTGGAGGGAAATGAATCCTAATGCTGAATGTGTCTCAGAGGATGTGCCTTTCAGTTCTGATTTAAGTCAGTCATTGTATCTCTGGGAATTGTCAAGGCTGCTAGCCTGCTTTGGAAAGCAATTTCACAGATAGAGTCTCAATAAATTAGTTTAGTTTTGTTCTTACAAGACTGTTTCTTCATACTTGTTAATATTTGTGCTGTAGCCCTATTGCCAGAGGGACACAAGAAAAGAGAACTGGGGGAAAAAAAGAGTTACCAAGTGACCATACCTTGATAAGCATTTAATGATACAAGAGATCCCTTAACAATCACCACTCCTGGCAGCAGGGACAGCAAGAGCCAAATCAGGTTATTCTTGCTCTGAACAGCTAAATCTTAAGCACTCCCAAACATCTCAGACCTGACTAACCTAGGAAGCTTACATGCAGGACCTGCAGTTTTGAAGGGGCTGCAGACCCTGATACATGGTTTGTGATCAGTATTACTGCAGTTCAGCAGTAAGCACTGTCGCACCACTCTCTACCATTTTGCTGGATCAGGAATACATTCTGAAGTTACCAGGTTTATCAGCACTGCAGGGAAATCTGATTTTCCCTGAAAGGAACAACCACTTGAAGTGTTATCCTGCGTGTCTAAGCTTAGCGATGTCTGCTATTTTTTTCATTAATCCATTTCACATGCTGTTGTTTGGAAGACCACAAACAACAACCCAGGGGCTAGGCAGGACACAAATAGTTCTAGGGCATATGTTGAGTCCTGCAGATCTTGATAAAGAATTTAAAAGGTTTAGATATATTTGTCATATGTCAGGGCAGCATCACTATCCCTTATGCCAGCTGCTTGTGAATTGTAACATGCTGGGGACATAAGGTTGGGCTCAGTAGGGTCCTTTTGCCTGCAACCAGAGAGATGCATTCCACCTGATGCAGCTTTTTGCCTCTTAGAAGATCTCTGTCAGAAGAGGAAGGGATGATTTAAAGAAGTTCTAGTTTTTCTACATCTGATTTCATGACACAAATTCCCAAGATATAGTCAAGGATCTGTTTGGGAAGAGAAAAACTATTTTTGAAGTAAACTTCTTAAGCTCTGTTGCTGGTACTGTGCCAAGATTATTTTATTTGTGTATGTGTAGGGCCCAAAAGTTAATAACATTATTGAATCAGCAGAAAGCACTTTTGCAATTAACTTTCTTTAGAACAGTGTCTGGCTTTATAATGTTGACTTTACACTTGACTGGATTGATTATTATATTGCTGTGTAAGGACCGCAGAATTTTATGTATGATTACTATTGTTACAGACAAAGCAGAGTTAAAAGACTTACCACCTGCCATGGCTGCTATGGGTAACTAAGATAAAGTAGCAACAGCTGCAAAAATAAGAATAACTTCCTCCGTACTCACTTCAACTTTCCTGACAATCTTCATGACCCTTGTCATGAACCCAGCAGAATTGATTGGATTTGATGCAAAGTGCTGCTGTTTTCTTTTCTCTGTATTTATATCCAGCGCCAGTGCCACGGGATCAAAGAGAAAAAACAAAACCCTGGAGAGAACTGGAAAGAAGTTCCTTCAAACAAAGCCTGTGGCTATGCTTCCCTCCCCAGATCTTCCTCACAGACCAGCCAAGGCAAGGTGAATTCTACCTGATGTGTAGTGCCAGTGAGTCCACGTGGCTGGTCCTGAGCACAGTGCGGGAGTCCTAATTGGGCTTAATGTACCTGATGGCAGCTAAATCTCCTGCACCCACTTTATCCAACTCATGTGGGAGGTATAAACGCAGGTGCAGGGAGAAAAATGATCAGATATTATTCCATACATTGTTCTTCATATTGTTAAAGGGGAAAAAAAGTTCTATTGTGTGTTTTTTTACAATGCATTCATTAAAGTACACAAACACACCCCTGGAAGAATGGAAACAGTGGTTAGAGAGAGTAAAATGACAAACACTGTAATAAAAAAATTCTTAATTTATTAATAAATTTAAAAATACCTTGACCACAACTCTACTTATATGACAAGGTTGTGTTATCAATTTAGTAACTGCTCTCTTTCTCCTTCTGTTTGTAGGCTCTTTGTTTACTCATGTATAAGAGCATTTTTTGGCTCAGATCCTTTTGAAGGCAGGGTCTGTGTGAAAGTACACAAATAACAAAGAGTCAAGCTGTCTCTGTGGGCAAATGGCAACGTAATAGGATGTGGGGAAAAATTGAGAGCTTGGAGATGCTGTTGTTGAATGGAGACAAGCCCCTGTCTTGTCCAGAAGGTGATGATGCCACATCCCTGAGACGAGAACAGCAGGTTGTGTGGTGGCTGGGAACTCCAGGACTTATCTTATATGGCTCCTCTGCTTCCTTTTCTGTCTGCCAAGAGCTATCAGCCACGCACAACAAACCAAGAATAGTTAGACATGCTTTTAAAAAGCTTTCACTTGAATTGCTGCTTAAAAAAGCATATTTATACAGCCAACAAAGCCAACAATATCCCCCAGCCGGCCAGTTACACTCACTATTTCTTGTAAAATGCACTCTAAATCCTCCCCTACTCTCCCGTCAGCCCTCCCACACCCCAGTGGAGGACCACTGTTTTCAGCTTCCTGCTCTTGCACCCTGCTTTTGACTCTATTCGCGCAGTATTCGAAAAGCCATGCTCCATCTTGTCACTGAGGGGATGTCTCTACAGGAGCAATGGCATTCCTCTTCCATGCAACAAGAAGCAACGCTCAGTGCTAGGAGAAGGGGAAAAGGAGTTTCAGGTCCAATAGTCTCCCATGTAAACTCACTTGCAGACTCAATGCAGTAGAGCTCGCTGTGGCTGAATCCTGCAGAGCCTTTTGCACTGAAGAGCATCCTTGTGTGGTCTGCTATGGTCCTGAAACATCTGTTGCACTTTGATGTTCAAAATGTCTTACTGGAAAGAAAAGAATTCATAGGCAGGAAAACACTGAGCAACTTACAGGATGCAAGAGAGACACAGCAGGAATTGACTGAAGGTTTGATTAGGTTCATTAGTCTATAGATGTTGCAACTCACTAATTAATACTGAGTGGTGATATCGATTATTTAATTAGCAGTCTCCAATGCACAGCAGCTGCTGAATTTTGTATTGTAGTCATTCCCAATAAAGGAACATCAATTTTCTTGCTTACCTCTTAGAAACAGAGCTAAGAAAAATCAGATTTTGGTGCAAGGTTCCAGAATAGCAATTCCAGGGAATCAAGTCATCTAATTATCTAAAGCACCACAGTGCAAACTTTCCCAATTGCCATGACAATGTGTCTAACACTGCCATGGAGAAGCCCAGCACAAGGTGTTGAGTGGGTGTTTCGTACTACTTGCTTATTAAAACCTTGGTCTCTGCTCAAACTTTCACAATGGCTCCCAATTAATGCCAATTGTGGTGATGGTTTTGACCATGCGGATGCTTTTCCTCCAGGAAGTGGAGTGAGGTGCCACTGCAGCTCTGAAACAAGGATTCTTCAGTAGGAAAGCGAATCTAGGAGTTCTAAGAATAGCATCCCTGAATGTAGTTTAAATTATATATTTGCATTGTATTAAAATCCTACAGATAGCAGGCTTATAAAAAATGTATTATGAGGAAAACAATGATAAATAATAATACCAAAATATACTCTGTTCTTTAAGATAGCAGTAGTAATTACTTTTCAGGAACCAGAGGAGAGCTGTGATAGGGAGCAGTTAATATTAGTGACAGGCTGCAAATGTGAGATAATTTTACACAAAGCCACTACTATCACAAGGTATTACTTAAATTATTTGTCTGTGTTCTAAAAATCATTTGGACCAGCCATACCTGACTCTTAGTGCATATCAGTATCTGTTATTATTAAAATAAATCAATTCTCCAAAGATGTTATTGAAAGAACTTTTTGCATTTCAAAGAGGTTTTCAGTAGTATTACTTGGGTTACTTCTGAAATTAAGGCATGTAAGTGATGAGCATTGCTATAGAGACAGAATGACTTGAGGTCAATGCAATTTTGTCTCTATCAAAATTCATTATACATGTTGGGAAATGTAACAATGAGAGAGGACTGGGAATCTTCAGAGGATGTATAAAGGTTCAGAAGCTTTCGGCTTGGCATCATTAGCAAGTTCTTACTCATACAAATTGAATTGAAAGAAAACAGAGAAACAGAATGGAAGAAAACTCCTGCACACGTGCATGCTAATCCATATGAGCATGCAGAAAGCAGAAGTGGCTCAGAGAAAGCCTGAGTGGCCTTTAAGCAGTCCCCAATGTGGGAGAGAGACCAGATCAGAGCAGACAGAAGTTTACTGCTGCTACCAAATTTCAGTGGCTTTGATGCTTCCCCCTTGAAGTTTCAGACCTGTACATGTGGACCGGGAGGTGGTATTCCTGGAAGACAAGAAGGGCTTTTTGTTTTATTAGGGCAATATTATCAGTAGCACATTATTAATGAACACCTGGCCAGAGGTTCTGAGAAAGGCAGCGGGGAGGCTCAGCTACGCAAGTACAGATTTCTTAAAAGAAATCATTCTAAAACAATTTATTAATTTTAAATAAATTTGTTAATCCAGAAGCCTTATAGAAAAATTATTCTTGCAAAATACAAATTTCATCCTAGTTGGGACTACCCTGATGAATATGAGTAGACATCACTTGGATGTTTAGGCCAAAGGCCTCCCTTTTTCCTACTTGAGCCTATTTCTTTAAAACAGGATGTCCTTTTTGTTGAGCCAGAGCAGAAGGAAGGAGGGAGCGATGTCAATGCACAGGGAGAAATGTTAAACTTTTTTTTTTGTCCCCGTATTACCTTTTTGTAACAAGAATTTCTCTGGAAACAAGATAATTTAATGAAATTGTGTCTTCTCATGTTCACACCACATAATCCCTCAGCATTTGAACTGAATTTGGCTCAGGTGATCATTCAGATTGTGTATGCAACTAGTCAAACACTAACAGCTGAAAGGGAAAGATGAGCAGATATTTCTTCTGGAATAGCTGTAATATAGAAGAATGATTCAAAGACCCCTGTAATTATTTTTATTTTTTTTTTAAGTATTGAGGGATACCAGATATTTTCAGCTTTTGAAACATTTTCATTCAGCATCTTTCCGCTGGTTTAATGGTTTGTTTGATTTTTCCTCACAAGCTGTTCTGAAAAAGAGTTATATGATTGGCTGTGCTTTAGAAAATCTAAAATCTGCCAGAGAAAAAGAAAATTTATTTTTCCACATATTCACTAGATGAACTGGTCAAGTAATTGGATTTATGTGCTGTTAGCATAGAAACGGGAAGTTCTATCGTCATTTATTGCACACAAACTTCTGCTCTACCAGGATGGCCAGTTCTTAGCACAGAATCAGCTTTACAGCCCGGTCTGCGCCTGAGCAAAACATAAATTTGATCTTTTGGGCACAGAAGTGTATGTTCAGTCCTTTCCATATATTGTGCCAACCTCTTTGGATCAAGCTACCAAGCATACTTTGGTCATTTTGTTTTTCTTATGGGTACAGACAGCACAGTGGGAAAATTTTGTGACACATTAGCACTCCTGGACTTCTGCTTACACTAGATGTTCACAAAGAGCCATGCTCAAACCATTACTCCTAACCAGGAAGAGATTTCTTCCCACCTCATCCCACAGTGACCTCATCTGGCTATTTATGCTCTTATCCCTGCCAGACCACTTCATTGATCTTCAGGCCTGAAGACCTCTGTGTTCAGGTCAGCATGAGCAGCCAGAGCTGCTATTTGTCCTCTGCTGTGGATTTTGATGGAATGGAGTCAAGTCCAGGATGCCTGGAAAATGCTGGGAACCTACATTCATGCTAAATTTAGGCCTAATATCCCTTTACTAATTGGTAGACAGAGGAGCTTTCTGAGGTGCTCTGAATTGTCCTTCTGTAACTCAACTGTTTAGATATCATTTCTGGGTTTGTAGGGAGCTAAAGTGGGTTTTGTGTGTGACTGAACAAGTGCACAGGGGTGAAATTCTTTAACATCTGCTAGACACAAAGACACTATCTGAGTGGGCAGCAAAATGTCATAAGCTAGGAGAGAAGTCCCAGGGAAGTAGCTTTACACATTTGCTCTATTTTTTTGACTCTTCCTGAGGCATTTTATGTTGATTACTTCTATGGGTACTCTGCATTTACTTATATCTACATCTATATCTTATATCTACTTATATCTACAGTCTGAACCCAGAGAAGCTGAAAATCTTTACCTGCTGCAGAAGGTAAATGATACATTACAGCTTGGCTGTCCCAACACATCAGAAACTTACACAATAATGGTAAACCTTGTCTATGGAGCTTTTGAAGATCTGATTCACAGATACCTCTCCCTCTCTAATCATTAAGCAGTCTGACCACCAAGCTTATGAATTCCACCAGATGTCTAGATGCTGATGTACTTCACTGTTGTCAGTGTTAAAAATGAAGATACAGCTTTGTCTTATTCTCAGAAAGGCAAAAAAGGGGAAGTTGTAGGTACCTTGCACAACGAAGTCTTAAATGAGCAGCCTGCAGGAAAAGAGACCAGAACTCTAAGAGTGAAAAGGATTAGCACTCTGGAGCATGCAAGGACACGTGACACTTTATTATGTTTAAGACAAAGGATGCGTTAAGCATGTGTTTCAGATACTTAATAAACAGTAACAATCTATTTTAAGGAAAAATGCAGTTATTTTTTACACTTAAAGCCCGGTCAGAGTACACTGAAGATAAAGAAAAAAATGGTTATGAACTTTGGAGGGCTTTGGATCTGGCTTTTGCAGGGCAACAAACATCAAAAAAACAGGTCACGTTGTGTTTTAGCTGTGCCCAGTGTCAAGGACTGTTTCCTTTTTTAAGAGTTTTTTTGGTATAATAAAGTCATAGAGAGCATCCTGGGAATTAATTTGCCCCTTTTCTAAAACCAGACAGTCTACTATATAATGTAAATGACACTTTCAGAGTCTGTAATGGCTTTCATACTTGGCTATAAATCAGTCACTGCAGAGATGCCAGGAAGGTTATAAAGCACTCAGCAGTGTAGTGAAGCCTTGAGGTGTGTTGATGTGTAGAGCAAATAAGAGCACAGTTGCAGTATTCCTTCCTGAATCGAAGCATTGTTTCATTTTCACATCTTGACCTACCTTAACCTACCACCAAGAGATAAGGAATGGGAAACACATAATTAAAATCTTCTGCCTTTACTATCACTGAAAATTGAGGGGAAAAAGCCATTGAACATATCTGTATTTTTGTCAAGCTCCCTGCAAAGCAACAATGTTCAGAAAAGTCCTAAGGCAACCTCTCAAAAACATTTTACCTAAAGTTGCAATGGCTAATTGTGTTATGGCATAAGTCTGAAAAAATTCTTCCCACACCAAGCAACATTTCATGCCAGGTTTATGTAACCTTTATAGTATGTTCTCTCCTGTCGTGGATGGAACGATGCACTTCATGCATAAGAGGGCAGCAGCAATATGTTTATAGATATAAAACAGTGATTTAACAAAGTGTGATAGTGAGTGTGACAGTGGTATAACAAGATTTGATGGTAAGTTCCCTTGACTATTTCCTGCATAGAGGATTGGGAAAGTCAGACACATCAGGGACACCTTCCCACTGAGTTGCGAGGTTCAGAGAGAACACCCTTGCTTTCTGAACTCCTACTCAGAGGAACCTAGGTGCAGCTGGATCCAGTCCTAGTCCCAGACATGGTCAATGGTTTATGTCTAAAGGATTATATGTGCAAAATCAATCTAAGATACAATCTTTGAGAAGCTTACAAAGTTTAGTAAGCTATCAGCCACTTACCAAGGGTCTGCTGCGGCAAAGAATCTCTCAATATCGAGGAGTAAGGGATCTCTGCAGCAGGCGTAACCTTGAGCGACATCCCTGCTCAAGGGGAGATGCAGCCTGCTGCCATGCAGGAGAGCTCAACGGGCTCTTGGGCTGCTCACTATTTATAGGATGATTGACTCATTGTCATATTTACATACCAACAACAGATGTTAGTATCTTCCAAATTTGGCTGGAGTCAGACATCGACCACCACTGTGGATAGGTGGGGACATAGCCCAAATTAGCCCTTGGCTATTGTGGTGTTAACTATCTCCCCCAAATTCACTTTGAGACGGATGCAGTCATCACGACCAGATGCATCCATTATTACCCACCACCACTGGTAGTTATCACTTGAGCAGGGTTACGGGAAATAAAGGGCAGGTTGTTGGGGGAAGCACACTGTCACACCTCCACATATGGTTGTCTGTCTGGAGACTATCAAAGTAAGCTTTGTAGGGAATTCTGGTAACCATATTAAATTAAGGAAGGGGAAGGAATGTTTTGTTGCAATGAATCTCATTTTGCTGTTTAACCCTGCCATATGCTCAGTTCAAGGAAATATTGTACTCCTCCATTGCAGCTGTACAAAGAGGAATTTTTAGGTGATTTATCTTTGAAGACTCTATAGACTGAATTCAGATATATTTTTTCTCCATTTTGACATAAATGCACACCCACATGTGAGAAAGTATATCCCACAGCAAGACATATTTATAGAAAAGCCAGCTATACATATTGTGCTGCATCGACAATGATACCAGTGGAAACAAAACAAAAAAAATCAAGTTCACAGCTATGTTTTGCCTGTGTCCAATTATTGCCTGAGTTGGACAGAATGACAATCTGTAGCACCTGCAAAAACCATATTTCTCTTGATGTCAAAGAGAATTGCCTTATGCAACAAGTATGTTTCAAGAAAATCTTGACAGTGTTATTTAGGAACCAAAAAAAATTGTAAGCCTCTTGCATCCATCCTCACCCCGAAAACACAAACCTGTAGCTGCTTATGATAATAGTTCCTAAAATAGAAAATTAAATATTAACTCAGAATAAATTGGGCCTGAAATGAAACAGCTACACTTGCAGCAAGCAGCTCAGATCTCAGCCTTGCTCCATAAGGTTTCAGGTTTTGCTAGGCAACTGTACATGCACCTTTTAAATTTTAAAGACATTGCATCTATTGTCTGTGGGAGTGAAAAATAAATGTTTCACATCACTTGCTACCTGGGAGAAACTCTATACTGCGAGACTAGCTATGTAAGTGTGGTCAGTTTATAGTAGCGAGGGAATATAGAGATGAAATTAAGTTGGGCGTTTTCAGCAAACTTCGGACAAAACAAATTGGACAACCCAGTGTAAATTAAGAAAGACAGTTAATTTGGTACATGACATAACACAGTCTGTACCACTTCTAGATCAGTGTTAATGAAACATTTCTACTACTTATGAAAAATAACACTTTCTAATTACAATTAATGTAAGTCAAATGTGCACACATCACTTGGCAGAAGTAAAATATCTTGTGTAAAATTCTGAAGAATTCTGATTAGAGATTGTTCTTAGTGTGATTCTGGTTATGAAGTCTTGGTTTGCTAAATTAACTACATGAAGAACATGTTTGACCAGGAATTCCATAGTTTCTTGCCTGAACACAACACTAACTCTGAAAGGTTTCACCTGATTAAAAAATAGTATGCAAAGTAGGACATGATTATATTACAATACCTTGCACTCATTGTGTCATTCCTTTCATCAGGCAGGAAAGAGAACAAGTCACTAAAGCCATGCTGTCCCATGAGAGACAGGACATGGTTTGACACAAGTAATGCAACAGATCCTTTGTATTGTGAAGAATTTACATTTTAATCTCTAAATTACACACATATTGACAATGATAGGATTAGGTCTTCTTTCCAACTATGTTCGTGGTGTTTGTTTTGTTATTAATAGTATTAATATTAATGGAGTGTTTGCAGATTCTTATTCAGGACTAGGGCTTTGTTATGTCAGATGCTACAAACATGCACACAGTGATGGTAATCCCTCACTGAAAGATCTTTCAAATCAGAGTTTTTCAACGATCTATTTCTAATTACATTATTTTTCTTATGAGTCCACCTGTTCCTCAAGGCAGAAAAAATTTGATTTTTAGGAGGTCAGAACTGAAACATTATTGGAAGATGTGTCAGTAATAGTCTTATTCACAAATATATCATGCCCTAATGTTCATTAACGAGAATCTTTTCTTCAGACCGGGTTAATGCCAGAAATTGCTTAATACTGGCTTAAACTTAACATTTTTACTAACTACATTTCTGAGTTGTTTCCGTAGGAGAGTAATTAACTGAACTCCATCGTTAGTTTTCATCATTCTTTCCCTGATTTTACTCTTACTATAGGAATAAACAACTTAAATGTTAGAACAATACTACTACTGCTGCAGTTTAGGTTAGGAAGTTTGTTTAAAAGCAAACCCAAAGTATAACTGTCTCCGGGAAAGTAAACATTGCAGCTTATACCCCGAATAAACAGAAAACCTGAGACATGTTCTTTTGACCAAAAAAAAAATTTGTCTATTTTGTTCTATTCTGTTCCAACAAGCATGAATATTCTCACAGTGGCAAATGCAGGAGTGCAGAAGCTGGCACTTGCAGCTGGAACACCTGTGTGCCTGAAAACATTGCTCTCAGAAAAATAGTTTATTTTCCGATGTAGCCATGAGATAATGGAGCGGATTCAATCCTGACACCCACTTCTGACTAACTCCCAGCATAATTAGAAAGCTGAGATTAAAGCCTTTCACTTCTAAAATGAAATGTCTGCAGGACCAAGCCTTAATAATTACAAAGTGGGAGGAATCAGGCGTAGTGTGTGGAAAATGCAAATACTACAGAAAGTGGCCCCAGGCAGCTGAATTATTTTGGCATGCCTGTTTTAATAACAGCTATGGCTGGGGGGAGGCTGTAGGCCCCCAGGCCTGCCAGAAGTGTTTTCTGAGTTTCCTGGGACCAGTCAGGTAAGTAAACAGGAGGAAGAACCTAAAGAAGAGGTTGAGCTAGAAAATATACAGGAAGGCTGTAACTGTCACCCTCTCCGATGCCCTTCAGATGGGAGTCCACAGGAGGTAGCTGCCTTCAAAGCCTTGCAAACCATTTAGAAACCTTCTCACTGGATCCCCGCTTCTCTTCACTTTGTGTACTTTCAATGCTCTCAGCTGAAAAAGTAAATGTCTTCAAATAATGGCCTGGAATTGGCTAAAGTTCTAGAAAAAATACTGGTAAAATCATACTGTGCTAATTAGCGCTGGGCAAATTTTTAAAGACAGAAGCATAAATGAGGAAATGCTCTGTTTGTAGTCAAGCAATACAAAATCCACATGAGTGTGGCAGTTAGGGTAAAGCAAACTGGTGTCGAAGAAGACAGAAATGAAAGATGAAATTTTACATACAAACTAATTAGCTAACATGGGAGTAATACATTTCAAAGTTTCATAGATTTTCATAATGAACTAAGGGCTTAGACACTCTTTGTTCTTTTGTATGATCAATACAAGCACAACCGCTGTTTCAGAAATCACAGTAATGTTTAGTTACTTCGAATTCTCATTGTCAAAATTTCAAAAGGAACTAATTCTGCACTAATGAGCAAGCAACCTGAGAGGTTTCTTGTTTGTAAATTAGATTTGGTTTAATCTGCAAGAGTTCAAAGAAAGGAGCTATGAATACTGAGAATGTAGTGTATTTAATGACAGTTTAAGGATTTTAATAATAAAAATATCTGATTACCTTCAGATCCAGGTTTTGGGAAACATCACAGTAGTGACTCCTCACAGCCATAGGACAAAGCATCAAGGACAAAATCTGCATTCTCAAGACATGTTGAACAAATAGCTAACATTCATAACTTATTCTGAGTGCAGACTGTGCTTCTGTAATGCTTAGGAACCCTCCTGAAGGACTGAAGACGGTCCCATTGTGTTATATGCATATATGTGGGAATGCATAAAAATAGCCATCCTTGCCCCGTGACAACCACGACAATAGCCTTCAGGTATAGGTGGAGTAGACAGAGCACATGAGAAAATATTATTTCCCACAGACGATAGGGATTTCAGTACACCAACAGTATAACCTCTGTCAAGATTGGTTTGAAGGCATCATGGCAAAGGAGGCCATAGGGAGGGTTTTTGTGGTGATTATTGCTTCTCAGGCAGGAGGGTCAACAATGACAATAACATGGCAAGGGAAACTGGTCTTGCAGACCATTCTAAACACGTGAGGTGGCAATGTGCAGGTGTAACCATCACGGTACTAAATGAGAATTGCAGTGTTGCACTCTGTTCATGAAGATTTTTATAATTTTTACCGAGAGCAACTTCAGCAAGACATGGAAGCCAAATGGAGAGGTGCAACCTGATAAATGAATGGGAGAAGGGCAGAAGTTGCTGGAGGAGTAAGAGGATTCACTGGTGAGATTTAGGTAGGTTTGACTCGTGAGCAAAAAGTGCCAAAAGAAATAACCAGAAGTAGTAAAGGGGAGCTGAAAATTACTTGTGCAAGTGAAGAAGAGCCAAGGAAAGGAAAACAGCCAAGAAATCTCTCTGTATGTCAGCAAGACAATAGAGTTGAAGGAGGGGAAGCCAACAAGAAAATTAGATGAGGGGAAAGACAAATGCTCCATCAACTTTTTCTTTGAGTAAAGCCACAAGATCCCATGGAGCAAGGGGAGTGGAGTGAGAAGAGGAGGACGGAAAAGAAGTGATGAAAAGACCACAGGAAAACCGTGGACTACTCCTAGAAAAAGATGCCTGAGACTGAGGCTGCCCTCAACCACCCCCCAGCCTGCCCTGCTCCCCGGCTGGGGGAGGCCAGGCAGGATATCACCAGCCAGTGACCGTCCTGCTACCTCCTGCCCAACTGACCTGGTCATCAGACACCCTCATTTTTGCCACTCTGGCAAGGGGCAAGGAGGACTTTGTGATTTCCTAAATTTTATTCTCCTTCAAACTTCTCTCCAGAGAGGAAAACAGTGACTCTGAACCCCCACCCACTGCCTTACATAGCAAGTTCACCCCAGTGATCCTTCTGATGTCCATGAGGCTGGATAGCCCTGAAGTCAAACAAGGAAAGCATTAACAAGTCTGTAATTTGGAGTTGGGTGTCCCATTTCCATCAGCTTGTGGCTTTAGTGGCCTAAGTCCCACCCCAGATATCATCTAAAATGGCAGCATAAATTAGTCCAAATACATCAAATAATATCCCACACCCTTGAGGGACTGCATCTTAGTCATCATGCCACTAGCTATGAAAAATACAGATGATTGATTATTATGAAATAATTTAAATTGAACTTCAAAGGTAATAATTGTAGTTTTAAAATGTGCCCTTATATAAAAAATCAGGGTTAGAGTATGTGTTGATTTAAAAGAGTAGGAAAAGAATAATAAAGTGTGTTCTGGAAGTACGTTAAATAGCTTGGAAGCAGAACAGACTAACTTCTGGGGCAGTGAATTCTGTTATTACTCCCAGGATCAGTATCATAGCAAACAGTACATTTGTCAGGGAATGAGATATTTTGGTAAGAATGAGACAAATTGGAGCACCCTTCCTTTAAGAAAAATGTAGTGCCCTCTGTTACTCCTTTAGTAAACACTCCTTAGTCAAAGCCCTGCAAATGAAAACAACAGTTACAAAGGGGTTAGTTGAGATGAATTTGTATTCCACTCATTGCAATTCTGAGGTGGGACTGCATGGAGAATATAAACTTGGACCAAGATTACCAAAGTGATTTAAACTATTGGTAATCCCTGAAGTAATGGCATTTCAAGTATCTTTTGTCCAGAAAATATTTTGAATACAAACCCAAGCCAATTCACATCAGGTATTTTTCTTAAACATTTCTTAAAGGATCCAAGTTTCTAAGTGCTTCCCGTGAAGTGCTGAGAACTGTCACTTTTCATGGTCATCAATCATTTCTTCCAGCACAGAAATTCAGAACACTTTCCTCTCTAAGGACCATTAAGGTCAATGAGGAGCAGGAGATGGGTGAAGAGAGAGAAATATGCATGCAGAACTGCCACGGCTGATCTAGGTAACCAGGTACAGGAAATAGGAATCCAACTACTAAAGCAGTCTTTGTTAAGAAACCTGCTGTAGTACCCCTTTCTTAGGCCATCAGTGCCACAATTTTGTGAAAATATACTGATTTCATTTGACACTCCTAACCCTGAGACTGCTGTGTAAGTTGTTTAACCACACTATCTGCTAGAGCCTCCAAGGCTTCCACAGTGAGCTGAGAGCTTCAGTGCTTCCATTTGTGTTGTATGAATAATGCATATAGCTTTAACATCTCAGGAATCTTTTTATCCCTCCTGTAATGGGGCTTCTTATTATCAGCACCAAAGTTTCTGTGAGGTTTTATGTGTGATAAAAGTAACAATGCAGTATGAAATACATACACATCTGATAAAATCAATAATTTCTCAAATTTGCGCAAGTGAATTCTGTAAATATGGAGGGAAAAGAATCTCCCTGACAGCTTAAGAGAACACCTATCTTAATAGCTCACTAATTGCAAAATACGGCCATCATCCTTCATCTTCTCCCGTCTAAATGTGCTTTCACTCTTGTGTTCATTTTTCAGTCCCTATGATGATTATTGCACATCTAGTGCTGGGTATGTGTTGCTAGTTACCAACTATTTAAGAAGCAAAGTCAAAAAATTGGTTACCACTATGTATTTCCAGAAAAGGGAATGAGTGATCAAAACCCTGGCCTGCGGCTAGACTGTATTTACATAGAAATGTATCACTAAGATACCTAGCCTGTTTTTATTTACTGTACTAGAATAGCAGTCAAACATGGGCAAACTGGGAAGCTGGAGAGAGGAGTACTGGGTTCTGCTTTCTGCCATGGCACTGATTCAATGTGTAATCCCACTAGATATGCCTGGCGCCGTGTGCAGCCATTACTTCTGCAACATAGGGCTTTACCCCCTCACACAGATACTTATTTATTATTCTGTACCTGGGTAGGCATTATAGGCATGCTGATTTTTTTTTTTTTATTGGACTGCAGTTTCATGAGATTAGTTAAATTGGAATTTTAAGTTCAGGGCTCGCAATCCATAGATTTAACATATTCTAGGAAAATAAAATATTCTTTAATTTTCCATCAGTGGAATCCACACATTTAGACGTGCTCAACCAACTGCTTCTAGTCCTTATCAGTGAATAAACAGTCTTTGCTGCAGACAGCATCAGGAAACAAAAGAATGGAAAATACTGGGATGAAATAATTTTCCTCAAGAAAAGAAAATTCTGACAAATTCTTTCTGCATCCAAGTGACCTGTTGATAAAAGGTCGTCCTGTAAAAACCACGGTTTGAGCACTGGCACCTGCCTCAGTACAGCTTATCTTCATTACAGTCAGTGAGGCTTCTCATGAGCAGACCACAGCATCTATTTAAACCTCCCTAAAAGCAGCTGGGGGCTGCTCTTTGGAGCATTCAAAGTATCAGCTGATGGTATTCTTGGAACACAGAAGATTCACTCAACATTCGGTTGATAAATCATACTTCCATATAAAAAGTTTGTCAGCCTTTATGGTACATTTTCATATTGACATATGACTTTGTTTGTTGAAGCAGTTTTCCTTCTATTTTTCAAAATAATACATATAATCCAACAAATTGCTTCCTCATATATTTGTCATTGACATGAGTTCTAGGATGGCATTAGCAAACAAAGAACATTGCACTGAAGGTCTTGATATATTTTAAATATGCTATGTATCCATTTGTTATATAATTTGAATTACTATCAATACTGTATCAACCCATTACTCAGCAAGGGAGCTGTAAGGAACATATGAACAGATTACTGACTTTTTCTATGGCATTTCCGACATCTAGCATAATTATTCACAAAAATACTTGCTACAGAAGACAAGCAAATAGATTCATATCAATCAGGACAGGGAGAAACTGGAGAAAGCGTTTCTCTAGTAATACATTAAAGTACACATATATATAAAGTACACAAGCCTTTGAAGAACTGCCACTGTATATATACAGTGAATTTCAAAAAAATGAACCTCTGCGTGACACCAATGGCAGAAGGTCATGATGGGTATTTTGTTGATGTAAGGTTTGGAGGACTCCAGTTTTGATCTGGTTTAGTCTCTGTTGATTAAAGTATAAAATTACTTGTGTTTTAACTCTTTGCATCATATTTGCAAAATGTGATCAAAATTTTTATATATATTGCCTTGACAAAGTGTATCACATCACCTTTAGACTCACCCAAGCCAAGGTTTGCTGTTCAGACACAAACGAGAAGAACATAATTTGTAGCAAGCTTAGAAATGTTTACGCACGTGCCTAATTTTCTGCCTCAAGTGGCCTCACAGAAGCCAATGAAGCTATTCTCATCAGCAGAGTTAAATATGCACAGAAATGCAAGTGATAACAGGGATCCAGCCTCCAGTTAGATTCAGGTGAGAACTGAAGGGGGTTTGGGTTGCGTTTAGGACTCAGGCATCAAAACGTATCATGCTTTCTTGTCAGAAATAGTCTTTGAATTGCATTTCTGACTTTCAGCTCAAAAATGTATTTGCAACAACACTGAGTACTGCCTTTGTTTTCTCTCCGTCTCCTCAAGGAAAACATTTAGCAAGACTGTTATGAAGATAAATGACATGATTTTCAAAAACACAAAGGGGAAAGAGAAAGGTGTGTTCTTTCCATCATACAAAAGGGAAAGGGAATTTCTAAAGGATTTTCTGTGCTGGAGGATGAAATGGTAAAAACTTTGTTTTGCAAGGACATAGACTCTTCTTCATTTTGGGGGGAGGAAAAGACGCTTAGACCTCCATAAAGCTAGGGTATTTGTGACTTGTCCCAGTGGAAGCTGAAAGAAGAAGTAAGAGTAGACTTGTGTAGAATTTCTTGTCCTCTGACTCTATGCCTACAACAAATCACTGCAGTGCATTCATGCCTTGGTGTGGGATCCTGTCCATTTATTACATAGTCAAGAAAATGTGAGGCACTTGGAGAATAAATTGCAAGCCTCAAGGCATGCTTAGACATCTTAAATTATCAAAACCAAATTTAGATATATCTCCAGATATGGAGCACACAGCTGGCTCATCATGCTAGCTTGCATCGGAGCAACTCATATAAGAGGGCAATCAGAAGTTATCTACCACCCCCTTCTCCCATGCCCAAACACAAAATTAGATGAATGGTTGTGTTAATGAAAAACATTTATGTAGAAGCGATCTGTTAAAATTTATAATAACATGTAGATATTCAACAAAATATTCAGGATAGATACTCCATTTGCTTGAAAAAATCTGATCTTCATTCTCGTTATAAAATATATTATTAGTTGGAAATTTTGGTGGAAGCGGGGCTGCCTGTGATAACAACTAAATTTAAGAACTTAGAAGATTTTTAGGACAGGAAGAAGGCAGTCTTATTCTCCTCCAGAGAGTCCAGCATTTTGGATAAAATTAAATTTAAAAATTGATGGGCAGAAGAAAGATACAAATCAGGGACCTACTGCCTTTCCTAAGATAAGTGTTTACTTATTCATTGGTGAGCTTTCCAATTTAATGAAGAATTATATCCTCAAGTTCATCTTGTTCACATGGAACTACAGAAAAATAAAAGTGGAAGGGATTTTCAGAGACAGTGACATCCGTCTCCCTGCTCTGTAGTACAAACAGAAACAAAACTGACAAAAATTGAGTACCCTTTTCTTAAAATTGCCATCTGCTGAAAACCTTCAAGCAGTGTCCCTTGGATATCGAGGCAGGGAGGAGAGAAACATGGTAGATTAATGAAAAGGTGTCAGGAAGACCACATAACAGTGAGCAGCAGCTCTTGGAAGTGGGAAGGGGTTGTGAGCACTGGCTGTGACCATTCATGGGAAGCAGAGAGCTGATAACTAACATTAAGCACCGGCATGTAGCAATTCTTCCTGGGGAGGAATGAATGTTTTCAGTGCAAGACATGACATGGGAAAAAGTGATGCAGAAGGAACTTGCATTTCCAAAAAGCTGGAGGAGCACTAATTTTGGATATCTATCTTCTATGCAAATTGCCAGACATTCTTTTCCTCTCAATTGTAATAAAATCTTACGTGCTTCAGTTTAAGCCTGTCGCTTTTTATTTCATCCATGCCTCCAGTCTTTCCTGATGAGCATTTTCCCTGCTGGGTTCCTTTTAATTGGTCTTCATGTTTCTTGAACCATGGATATGCAGTATGGCCTTGTACTCACTTTTTCATATAGCTGTCTATTAGTTTTAGTGAGAATAAATCTTCTAGGATGGGTTGTATGAGCATGTAATGAAACAATTTCAAAAGATATAAGACATCTACGACTTTTCTCTCCCTCACAAAGAATATTACCTTGTCTTAGAAGGAGTTTACAGCAGTCTGATGTGATTTATTCTTGAAAAATATTTTTCCTCGTTATCTACTAATGCTCACCCACGCTTTGCTTATTTATTCCAGAATTTTCAGGAGACAGAAAGTTATTTGACCAGAGCCAAAATTCTGGCTCTCCTTTTTTCTCTTTTTTAAGGATTACTACATCTAGACTTTTCCACCCTTTCACAAATTTTCCCATCATCCATAGTTTTTCAGATCACCACTCTGTCCTGAAACAGCCTTTTGCCATTCCCAGGCTAGTGCAACTCACCTGAGAACTGCTAAACAAATTGGAAATATCTGAAAGAAAATAACTTGAGCACCTAAACTTTTCATGCAAAACCTAGCCTCATTTTGTAGTCTTTTTAATCTCATATTATCTATATAATTTGACTGTTTATGGTTAGTCTTTCAAAAAGATATTAACCACTTCAGACTTCTTTCCTTCATCCATTAATATAATTCATCCATTGTTGAATAGCTGGAAAATATTTTGTCTTCCTCTTAAGACTTCACATACTTCTAAAATTTATTGTTAGCTTTTCTTAGCCTTTCTCTTTGAATACCCTCTCATATCCTTTTAGATTTATTTTGTATGCTGCGATTCTTTATCTTTTAAATGCATCCTTCAAATCTGATGTTGTTTCTGCTTTATCTACGCTTTCTGGGTTTTCTGTGACACCATTGCAGAGTTATTAGTATAATTAGCTTCGTCTTCTAGTACCTTTCCATTTTCCTCTCATTGGAACAGTTAGCATTCACAGTTCTGGTGTTACTTTCTGTAACAGTTTCCCAGAATCTAGTCTATCTAGCAGCTTCACTCATAAAGAATACAAGCTGAAAGTGATCATAGCTATTCTGATATTTTAATATTTCTCCATCCTTTTTTCACTTGACACATTTAAGACCACATCCAGAGGTGGAGGAAAACCAAGGGTATTATACTTCTGATTCTGGATGGGGAAACATTCTCCAATTGTACTCATGAATGGGGAGAAATACTTTAATTCTTTTCAATTTTCTAAGAACAAGTAAGCATGGGAACATTTTCAACATTAAAAAAGAATAAAATACATTGTGAATATTTACCGAAAACCATTGAACTTATTTATTTTGCTCAGCAGCGAAAAAAATTTATAGTATCTCAATCCAAATTGATTACTGATGTCAATAACAATGCTTTATGTAAATATGAGCTAAGAGTACATTTTGGTAAACATGTCTTCTCTTACAAGTCACTATTAAATTTTAAACTTTTCATGTATCAGGAAAGTGCATGAAAAACTGATCCTCAGGAACAAATTGAAGGAAAATTGAATTTTATGCTAGCTCAAGGATAGTAGTAGAAGTTCTTCATACAGATCTAACACTTCCAGGAAATTTCTGTGTTTTAGAAAAACATGTTAATGAACAAATTTGATATTCACTTTTTATTCGTGGAGAAACTGGGAGAATGAATGACAGCACAAGTGTTAGAATGCTGGCTGAAGCACAAAGAGTGCTTTATTCATAGAATACCTAAATTATTTGAAGGTAGTGCTAACATGATCTAATTTTTTTTTATTATTTTTGACAATTTTTTTCATAGACTTTTGTGAAATTAACATTTTATTATGACTAAAACTGTAAAACCTTGGAATAGGATTCTGTTCATAAAGCTCCAGTTTTGTAAAGGACTGTAAAAATTTTCCTAGTACCAACTGATGTACTCCGATTAAGTATGAAAACTCTAAATAGTTAGTTTTTCTTAAAGTACCGTGGATATGTGGAATATATGCTTTTATAAGACTAAAAAACAAGCAAACAAACAAAACCAAAAAAAGGAAGAAGTTTCTAAATATTCCTAAATAGTCCTCAGTATATCTATTTACATTCCAGTGTGACATGTGTGACTGTGGGATGTGTGCTATATGGTTTTCTGTTTTCTCTTAATAGCAAAAAAATCCCAAAATAAAAGAATATCCTTCTTGGACCACCATCAAGAGGTAGGAGGAAAAACTTGAGAAATATAGAATTATTTTTCTTCAGAGATGCTCAGCTACATTACATTGGGTCATAATTAAATCAGCAGAGAGTGATATCTCTGGAACACCCGTTGTAAGTCAGACTGGTATTAATCATCTCCAAGGTGATCCCAGTTACTATGGGAACTATGATATTTGTTTGTGTTCTTAGCACTGGCTGGTTGGCCAAGTTTGGCAGCCTCCTTATAGTAATCCAGCAGATTAGAAATGTTAAGTCTCCGTCATGAATTTTTCATTACTGCTGTCAGTATGAATCTGTCCTTTACAGAAATAATTACTAATTAATAAATCCTACTCTGCGTTCAGATGGGAAAGGTTGTCTGTGCTAAACCTACCCTGTTGTAACCAAACTGTTTAAACCCTTTTGGATTTTGTCAAGCAAAGAAAGCATCATTTTTTCACTCACTAAGCTCTTCTTTCACAATTGTGTAAACTCCTTGCTATTCCTTTTTTCCTGTGACTTTTAGAAATATTTATCGAAAAAAGACGGATCATCCTGAACGAGATCCCTACCTCTCGTTTAATTAATTTGTGTTCTCCAGCTGCTCCAGAGAATTTCTCTGGTTAATGAAAGAGTGAAGGTCCAAGTGCTCACAGGTCTAGCACCCTTATCCTCTCCCAGTTCGCCACCACCCTGGGTACCCCAGCAGGGGCAGTCCCCAGCAGCA
This sequence comes from Rhinoptilus africanus, assembly GCA_013400135.1. Lineage (NCBI taxonomy): Eukaryota > Metazoa > Chordata > Aves > Charadriiformes > Glareolidae > Rhinoptilus > Rhinoptilus africanus. The sequence continues at coordinate 232,708 of VXBO01001437.1, read as the reverse complement.
CTCTGGGTGGTCCTGACCTGGGAGGTCCTGAACCTCCTGCTGAGGTTCATCATGCCACAACTACAGAGAAAGTGCCTGAGATTCGTTAGAACCCACCAAACCCAGTGCAAAACAGCAAGAACTTGAGCTGACTCTCCCAGGAGTGGGAAGGCAAGGGAGAAAGAGAGGAGAAACATTCTAAAATTCCCAGTGACCCCCAAAAGCAATTTACTGTCCTGGAAAAAAAAGCCTTGTGGTACTTAACTATGTACTAAAAAAGATATCACACAAAAACCTGGATGAATTATTGAAAATGTAATCAGCAGAGGGGAAGAGAAAGCAGACAGCTAGCTAGAGAGCATTGCATTTTCCTGCTTCAGTAGATATCTCTCCTCTGTGTAGATGCCATGCTTTGCTTCCCTTTTTATTTTGACAGGAGGGAAGTGGACAGCCCTTATAAAGTCCGTGCCACTTGAATCATGCAGAAAATCTGATCTCACTTCAACTATGAAGCAATATAAACTCTCAAAGACACCTTTATTGCAATGGTGAGGTACGGAGGTACCACAGTACCTGGTGTTCTTATACTTCTTTTTTTCTACGAAGACGTGGTTATCCTGAAGAAGTTGCAATCACCCTGTCCCCTCTCTTTTTTCTCTTCTTCCATTTTGATCTTTTAAAGGGCCTGTTTCAGCACCCATATCTAAATCTTACTCAAGCACCCATGTCAACCTTACTCAAATTTGATCTGAGCCAAAACCAGAAGTTCAGGAGGCTTCTTATGAAGTCTTTTTGCAGGAATGGGGCTTCAGTGATACTGCTGGAGAGAAGTCCAGACCTCTAACAGGATGGCAAAAGAGATAAGAGAACGAGATCCAGGAGCTGGGCAGGACAAGCTATGAGACAGAGTCTGGGCTGCTCTACAGGAGAGCACTTTTAGGCAAAGTGGAAATTTTCATCTGAACTCTGTTACTGATGTTTTATTTTAGCCAAACAAGTTAACTGGCAGAATGAATTTGTGCTAAGGAATTTGCACCTCCTTTTTAAATAGTGCTGTCTTCCAAAATGTTTTTTCAACACAAGATGTGAGGGTACTGAGGAGAAATAAGTCAAGTGTTTAGAGCCAACTGAAAGAAAATTTTGAAATCTGAATGTTTGAAAACATGTACTAGCAGGGTTATTACCCTAAACAACCTGAAATTTCACATATTAACCTGAACTAAGAACACAGGAATCTCAGAAAAATGGTGTTAGGAAATGTAGGTGATTTACATAATGCTAGCAACTCTTCAAAGTACGACTCTATTCCCTTATACACTTTGAATACAACATTGTAGAAACCTTATCACAACAGTTTGATAAAACATAATTTAAAGGGATATATTCAGTAATAATGAAAACAAATAATTTAATTCAAAAATGAGACCTAAAAATGAATCTGGAAAAATATTCTTGTGAAAATTTGAGAATATTTTTATCATTATTCTGTAGAAATAATCAAATAGAAATAAAAAAGGAGAAATTTTCATTCAGAATAAACTTTTCAGGTTCTTAATAAAGCATACATTTGTGAAAGCATTAGGTATTGAAAATTTAGCATAAAAAGCTTCTCCATTCTGCTACATCCTTCTGAGTATTTTAAGGCTAAAATATGTGAAGTGACACTCATGAAGTATCACTGAAAATATTTACATCAACTTTGTAGCGCCAGAGGAAAAAACAAAAGCATTTACAGTTCAGAGACACAGGGAAAATAACTGGTGAATTGACTGAAAAAAATATTGGCCACTGAAAATTGTACATGAAAATACTATCCGATTTCTGGGAACATTATTTCTTTGCATAACATAGAGAACTGAAATAAATTATCATCAAAACTTTAGATCTACTACCAGCATTAGACAATGTCATGGAGTTTCTAAGTACATAATTTACACTTCTCAAATTATGGAGGTTATTCTTTACTTCTATAAAATGTTCATTAAGAATATTATTTTATATTCTTAAACAATCACAGTTGTAATCTTTTTTTTTTCTTATCTGTTAAAATAGACTTTTAGACAAAGCAAGTTTGATTTAATTTGCCTTGTTTCTTGTAGAAGGAGCATTCCAAAGATGAAAACAGTGATGGCCACAGAGGCAGGCACCTAATCCAAGGTTCCTGACCTTTTCCAATTGTTAATCTAATGTTGTGGCACGCTGCACTCACTTTAGATGTAATAAATTAGAACTTTTGACATTCTTAATTTGGAAAGGGAAGGCACCCTCACAATCACAATTCACTGAACTTTGTGCTACCTACAGCTCAGTGCTTAACTGCACGTACCAAAGAAATGCCAAAGGTTTATACCACTGTATTCTCAACATCATTACTCCAGCTCAGTTGTAGCTACTTTCAGTTTAGATGCAATATGTGTCAGACGTGTAGATATGATCAAGCTAGAATTAATTAAGATCCTTAGTCACACTGAGCATGCCATAATCAAAGCAAAAGTTAAAAAGAAAAACAAACTCCTTTTCAAGTTTCTCTGAGCGGATGCTACACAATATGATTTAAGAATTTGGATTATTCTCTGCTCAGCCTACCCTATTTTATGCATGTGTTCAGTAAAATACTCACGGAGATTCAAAACTCATTTAAGAGGATATCCTTCCTCATCAAAAATGAAAGAGCACATTACATGAATAACGATGAGACTGAAATTAGCTCTTGTTCCTTAGAGGAGCATCAGCTCTATCTAGTTTAGAGGTAGTTATGGAAGAAAGGTAGTCCTGGTGTCACAATTGGGTTTTTTAAATTGATGTTGTCCAAAGGCTATGACCACACTCTGTGCATCATTCATGCAAGGCACCCTCATGAAAAGCACACTTTTCCTGTAATTTTTCAGGGAAAGAAGCTGCAGTGGAGGGGATGACAGCTAAGCTGCTTAATCCTTTCAAAATGAATTTATTCCTTGTGAAATGTATCAGATGAAAGGGTCTTCAGAACTGTCTACCCGCATCACAGGTATGGCCAAATTTACCCATGGGGATCTGGCAGTGTTCCTTGCTTCTCAGAAAAAGCATCTTTAGACATAACAAGCCACTTCAGCCTTTGTGTCCAGCCACACTTTCTTTTCCTTGCCATCTACAGAGGTAGTCAACTTGCCTGCCTGCAGGTCATGTAGGGGACACCACAGTTTACGGTAGCATATCAATAGCAAAACTAGGACGGTGTGATAACTATAAAATTTAGTACAGACATTTCAAATCTGTTCTGATAGCTAATGCAGTGATACCAGGCAAATATTTGTAAAAACTAGGTTTTAGTTGCATAAATGCCTAAATACCTGAGAGCTGTTCTTCATAAATGTCAGTATCTCCACATACAGAAAAACTCTTGTGTATAAATAATATTATTCAGTATTTGGTTTTCATTGCTCTGCTGTTTAAAAAGCTTCTGTCACCTAGGCAGAGAACAAAGGAAATATTATGAAATGTAAGGCTGTGGTTTTCCAAAGGCATCTCAGCAGTTAACTGTTCGACTGACACAGGAATTTACAGACTCTCATGAGCTCTATTAAGAACGCCAGCTTGGATGAGCATTCAAATGTCTCAGCTATTGTATAACAACCAGCGATGTAAAGAAAAATCAGGTTGCAAAACCCCCTTTGGGTCAAAACGCAAAGGTACAATCAGAATTTAATTGGGACTAGCCTACTTTTGGATCAGTAGTGGCTAACCAAGCTGTCTGCCATAAGTTTGAGTATTTCTCTGGACATTTCTTTTCCAAATCAATATTTTACAATAAAATCAATTTTTATGAAACAGCTAATATACCTCACTGCAGGAAGCACATTTTAAAGACAAAAGCTGAAAACTTGTGAAAGGAAAGTGGAATATTATTTAAATCCTATCAGGAAGCTGGTAGTAACTGTTTGTATGAGTACAGGGCTTTTGGTGGGAGGGGAAGGAGGAGTTATGCGTTAGCATAGCTGTTCATGACAGAAAATTAACATAAGATTTGCTTTTCCTATTGTATTTTTATCACCCAAGAACTGAAAAGATAAATGGATATGTCAGCTTCGTAAGTGGAACTGTGCTGACAAAATACAAAATGGAAAATTAACCCCACATAAGCAACCACGCTAGAAATAAAAACAAAAGCATTAATTGCTCTGCACATGCAGTAAGACAACTCAGGTATCAGTCCTTCATTTTGATTTCTTTGCTCCATAGGCATGCATCATTCACTGTTGTCAGCAAAGACCATCGCTGCATTACAATGAATGTCAATTTGATGAAGCAAAAAAATTAAACTGAAGACATCCTGGTGACTTCAACTGCTGGCTTCACCTGCCACGAGCTGCTCACCCTGGGATGTGCCCAACAGAGTCCCAGCTCTTCATGCAACCGCCTCAACAGCGATGCCTGCACTCGCTGTGATGATATGAAGCTGCAGATTTAACCTGTGAAGTACTTCTGCAGGTGAACAGGTCATCTTTTAACATCAGCAAGTTCAAATATGTATTTGACCTTAGCTGAATACGAGGTTATGTCTATCTCCCTCTTCCTTGCCTTTTTGGAAGGAGAAGAGGGCTAGGCAAAATTGCCCATGGAAACTCTTGTGCAAGGCTTACCTTCCAGGACTAATTTTCAGAACAGCAGTATGCTGCTTTTTGAGGATAGAGCTAAAAAACTTGGTCAAATAAATGTAATTTAATTTTATTTAATGTAATTTAATTTTATTTTATTATTGAATTTAGTATATTGGTTTAAGGCCAATATTGGCATTATGTATATTGACTTATAGCCTAAGCTTGTATCCTAATAATCAGTCACTCTAAATCCTAATAAAAAATGTAGACTCATCACCTTTATACATTATAGAATCATAGAATGTGTTGGGTTGGAAGGGACCTTTAAAGGTCATATAGTCCAACCCCCCCCTGCAGTAAGCAGGGACATCTTCAACTAGATCAGGTNGATCTGCTGGTCACGGTTCTTTTGATGCAGCCCAGGATGCGATTGGCCTTCTGGGATGCAAGTACACATTGTTGGCTCATTTCCAGCTTTTCATTCATGAGTACCCCCAAGTCCATTTCCGCAGGGCTGCTCTCTATCACATCATCCCTCAGCCTATATTGATAACGAGGGTTGTCCTGTCCCAACTATAGGACCTTGCACTTGGCCTTGTTGAACTTTGTAAGGTTTGCTCGGGCCCACCTCTCTAGTGCATCCAGGTCCCTCCGGATGACATCCCATCCCTCTGGCCTGACAACCGCACCACTCAGCTTGGTGTCATGGGCAAACTTGCTGAGGGTGCGCTTGGTCCCACTGTCTGTGTCATTGATGAAGATGTTGAACAGCACCGGTCCCAGTATGGATCCCTGAGGGACACCACTTGTGACCGCTCTCCATCTGGACATCGAGCCATTGACCACCACCTTCTGGATGCGACCATACAGCCAGTTGCGTATCCACTGAACAGACCACCCATCAAATTTGTATCTCTCCATTACACTTACAGATAGATAAAGCCAATGTAATATTACTGCTAGGTGGACAGAACTCTTGCTCCAGTACTATCCTCAATGGTTAGACAGACTATCACATACCCTTTGACTTTCACTAGGTTTTAAATTCCCACACTGCTTAATTAGGGAGAGTAATTCCTCAGGATCCCCTTCCCTACCAGTAGAGAGAAATAGGCTCCTCCATAAGGTTAGTGGGTTTTCAGATACGCTGGATGACCTACTGCAGGGATCCTTTTTTTCATTTATTTATTAAATTAAAAGAAGGCACTGGGCAACTTAATCTCACTTTCAAGTTTGTTTCAAGTATGGCTGATACGTGTGTATATGTTTACATGGAAGGGAAAAGAACAGGTTTCAAATTCCTTTGCATAACTAATAAGCTGCAATAGTTTTGTATGACAGTATATGCTAACTAACTTCTGTCAAGAGGAAATGACAAACTTGTGAATGTTTGTCAAGAAAAGTAACCCTCAAATCTGTCTTTTCTAACCCCTGTGGATCATTTGTGAAATGATGGACAGAATTATTGGTCAGTTAGGATCCAAGTCTCATTTTCATTGTAATATAATTTATCGCCACATTTCATGATTCTTATGACAGAACTATGTTCAGGGACGGTAGAATAAATAAAAGTCAGTCTGAATGCTACTAATAAGGGAATGTTGTCAAAGTGATAACAATGCAGTAGTAGCACAGATCATCCAGAGAAATGACTAATGTAATGGCTCGCTTCTTCTTTTAATTGCTTTTCCTTTTACTGAAAGATTCAGGCTCTGCTTTCCAACCAAATCTTTACACAAGTAATTAGTGCGTGCAAAACTCCTGTCAGAAGTGCATATTTTTCCATAGTCCTCAAACCAAAGTAGGCAACAGAACATTAGGTCTGACATTTTTAATTACAGCTCTAATTATATAAAATCTTTTTGCCCAAATCAGCAAGAAATGGTTCCTACTGCTTAATGTGAGTAGAGCTTTCACCAGCCAACATTCTGGGACAGTATTCATCTATGTAAAAGTCAATTGCTGCATACTACCCACTGCCAACTGTTACCCACATGTAGCTTGAGTGGCAAAATCCATCAGTGTACAGTCCTTCCAGCTTTCTTTAAAATTCTGCCTCAGTGTGGTGCCTTTCTTTTTTTAATAAGTACATTATCAACAATAAACTAATATCAGAAGCAACAGGGAATTGCTGCTGCAAGCCAGCAAGTTCTAGTGTTCTTCAAACTATCAGCAGTGTGTTCTATAACACTTTGCTAGTATTTCTGCATCTTACAGCCTGCGAGGACACTGGTAGTTGATGCTTCTCACATCTAAATATTATACAGTGTTACTCATGAGTGCAAACCCTTTCACACATAAGAAAGGAAGAGGAATGGAACAAAACTAAACAAATACCCAGAACACAAAGTTAGGATGCCCAAAGACTGAATAGCTGGCCCTGTGCAGGCAGGAGGGGCAGCTAGGGAGGTGTCTCGTGATGCACTTTTCATGTTGTATTTTGCCTCCTCTAACTACCTGAAGAACTACATAGCTCAAAAAGACATGGGCAAACACCGTCATAACCAGGGTTTCCTCCACTTTTTCTTTAATCAGATATAAAATAATCAGTGAGTTCATACACGTAAAAGGCAAAAACAGAAGGCAAATATTTCCCAGCAAAAGCAGCTTTCTGCCTTTGGGAAATGCTGAACATCTGGCCAGGAAATAAATGTCTCTTCCCTGCACAGTAGACTCTGTAGCAGCTAATATATGTGGGGGACAACTGTACACTCTTCATGCAGAATGTTTGGATGTATGTGAACTGCATCAATCTCATGTTACCTCTGATGTGAGTATAAAGAGATAAGACTATACTCTTGCCTAGGTGGTTGCACCAGCCTGTAATATTAGGTATGGACCAAATAAATTCTTGAAAAGCAGCCAAAGTGTTGTTAATCTTGCTTTTACACAGGCATCCCAGATAAGGAGCTAGAGGAAATCTTCCCACCTGCTTGTGCAGAGCTTATGCTCAAATTGTAGAGCACAGTTTAAATAGCAAAATTTGACCAAGAGCTAATTTTTTTAAGGTGATTAGGTGCCCATCTCACATTACTGCCTTAAAAAATGCACAGTGAACAGTGTAAATTTGGCTTCACCCATATACAGGCAATTTTGATCTGTGTGCTTATATGACATCAGATCCATGGGCATGTTTCCAGTGGTATGCCTGCAATTTCCAGCTGTATTCCCAGAGGCTCAATACTGTAGAAAGGCTTTTGATAAAAAACGCTGATAAAATGGAAAAGATTCCATTGCAGTTGTGCTGTAGCACTTCGACATCAAACATCCTTCCATGGACTAGGAACAGATCTTTGGCCTCTGCTGGGAATAACAACAGTGTAGTCCCAAGTCTTTGTCTTACCAGCACAAATCTCTGTGCCTCAGCCACTAAAATTCTCACATTCACAGAAGTTGCAGAAATGGTGCAAAATGTTCCTTTGCTTGAGAAAACACAGATAGAGACATTTTTTTTCTTGTTGCTTGAGGTTAGTGGTTAGGGTACTATAGATTCTGCCTAGTCGTAGTTAGGAAAGTTGGCAATTAGGTGGCAGATCAGCACGTACAACCAGCCAAGCTACAAGGATGGAGCACACAAACACTGAAGAACAGCAATGAGAGGGAGACCTCCAGAAAGGAACCCAGCAGCTCCACTCCCAACAGACAGAAAGGCAATTCACCACGGGAAGAGCTGATCAATATGCCATCAGTCAGCTAATCATATCGCTCCTTACCCAGATCTCAAGTGTGACCTTTTAAATAGACTTCTGCCTTGACTGACAGGCTGGAGCTCGAATTCTCCCTCGAATTCTCACCAGAATTTCTCACTTGCCTCAGTCATGAGAACAAGATGACAAAGGCATGCATATGCTTAACAGAAAACAACTGTCCTTTTTAGCTGGATAAAACATTCTTCCTCTTCGCTTTTAAATCCTCCATTTATTTAAAAAATAATCATTATGCTTTGCTCTCATTCTTATGACTTTTGCTTCTCCACCCTGCAGGAGAATCTGCCCCAGGTAGATGATATCCTGCAGGGAACACCACCCTGTGGGGTCCTGCAAGAGCATATGACCCGCACAGTCCCCATTCTGATCTTTGCTTTGGGATGTGTTTGCTGTTACACCCCCCACCCCCCCCAAAATGATGATAGTAGACTCTTTCTGTAAACAGAGCTTTATTGCATCCTGTATTTGCAGGGGAAATCAAAATACAAATTCACTTCTCCTGTAGGTTATGCTTCTGACATAAGAACCACCCTTTCCGACGCTGATTGCCCCAAGAGTCAGCACATGCGTAATCCTCCTTGCCCTGGGGTCTCTCATCTATTTTTACAGTCTGTGTAATGTCTCTATGTGGTGTTGTTTTCCCCCTCCATGGGCGGCTGAAGGCTCTGCTGCAGCCTGCAAGGCAGGATGGCACTCTGTGTGGGTAAGAATGTATATTTAGCCATCAAGCAGCAGTTGTTTAGGAGCCGCTCTGTCTGTCAAGTGCAAAGGAGGGCCAGGATTCAAGGCAGTGTAGACAGAAATGGCAGGGAATGCATCTATTTCAGGGTGCTCACTCCACTCACGTCAGCCTCCACCACCAGTACCAGCTGAAGCAGACATTTGATTTTTGAGTCAGGACAGAAGCAGAATAGAGCCCCTTGTTCTGATGCGGCCCCTTTGCAGGTTGACACGCTTGTGTGTATCTGGTGTGTACATCAAGAACGTATTATGGCAGCCTCACATGTCTGGTCCCAGGCAGAATTCACCCCACAAAATGTTATAGGCACAGGAGTCCGTAGGGTCCCTGCAGGCTCCTGCATACCAGGTAGTGTTAAACCAAGTACTGAGCCACCTCGTTTGAAAAATCTGTTGAGCCAATGGTCTGTAGATACTTAAATGTTTCTGCTGATATTTGGAGTCATGCAGACAGACCTACACCTGGGAGGCGAATGCTCTTTCCTTTTCCTGTCTCACAAGTCATCTGATCCCTTTTCCCGTTGCTTTGTTTCAAAAAGAGGTTCAATAAATAAGGGATCAAGAAGTCAAAGAAAGAGAATGAGACAACCTTACACATCTATGAAATGCTCAGCTTTCACTTTCTTCTGTTCACTAGCTCTGTGTTTTGATCTGGCACTCACTGAATTAAATGGTTCTTAGTACAGGTCTCCTTTCCTGTCAAATCCCGTCATCAGTCACTTCAGAGTAAAGAAATAAATCATCCTGAGATCCAATCCCGAAATAAATATAGTCAAGTGAGAAACATCAGGTTTTTTCCTATCTCTACACAAAAGCACAGAAACAACACTTTGAAATGAGACTTCTTTTCTGCTCTCTCTTCCGTCTTCTCTTGTAAAGACACTAAAGAAAAAAAAAACAAGAACTGGAGAAAAAAGTATTATAGTAGGAATCTCTCCACATAGTGTGGTTAATTCAGGGGGTGTAAGCTCAAACACCCAGTTAGACATTAGGAATCTCACTTGTCAGCTCCATGCACAGCCACAAGACAGATTCGCACTTGCTGCTGGGACACCTATAACCGTTTCCACATCAGATGAACACATGTGTTTTCCTCGGGTGCACACAGCTCTATAAAGAAACGAGCCCTGTTTCCACAAGGGGATAACATCCTGAAGCTGAGCTCTTACAGCTAACCCCGACTCTCTCCAGGCCCAGGTCCTCAAACCTGGGCAAAGTTCAAAGCAATCAAGAGCCTCCCTTTAAAAATGTTCAGATATTTTAGAAACCACTTCTTAAATTTACAAATCTAAGCTTTTACTATCATTTCCTGACTTCTGAGTATGCAGAATACACTCAAGCCACACTTCCAGGAGTTTTTGCAGAACAGAGGGTATAGAATGGAGGGGTTGTCTAGGGTTTGTTTTCCCCTCCAGTGAGAACAGATATTCCCACAAACAGCGAGAAAATTAGTCTCCAAATATTGCAGGATTTACAATCAAGCCTTGACAACTGGNCAACTTCCCAAAATATGTAATTTCCAGCTCTCTACTGGGTCACTATCTTTGGCAGAGCCCCTTTTGCTCTGTTCTGGGCCAGCTTGTACCTATTCTCTGGAGAGCCACTCCTCTGACAGCTTTCTTGCTTGCTCGGCAACCTGTCCATTGTCACCAGACTCCTACCCTGTTCACAATCTAGGGCAGCCAAGACCTCAGGCACTTCTGCTGTCTCCAGGCTTGAAATTGTCTGCTGACGCTGATTTTTTTCAAGCTAAGCTTCTGCAATAATCTGTTGTATCTTTGCTGACTCCCCAGGCTTGTGGCCTGGCAGGTGGAACTGTAGATCTGCAGCTTAGGTTCTGGATGCAGAGCCGATACAGCCCTCTTGAGTTCATGAAACACTGGATAAACTGAGCTGTGGGTGATTTCCTGTACGCAAGACTTTAAGGCAAACCAAACCCTGATTATTTGCAAAAGATATGAGGTACTCTTTCCTCAAAGCCCATTTCTAGGTGTCCAAAGCATAGATGCAGTTGTCATTGATGTGTGTCAATGAGCTTATGGGATACAAGAGCCAGGAGGAGAGCTATCTTCTTTTTTTCCCCCAATTGCCTGGTTTCTGTCTTGAGGGATGCCACCTACCTTAAATGAAAATAAAATGGACTTTTTCTCTGGTCAGTTGTTTTGTTCATCTTCCCATTACTTCTGATCCTTTCTTGGCAATTTTCCCTCTGTTTTCCTTGGCACTCTCATCACGCAATAAGCTCCTTATTCCTCAGCTGGCTGCCACAGCACTTCATGGCCAGCTCTGTTTGTCACCTGCTATGGCATTTAAGAAAAAATCTGCATTGAACTAGGCAAATATATTGGCTGAAGTGAGAGACCATAGGAGTGCAGCTCCTGTGGCCCTTCACAAAGGGAAAGAAAAGCAAAAAATTGCTTTCCTTTATTTAATAACTTTGTGTGGAACTAAAAATAGAAATTCACCCCCATTCCCTTCTCTTTTAAAACAAGCATTTTCACAGAAACTTCTACTTTCCAGTTACTGTGTTTTGAGATTTTATCATTTATTTCTCTTACTTTCAGTCTTGTTCAATATTTTATTACTGTTTTACGTTCACCAGGGGAATGAAGTAGAATAAACATGATGCATGTAGAGGCGTCAAGGATGATTCCACTGAATAGGAAACCCACTACTGAAGGAACCAGCCTCCCCTTGTCTCCTGATGTTGGTATATTCAAAGCTGTGGTCACACTCCAAATGATCCTAAATTTTCCTTTTTTTTCTGTTCGATCTTTGTTATATTTATAATCAGGACTTGATGATGAAATTGAGGAGAGACCGTAGCCCCTGCCCTGCACTGCCGGCATTCTCCATGTTGTGTGGTCACCCTCCTCATGAAGGTATTACTGAGGTTTGGATTGGGTTTTTCTTTCATGAAATCAGTCAGTGCCATGCAGGTAACTGCAAGAGACCTAAATACTAAGCAAACCACTTCCCATCTCACACGCAACACTTAAACCAAGCAAAAGTAAAACAAGAGAAAATCAACCAAAGCGACTTCTGTCTTTTTAAGCTCAAATTTCAGCAATGCATTGTTGTGTACACATAAGTTTCTTTTTTGTGGCTGCTTTAGAAGTATTCCCGATAACATCAGTTCTTGATTTTATGAGTGTCCACAGTACTATAGTTCTGTGAACGCAAAAGAAACTGTTGTGTTTAACTTTGTATTGAACTCTGAAGCCACGCTTCTTTCAATGCTCATTCCTCTCAGAGCAAAATGAACTTCTATTTGGGATTCTACAAAGAGATCTTTAACAAGGACTATGTTGTTCTTCATCATGCAATGTCTTTGGTGGCACCTTTGAGCTAAGGAAATCTGTAGCTTGAGGCTTGTGATCTCACTGATGTAAAATGCAGGCTAAGCTGAGATCCTGCAACAGAGGTAAAACAATGTAGAAAAAAAATAGCTTATCTGTCTCTTGCAAAAGAAATGCCATGACCCTGATTTTACTGCATTCCTTGAAGTACCCAGTAAATCCTTTCTCCCCAGGAGTCAAGAAGGATGCTGCTGTTCCTACTGAAAACAGCCACAGTTTGAAAAGGCTGGACAAAGTCAAGGGGAAAAGTCAGTTAATTTAAGGGTAGAAACTACAATGGCAAGTGGCTGAAATAAGAAGGATTTAGACGGTCTGCTGGGTAAAATGATTCCTTCTCATTTTCTTGTCTGTTAAAGCCAACATTCACTGTGACAAGAAATGTGGAGCAGTGACAGGGCTAAGAGAAAAGGCAATAGAAACCTCAATTCCTACCAATAGAAAATTTAATTTTTGTTACTATAACGAGTTAAATTTCTGCTATATCCAACTACATACACGCTGTGGATGTTCATATACTTTTCAATATGTTATTTATGTTCCTTGGAGAAAGCAAATGTTGTTTTCTTTTTAGATAACATTACGGCAGTTATATATGTCCTTTGTCAGTATTACTTGTGTAGGAGAAAAAACAGATGGTTCCTTCATACTGAAAAAGGCAAATACTACATTTTGAGCTTTAGGATGATGCCCGCAGGCTTGAGTAACAAAAGAATCCTGAAGGAAATTATTGTAAATTGAACTATGCTGATTCAACGAGAACGACAAGCTTAAGTGGAGACTTAATGGTAATTTCAGGGTCTGGATCCTGCTAGTCCTCTTGTTGATTGCTTTTTCTGATACTGCTTGGCTTTCCCCATTTTATTAGCTAGAAGTCCAGAAACTGACATCTTCATCAAATCCACTAAACTTCCTCAATTTCACACTAAATATAATTTTAAAATAGCTGAATCATTTGTAGTATCAGCTACTGGATTTTCAGGAGGTATGGATGACTACATGAAGCCCTGTACTCAATACTGGTGCAAACATTATTATACAAAAAACCTGGTATGGAATAGAAGCTTCTCTCACTTTGGAAAAGTTCATAAAGTACTTAACGTTCTTAAGATAATTAAATTGTATTACCCCTTACAGTTTAGCAGCGTCTACGAAATAACTAAAGGGGCTGGTTTAGACTTTCTTATCACACTGATATTATCGTTAATTTTAGTTATTAAGTTTTTTCCTACTATTAGAGAGGCAATAAAAAAAAAGCCCAAAAAGAAAACTTCAGTTGCCTTTCTATTCTGAGGATACTTTCTTTTAAATAGAGTCGTTGCCTATTGATAAGCTTAAGGGAAGAAACAAAGAAAGGCAATGGAAACCTGACCATGTTTGTCCAAGTGTCTATGATTTTAAATTGACTTATAACTTATATTTTCATGCTAGTAGACACTGTTACTAATTCAGGAAGAAATCCACCTGTAGACGATAAAAGCACTTCACTAGACCAAGCCCTGGGCTGTTTAGGAAGATATTCAGGTAAACATTTTTGCAGGTTATAGCTGAGCTGAGCTTTATGGTCATCTAGAAATGATCTGTCATTCTTCTCATAGCACTCGACCTGGATGATCTTAAGTAGCTGCAGAAAATATATCTACTTCAGCAGATTGAATTTCCTCTTTCAAGAAAACCAATATCTTACTCACAACTCCCTGTGCTCAGGTTTTAAATAACACAAATCCTTTTGTCTCCCATTGCATGTGCTTGTTTATGCTGAATCTGTATTTTATATACAAAAGATATTTATATACCAAAGATTTATATACAAAAGAAATACAAAAGATGTTCTTAGATAAATAATATGAAGAAATCTAAACTGAATAAAAGGTCGTTTTTCTTTTCTGGAGATACTAATTTGAAAATTAAGGTCAGCTAGACTGTGGTCATGATCTATGCATGTGCTTGCCACCAGTAGTCATGCATTGCTTACCCTGGCACTTGTGACAAAAATAATTTTAAGCATTGATTTATTAAAAGCAAATGTGAATAATATCCTTGCAAATAAGGTTAGCTATGATTAATCAATTTTTTGTATAGTTCAATGAAAAGCAGTCTTTTTTTCCCTAAAACAAGTTTATAGCCATGGTACAGGCGAGTATAATGTATGCCATGGAGTTTTGCAAGCCATTTACTTGGCCTGCTTTGGGTAAAACTCATACCTCGTCCTTACCTGGTGCTTTTCATCTGCAGACCACATTTGAAAGCAAGAACTATGCCTGAAGCTCATGTGGCTATTTCTTACATAAATTCCTATTTTTGTGTTGCAAACCATTGTTCTATTACAATATGGGCGCATTTAAATGCTTTTCAAGCTGCCAGAGCCTAAATATGCTGACAAATCATATTTAAATCTTATCAGCATATCTGAAAATACACAGAGTTTTTTTACCACAATATGCATTTCTAAAGTCAGGGAAGGGAAGAAGAGAAACTAGAAAGGATGTGCGATTGCACAGAATTTACTGTTTGTGTCAATAAGTATTAACTCTGCAAGGAGTCTCAGCCCCTCACCTTCTCTGGGACCTGCCTCAAAGAGCCTGCAAATGTGTGTTGTAGAGTCCAGTAGCCCTTACTGGTTTTGAGTCAGCACACAAGCTGCAGCTGCAGGATGTCAAAAGGAAAGAGTGATGGTTTCTTCTCCCATGGGGACTGTGGAAACATGTATCTTAATAACGCTTTACACCACATGTTAAGGAGGTCATTCCTTCTTAAGGTTTTTGGGGTTTTGTTAATAGTGGGTGATAACGGACACGTGTTTCTAATGGCCTGTCCAAGTCTCCTGCCAGCAACAAATCTCCTTCTGATTCAATGCACTAATGTGTTGGGTTTTTTCTGGAGTTCTCCAACAATGATAAAATCAGAGACATTGCCTTATTTTTTAAAAATTAGAGAATTTGATAATGTCATAGCCTGAATCTTTCAAGACTCAATTCGGTGATATATTAGCCTGCATCCTCCCAGACTGTGGCTTGAGATGCTAGTCTCCTTTTTACAGTCTTTCACTAAGAATTTTCTCACTTTTCTAAGTCTTTGCTTTAATGATTTATATTGCACTTACTTCCACTGAGGCAGGAATGGATGAAGGCAGCTCAGCATTCTGGACACAGGCAGCTTCCTGTCCCTCCACCCACTTTGCACCATGCTGTTTATCTCTGCTGAGCAACAAAAGCAGAATGCGCTGAAGTAGCATACTTCAAAGTGGATCATCTTCCAGATCCAATAAAAAAATATTGTGTGTATATATGTATATACATATGTGTGTGTGCGTGTAAAATTCATATGCATATATGATCTAGCATATGATTCAAATGAAATAATTTAATTTTAAAAATAAACCTTTCAATCTGTTCAAATCAGTAAGACATAGAAAAGCTCAGGGGAACCTTTTCTTCCATCTGCCTTAGGTTTGGAAAGCTACTTATAACATCAACTAATTAAGATCTATAGATCTCAGAGGAGAAAGTAACTGACTATTATAAACACACAGTCATTAAGAAGCACCCATGCCTACCTTTAGCAACAGAACAGAAGCTGAATAAATGATCTACCAGCAATACATATCAAGTAATCTTTGTTCTCTTTTCTCTTTTCAGGAATGGATTTTGATTTCCGCAAACGATGTGCTCATTCACAGACAATCACCAAGAAACTGGATGCTTGAAAGATGACAGGAGCAAATACAGACAGAAAATCATAGACAGATGTTCCATAGATTCACAGGAAGATACCACCAGCACCGATATTAGAAAACACAGGTAGTGTGTTATGTTTCTCTAGAATCACTTAGACTATAGTGCCATCCAAAATCACAGCTCTTCTGAGTCGCTACGATACTATGAAGAGAGGGTGAGGTTCACAATCAGCTGAAGCCAACCTGCTGCCATGGCAGCCTGGCTCTTGCTCTGCGCTCGCACAGGTTACTCTTGAAGCAGCTCAGCTCTCTGATCCAGCTGAAAGCTACTTGTTCGCTGCTGCTGGTTGGTTGCTGCAGTGAGTTGCTGCTGCTGTGGCTGGTTTTGTTGAGTTTGTTTTCAGTTCCTCACCTGGTTGAGCACAGCTGCTTAGGGAGTAGGATCACGCAGGAAAGGGTGGGAAGAAGAAAAAGAGTGGGAATCTGTCCCTTATGTTGGCAGACAAGATTTAGTCATTTTACACCAGTTATGAAACCAGAGACTAAAGTATTGCTGTGAAGGGGTGCAGGTGCAACTGTAAGCATCAGAGGGTTCTTAGTGACTTACAGAAATGTCCTAACCTGTCTTACCTGCAAAAGGAATACGTAGAGTAAAAAAATGTATCGGAAAAAGGCATGAAAACTTCACGAAACTGACAGTCTAGATAACAGTGAGATAGGTATCAATGTTACAGGAATAAAAATGTTAATTCAGAAAGTCAGTGGACAAGCAACGGGTCATTTTCTTCCTTAAAAGAATGACCAGGACTGTTTTCTGTGACAATAAGCAAGAGCTCTCCATTTCAGTGTTAGTTATAAGGCGTAGAGATTTAGCAAGTACAGTATAATGAGAATCTAATGTCCGCTTTATTAATTCCTAACCCCTCCTAATCTATTGTATTCACCTGACTCCTCTACCCAAGAATCAAAGGGCACTGCTATTTAATTAAGTTATAAGTCTAATCCTCCTCCTAGTCCCCATAAAGAGATAATAAAGAACACTTGTTTGCTGGAGATAATACAATATCCTCACATCGTATGTCAGAGTGCTTCCTGTCTGTTAAAATGATCATAATGAATTCTCTGCAGATACAAGATGAATTTAACTATGTTATAACCTCTGTGTAATAGTACCTGATCTACTCCATATTCTTCATTCACTTTTTTTTTTTTAATCCATTGAGACCCTTGACAAACTAGTGGCTGTAATAAGACAGTAATCACGAGAAATTGGAGCAACTTTCCTTCAAGCTGGAATAGAAAATGCCTAAACTGATAATTATTTCTGAAAGATGCAAAGAAATGCACCCTGGAAAGAGTTATGGTGACAATTTCAAAACTAACTGCACTTACAGAGAAAAGCAAGCCACATCTCAGTGAAGGCAGCTCAGTGGAAATGTATGTTCAACAGTCAGACTAAAAAATGAAATTTCACTTTGTGACTATAGTAAGGAAACTGCAGAGGTTAATACTGAAAATATGAAGCCCATTAAATCTATTCCATTAATTCCACATAACAACGTTATACTCTTATCTTGAATATTCAGTTTTGGTTCACTGTTTTCAGAATTATATTGCACACATATTTAAGACCTCCAGACAGTCAAGCTAGAAGGCACCAGAATATTTTTCGCTATGGCAACCGAATTAAAATCAGAAGTATATTGATCATTGCTAACCAAGTTAAATATTGTCCTTACCTTGAATTTTTAACTTTGCTGTGTAGAAAAATTAATTTCTCAGAAAAAAAAAAAGACTGTGAACAAATGGTGGCTGTGACAACTGAGATATCCCTAGACAGAAGAGCACGCAGATGTCTACCAGAAACAATTGCTGTAGCAAATACCGTCTGGCTTTTGTTAAGCACTATGTGTGCCATAGACAAGATACTCCTAGAAACTCAAGTGCTCACTAGCTGATCCAATTAGCTTTAAACAAAGAGGATAAACTATAGTGGGTTTCCAAGAGTTGGTTTCAGCTGAACAAATGTTGATAACTTCAGCAGAAAAGTAGTTAGTTACCGAAATCAACCAGGCAAGAAGGCTGGTGATTTGACACTTAGGTAAAGCAGATGTGGGTTTTTTGAAATAAACAGCACACAAAGATGTATCTCGACTGTAGGAAGCTTCGGGAGATAATTTGAGATGCAGCTGGATTAATGACAGCCTCATCAAACGAAACAAAAAAAAAAACCCAAGCAAGGAAACATAATGGGGCAACGTATGAAATGGAGCAGACAGTGAGTGTGGGAACATGCCGCGAAATGTCAAATGTCACATCCAGCTACCCTCTACCCCAATTTAAAGTGAAATAACTCCCCCAAACCACTAAAACAGACTAGTTCATTCTAGATCAAGCCTATATACTAAGTGAATACTTTGCCTAATTTTTCAGTGAGGTTAACTGTATTAGAAATGGGAGAAAGGTAAGGCGACTAGTAGGAAAAAAGATCTGGAAATGAGAGTGTGGAAATGAGAAATAGAAAAGTGCAGAAAATGGAAGAAAGAAAGTGTGAAAATGGAAGCTGTGTAAATCCCTACCTGTGAGAAAGCTAAATTCAAGCCTGAGTCCTCTCACAGTGAAAAGACACAAAATCTCCATTACAGTAGCCTGTAAAAATTGGCAGATGAAACACAACGTAGCAAGGAATTTCAGTACATCTACTGAGCTGACAGAGAGAGGGAAGGCAGCTTGTATTAAAAAATAGTAATCTTTTTAACCCTATTTATGAAATGCCAGAAAGAAGGAAAGGATTTACCTGTCCACTCTCAAGCCTGGTAGTATGATCCAGGTATTATGGAAGGCTTCAGAAAAAATGAAGACAAGAAATAAAGACAAGAATGAAAATGGGAAACAGGATAAGATGCTGAGTAGATGGACCAAAGATAGATTGTACCACACTAACCTGATATCTCTTTTGAAATAATAGTTTTCTAGACAACATATGCGGTAGATCTCATCTGCTCTGACTTGAGCAATGCATTTGATACAGTAGCACACCTGAAAATATTAGCTAAGTTGGATAAGAAAACTGGGAGAAAAACTATGCTGAGTATTAACCATCAAATGAAGAGCTGACAAGTTGGGCTGGTAAGGGATGTATTAGGGGAGTTTTTCAAGGTTCCGACATGGAACTGATCAAATAGCATTAATTAACATATTTAAGAATAAGGTACATTTGTGCTGATGCAATCCTCGGAAGTCACTAAGGGTGTAGCTGAACTAGCAGGTTTTTTCCAGGTCGGTAGTGTTCCTTTGAAACAAATTGCCAAGTTGATCTTGCCTACCTCACTGCAGCTCATGTCAAAGAGCAATCTCATAGCACACACTGGACTCCTTTCAGGGGAAAATAAATGGGGAGATGTCATCCAGGAACATATAGCATGTTCCAGTCACCAATGGATGTTCAGTCCCACCAGCCCAGGTGGGAGCTAGTCACGTTAACCCTCTGAAATGCAACCAGTACGGACAACAGGTCCTTGGCACCAAGCACAAGACCTACTCCTGTTGGGCTGCACTGACTGCCCATATAGCCTGAGTACATAAGTATTATCAATACAGAAGAGATCAGAAGGAAAACTGAATTGTCTTAATGGGCTAGAATGAAATGGGATTAAATATTAAAAGTGAAAAAAACATGTACTTAGAGGCCAAAGCAAATACAGTATTGCCTACAAAGTAGGAACCTATTCTGAGAACAAAAAGACCTAAGAGCTACTGGTTGCACAGTGAGTCACAGGATATACCCTGGAATATTTTTTTAATAGCCGAGCAGTTGGCTGTTGCAATGAAATTAAAGTGCTGATAAGAATTCCAAACTGATAAGGGAAATATATTTATTGGTAACTCATAATTAATCTGCAGTAGTTTGCAAAAACAATATTAGTAAACTGAAGGGCTTTGTGGGATTCAGAAACAGATTAGATGATTCTGTGAATGCTATCCTGAATAATTACACTAGCTGGAATAAAAACTGATACAGGACAACAATGGTTTTATGATTCTTCCTAAGGACAATTCACAGTGATTGTAAATTACTCATCTCTAAAACATTATCTACCTGAATTAGAACCAAGACAACAAGTTAGACATACTGCCTTTTGATTAATGCACTGGGTTCTTGTATTTCAACTTCAACAAAGTATTCTAAAACAAAAGTATTGTAACTATCAGATTTCCATTCTTTATGAGACTCAGTGTTGTAATTCTGCCAGCTGTCATTCAGGCAAGTAATATTGTTAAAAACTGGGCTTTATTGAATGCATAGCATATTCCAGTGAGGTTAATTTGCAATACTGAGTCTTAAAATACAAAACAACTCAACATTGCCATTCACAGAATATTGATGAAAGAGTTAATATATGTGACCTGAAAGTTGAAAATGTGATAACTGCAATTAATTTGCTTATGAGTTTAATTTGAAAAGGTTTAAAATAAAGGGCATGAACTTGCCCTTGAGTAGCTAAATCACACTAATTGAAGCACTCCTACATTGTAATAGACCATTTATTCCATTTGCATCCTCATATATACATGCACACAGTCTTGCTGAAAGATTTCCACTTGTTCATCATAATGACATATTTGGTAGGAATATGAAAAAAAAAGGAAGGTAGTGCTGGGAAGACGAAAGCAGAAGTTCCTGGAAAGGGTCAGTAAAAGACTCACAGAAAGAAAGAATTTAAGAGCTAAGATCAAAGCAATCCAGGAACTCAGCAAGCTGTCTGAAAAGCTTTTCAGAGAGAAAACTGCTACTGTAGGTTAAAACTATTTTCCAAATTTCATTCAGCAGAAACTAAAGGACTAATAATGCTGTATTTTAAGGATAAGTAACATCAGCTCTAGGTCTGAGAAAGTCACTCCGATACAGTTGCACAAACAGTATTTTGCTAATACATAAGGTGGACGGATGTAGATGCCTACTTCCAAAACCAGCAGCCTTAAAATCTCTGCTCAGTTCTAACATTAAATTTCCCTTTCCTTCAAAACCAGCCTGGCGGTGCCAGCTCACCTTTCCATCCTTTACACAGTGTAAGCATTAGAGCAGCCATCAGGGTGGGCAACACCACGCCAAAGTCCTTTTGCTGCTGAGAAAACCCATGCCAATACCTTCCCACCCATTAACCCACGAGCAATTGAGCAGCTGGAGCTTCTGCCAGTCCCTCCTGCTGAGCACTGCTCGGCGTGGAAGGGGTTGGTTGGTTAGCTCACAGGGAGAGTAAACTGGTCTCCTCAGGGCCGTGTTTAAAAATATCAACCTGGCAAAAACCCAGGCCCTGTTTCAAGGATTTTATCCAGCAACCATTTCATGTAAAATACAGAAGCCATCCTGGAAGAGACGATGTAACCCATCATTTCTGCTCTATCATGACAGAGTTGTGCTCTTTATTTCCTTGCCCAATAAATGAGCAGAGTGAAACTGATTTGCCCAGGCAGGAGGGACAGACCTTAAAATCAGTCTAATTCATAGGTAGGGATTAAGATGCTTACCTGACGGGTAGAAAATGTATCTATTTTTAATAGCAGAGGAAGGAGCAAACTCATTGCTGGCATAATCTAAATTATTTCTTTTGGAGCTATTACATACAAGGGACACAGTACCACAACATTTCCTTTGGCTAGATGGAAGGTTTAGCTTCTTATGCCATGAAAAGGCTTGTGGTGTAGCTATACAATTATTTTATCTGATGACAAAACTAGTTTAAAACTTCCTGTCTTTGGCTTCTTTTTCACCCTGCAGTTGTACCAGAGCAATTCATTGTGGGGCTGCACAGAGCATCAACAATGGAAATAAATATTTTTTTAAAAAAAAATCTGTGAAGTGGATCAGCAAAGATTAAATATGCTATTTATGACCTAACGATACAATTTAAGTTTAAGACATGTTCTTGTCTTCACCATTTCCTGACTTGCCTGCTGTACATGGCTCCCATTATGGCCACTGTAAGGTTCCTAACTCTCGCTATGTATTGCAAAGGGTTCAGACATCTTTGCTCTACTGCAGTTTCTGACTAGTGTTCAAGCCTTTTGCATGTCTATAAGTTTTCTTGACTTGAGCTTGAGTCGGAACTACCAAAGAAATATGGAAGGATGCAAGGTCCTACATTACCCTTGAGGGAGGGGATCCTTCCCCTCTACTCGACACCAGTGAGACCACACCTGGAGTGGTGGGTCCAGTTCTGGGCTCCTCAGTACAAGAGAGACATGGACATAAAGGAGCCAGTAAGGGCCACAAAGATGATGAAGGGATGGGGGCATTTCTCCTATCAGGAAAGGCTGAGAGAGCTGGGACCATTTAGCCTCGAGAAAAGAAGGCTCAGGGGGATTGTATCAATGTGTGTAAATACCTAAAGGAGGATGCAAAAAAGGCGCCAGGCTCTGAAATGATCCTGGAGCCCAGTGACAGGACAAGAGGCAACAGGCACAAAATGAAACACAGAGGAGGGTCCCTCTGAACATCAGATAACACTCTCTTACTGTGAGGGTGACCAAGCACTGGTGCAGGTCACCCAGAGATGTTGTAGGGTCTCTCTCCTTGGTGTTATTCATGAAACCATCAGGACACAGTCCTGGACAACTGGCTGTAGGTGGCCCAGCTTGAGCAGGGGGTTTGGGCAAGACGACCTCCAGAGGTCCCTTTCAACCTCAACTGTGCTGTGAATATCTGAATGAAATATTCCATTTTTGGACAATTTGGGAATATTTTTGTAGTTGGTCTGTCAACCACGGAGTTTCTTTTTATGGTGCTATTTTGATTTCTTGCTTTAAGTCAGTAGCTTTACCTTATCTCCGAAGCCAGTAAATTTTTCCAAAGTGAGTACATTTTTCAGTACCAGGTAGCTATGTTAAAATCAAAAGCTTATGCCTTGCTATACTTACAAAAGGACTGCTAGTCCCACATACGATGGAACCCAAAAGACAGTCTTTTAAGCTATGATTTAATGTAACTATTACGGAAATAAAAGCTTACATCATTCATGTCTTTAATAGTGTTTTCCATTTTTATGAGAATCCTTACTGCCAACCTAAAAAGAACAGGATGTTCTTTTTATACAAAACTTCCTTATGTCAAAACCACTTTCAATATATTTCACATTACATGGGGAAAAAAAATACTCAGGCTTTACATGTGTAGGGAAGTCATTGAAATCAATTAGTCATAGCCAAATATCTAGTGGTGGGATAATATATCATATACAATGTTACAACCCCCAATTATACTTTGATATGGAAGATTTGAGATCAGAGAGGAAAAACAGGTCTTACAACAGATATATGTAGATAGACATTTTATTTTATTTCAAAAAATAGCAAATGTCTTAAGAACACAAACCAGAAAGTTATTAAAAGCTTCATAGCAAAATATTTAGCCAACTCTGTTACAATATATAGGCTTGAGGTTCTAACAGTTAGCACTATGCCTCAATTCACTGAGCAAGGAATGCCCCTGATACATAAACATCGCGCAGTTGAAATATGGAGCTGAATATTAAAAACCAGAGAGGGCATTTTTGTCTTTGATCTTTCACAAAGTAATTGAAGAACAATGACATTTTAACAGGTTTGATTCTTTTGGGGAAAAGCCATTTGAAATATTTCCTGAGTATTTAGGTTAAGTGAATATATCAAAACCAACCAATTAAGACCAACATCCTGTTAGGTGAGCCTTGCGACTTGAAGTGACACTCTCTAGCACGGCTGTCGTGGCAGGATCATGGCCTAAATACCTTAATGAAATACATGAAAACTTGCTGGTATGCACATTCAAATTCTCATTTTCTTTAGCAATAGCCTTCAATTGTCAACTGTGAAGCTTGCTTTGCTGAGAAAAACATTGTTTTAACTGTCACTTTATTTTGCAAAATCTTGTAATGCAAATTGCCACAGCTAAGGCTCCAGTGAACCATCACACCAATAATTATGTGAAATATATAAATCAAAATTTAGGCAAGGGGCTTTCATACTATGTTAGTATATGTATGGAATTGCATGCTTTGTATTGCTATTTTGAACATGGAGATCTAGTTATTTAGCTTCTTGCTATTGTAATGCGAGGCAATATATCCATTTGCCATTATTCTCTTCAGATGCATGTCACAATATCATTTTATTGTACATCGTGTTACTAAAATCCTGTTGGCATTCATCATGTTCCTACTATTTTAATTGAATCTGTATATTTTGATTTTAAAACTGCTGCCAATCAAAGCGGTATAGAGAACTAATCCCAAAAGAATTTTCAGATTTCTTACTTTATATATGTTTTCCCAGAATTACAGGATTAAACTACAATGGATGTAGAAATATTATTTTACAAAGCGTAGTTAATAATTCACAACACTGGTATTCAACTCGACTGATTACAATGAATTCACAAAAATGGTTTTAATTATACCCACTCTTTTCTATCCACCCACCCCAATATGTAAACAAGTTTCTCACAATGACAATGGCAAGACTGCAGTTACCGAGAGGTACCGTATGTGAAAGACAACACCTAGGATAAAGGCCTGGATTTGACAATTCCAGTATGTGCTCCTGCTCACTTCCCATTCTAGACCGCAAGCACCATTTTTAGACTCTTGCGGTCATTAAATAGACAGAATTTACAGGTAAATGGAGCCTTTTTTCTAATGCAGGCTTCTGGAGTCAAATTGGTAAAAAAGTAACATGCTTATATAGAACAAAAGAAATAATGACTTGGGAAAAATCGGAATGAGTCATACCAAAACTCTCTGAGCAATGATAATGTACAGTATTGCAGCTGTATGTTACTAAGACAAAAAACTCTTGGCATTACAAAGATGAAGAGATCTCTGTTCAACACAAGCCAATTTTAATGGGCTATTAAGCATTTGGTTAAAAACAGGCTTGTACTAGTCTCACTGAAAAGGAAACACTTGTCAAAATGTTTTTTTAAAAAATACTGTATGACAACTTCTAAATTGCAATTTAAATATTAAAATCTTGTTTCAGAAGTTCCCCGCTTTAGGTTGTTACTCAAAAACTCATCGTGTTCAAAACTCAAATTATTATGAGATCTTGATATCATAAGAAGCTTTTCCTTATTAGTAAAGTCTTTCTTGACTGCTGCTTGTGGCACCAGTAACCTGTCCATTGGGTCCTCTTTGTTTTCTAGTTTCATATACCCTTTACTGTTGCTCCGATCCAGTCTGGGCCAGCTGGGGTGCTTCCTTTGTTCCGCTTGGACAGTAAGTGTAGACGGACCCCTGTCCAAGTCCAGGGACTTCGAATGTGAAGACAGGAGATGCAAAGATGTGTTGGACCCAAACTGTTTCCTGGCAGTGCCAGGGGATAAAAGCTTTCCTGTGCTTGGCCCGAGAGTCATAGAAGATTTGAACTGGTCAGATGGAGTGTCCACAAATGAATTGTGTCGTGGCAGCATGGCAGCGACCGGTCTGTAGGATTCATTGGTATCAGTTAGTGGAATGGCCAGAGAATCCATAGACAGATTTCTAGACCGACTCCTAGTGATTTCCGAGTCCTCGGTTATGTTGTCTATACTGGGCTCATCAATAACACAGTTATTCAGTTTAATTACTGGCAGTGTGAAAGCACTAATGGAAGATGTTACAATGGATTTTGTTTCACACTTTATAGAGCTAGTGTTTTTGTCATCTGAAACCTTGCTGGAGTGAGGGTAAAGTCCAAAGACTGAACCAGATTGCTCAGTCAGCAGAGGTGGCAGGAGGCTACCAGTGGTCCTGTCTTCATTTAGGGTAATCTCATCTTCTTCAGCAGAACTATCCATTCGAAAACTACCCTTGAAGCCAGAGAAAGGCGCAACCGTGTTCGCAGCCAGCCGTGATGCACACGAGCTCCCACTGTGCCTGAGTTCTCCTTCCCCCAACAAGCCAGTGAAGGCACCACTCAGCTGCTTTTGTTCCTTGATCCTCAGCGTGTGGATGTCTATTACAGTGGAGTATATGTCTCTCATGTGTATGATTTTTGTTTCCTTGTCACGGTTTTCATGCAGAATGGCATTTGCGCAAATAAAAATGAAGATTCCAATGCCCATAGTAAAAGGGCCCAGCATTTTCATCTTATCTGAGTGCACATGCTGTTCAAAGAAACGAAGTAAAATGCTTCCTTGGCTCCTCAGGACCTGGGTTTCATTTACAGATAGATTCTCTTCAGATCCTAAAAGCTGTTCCTTTTGGGGCCAGTATCCAAGGATAGCCATTGCAATTCCCAAGAACGCTATAAGCACTCCCAAAACAAGGAAGAATCCCGATGGAGAATAGAGACGGATTTTGCCCCTGACAATTACTACATCTGCCCTGGGCCGGCGTCTAACTGGTTTCTTCTCCTCAGAAGCTGGTGCTGTGGCAAGATTTATATGTTGCTGAGATCTGGCAGAGTCTTGCCTTTTTAAGGCAGCCAGTCCTGTTATGACTCCTCCGGTTGCTATCATAGTTCTATATTGTGCCCTGGGAAAAAAAACAAGAAGGAAAAAAAAATGCATAAATATTGTGGCAAGCAAAGGTTGTGTCTGCAAATAGAAATAGCACTTTATTAGTCTGTAGTGTTTCTTGATAAAATAGTCATGACTTTAAAAAAGCTATTACATCTCAATCCAGTTATGACATAGTAGCAGGTTTGAGATTTACATGGTATCTTAAAAAAAAAAATCCAAAAGTCTTTATCACCGTAAATATAGGTAATAAATCTTCCATCAATGATACAGACAGCAGCAGAAAGCAAGTGCTCTTACTAGTGATATATCAGGATTAAAGATGAAAATATTCAGAAGTCTTAATAGATGATTTATGTCTGGACTGGTCTGCATCAAAGTCAATAATACACTATTACATTGTATGTGGTTCAGATCATTCTAGCACTTTAGCTAGTAGTTCTTTAAAAAATTTCTATGACACACAATAACTATGAATGCAGCTCATTCTACAAATCCCCACTAAGAGATCTTTTCTTATAGATTTCAGCACGGATTAACACATATTTATTCCACCATTTAAAGAAGCTTTTATTAATCCTATTCAGACCACCTGAGTCTCAACCACAGAATCATTTTTGCCTTTCCTAATAAAGCTGATCCTCTTTTATGCATACCTTGATCTTTTTTCTCCCTTCTTGGTTCCTCATGTACTACAAATCCAGTAGCTCAGTTCAGTTTATCAGATAAGAAATCTTCATAAATTTCAAGTTCATCAATTCAACGCTTCGTCATTTGAGGAGGAAATTGTTTCATTTTAGACTTACTTTCAAACCTGGCTGCCTATTACATGAGAAATACTAACTAGCATGTGTTTAAAAAGAGAAAGCCATGTCTGATAGTTTTTTATGAGTAAGAGTAACAAATGAAACAACATAGTTCAGGATAATTACATTTTATTTTACAAGGCATCTTATAATCAGACTCAAGAATAGTTTCTGAGCTTAATTAATGAATACTAGAATGAATACTAATATTATAGAGTAAAATTAAGGTATTATAAGCCAGGTATGAAAAAACTAGGTTTTCTTTGGTGGCCTTACTAGGCTCAGAGACATAGAAAGGCTGACATTCTGTTGCAAAGGAAAAGGCTCCATGGCAAAGCTGTGGATGGTTTAAGTAGCAGACGAAGATAAAGGACTGGGTGAATAATGGGACAGACTGAAAAGCAGAGGCAAAGCAAATGTGTGACTACTTGCAATTTACAGGGAGTAATTTTCATCAGATCTCTTAAAATATTTACATTTTTAAAAAAAATTTTAGCAGTGCACCGATGCAAAAAAACCAAAGATTAGGTCTATCCCGGTATGAGTAACAAACAGATAAGACTTTTTATTTTGACACTATCACAGATTTCCACCACTGCAAACAGGTGTCCCATAACCACATCTACAAAGAGAAATCAGCCCAACTCACCAATTACGAACTTGGTTATGAAATTTACAGGGAATTTGAGATAGCTGGCCAAGTGGAAGGACTAATCCAGGAAAAACAGATGTACCCAGTGTTCATTATTATCTGTTCAGCAGCAATTCAGATGACAGACA
This sequence comes from Rhinoptilus africanus, assembly GCA_013400135.1. Taxonomy (NCBI): domain Eukaryota; kingdom Metazoa; phylum Chordata; class Aves; order Charadriiformes; family Glareolidae; genus Rhinoptilus; species Rhinoptilus africanus. The sequence continues at coordinate 204,615 of VXBO01001437.1, read as the reverse complement.
GAAAAAGTAGCACGCTGAACTCCCTCCCTGCACCATCAGTATTAAAGGACAGAATGCTTTCTCTCTCTCTGTGAGAAACCTTTTCTTTACCTGAAAAAAGGCCCAGGATGCTAAGTATACAGCATTTTCTGAATTTCTGAAAGAGAACTTCACAGCATTATTCCAAAAAACTCAAAAATTTCACTTGTAGTGTCAGGTTTGATGTTCCTAATCTCTCTGGAAAGTCTCACCCTTTGCAATTCACTTCCATTTTTACGCTATCTGAGCAATTTCAATAGTTTGATGCCAATTTATTTCTTGAATGCTTCTTGAAAAGCCATTTTTTTTAATGTAACAATTTAAAAATCCCCGACAGAAAGTTATTTGACGTTGACGGTCTTTAAAAGTGAAAACAAAACTTTTTCATATGCCTATGTGTTTAAGGGCTTCTGCCAAAACAAAAAATCATTATTCTGTAAAACAATGTTTTGAATCTCTAGACAGAAATAAATAGGACATATCCATTATAAAAACTGTTGTGTTCTGTCATGACTCGATTATATGTAATTATTTTTCTCTATGAAATAAATTAAGAGAATTATGGCATAACCTTACTGAAATGAATAGATCATTTAGCTATAATCTAGTTCCATTATTCTCTTCCAGATCCCAGACCTTTGCGGGGCACAAGGAGTCTCCATATTCTTGTGGTATTTTACAGGCACACAGGAATCCAATCTGTCCATTCTCAGGGCTGCCAAGGAACCACACAGCTATGGCAGGATTTGTTATTTTGTGTACGGTACTGTGCTGTGGTTATTGCAGCTACCTGGGTTGCACCAAAGGGTGAACGGAATAAGCTCACATCTGCCTGCTAAATATTTTTAACGTACGGCTAGCAAAAGCTCCTCTCTAACTCTGAAAAGCAGAGACAAGAAAAACGTTCTTAAAAAGTACATCTTAGGTGTCATTCTATAGAAAGTTCTTGTTTGCAAATTTTACAAAAACTGCAGGAAAACCACATCTCAATTTCATTATTAATTGGTCTCCAGTAACTTGAAAGACAGAGAGAAATTGAGATCTCTTAAATTGCAAGTGAGAGAGAAAGAGAGTGGTTCAAGCCATGCGGCTGGCTTCCTCCCAGTATTTCAGGGGAACAAGTCCCTCTGTTCACTTTACCTGCATCAGAATGGGGACACAGGGGAGAGAAAGTCTGGCTGCAACAAGATGCAAACCTATTTTATACATAGAAAGGATCTCTTTTCTATTTATTGAGTTCACATCAGCACTATTAAATCTCCTTTCTTTCATGGAAAAAATCACAGCCAGCCTTCTAAATAATAATTTGTAATAAGCCACAGTGTTGGTAAGGCTTAGATTCTGCTTAATTTTGATCTCTTCTACAGCTAGTAAAATTAATGGTATTAACAGACATATTGGTATGAGATAGCTTTTCAGAAAGCAATTACAATGAAGTGCATATTAAGATGGAAACCTTTTTTTTGAAAACATTGTATTTAGAATAAAGTGACATTGTAGATACATTTGATTCATTCTGCAAAACTGTTGAGTTTCACCACATAACAGCCATAATGGGTGCCAGTGACAAATGCTGCTTCTCTTATATAACTTAATAGAGTGATTACACTTAGTTTTACTCTGAAGTCTGAATTCAACCTTCTGAACAAGCAAACCTTAGAAGACTTTGACTCAGAGGTGAAGAAAGATTAGACTACGAGCTCAGAGAGCAACTCTTTGGTGGCACTGTGAATGACACAAGCTTGCCCAAAAATGAATCAAATAATGGTAAAATGGATATGGAATACAGAAAAAAAGAAAGGGACGGGCCTGTAATTCATTTTATAAAACACAACCCTTTTGATGACACAAAAGCACCACAGCTGCCAAGCTCCTTTTGAAGAACAAAGGTTGAGTGACTCTCTAACCTCATAGCTGCTCTGTTTGTTTCATCTTCAGCAAAAACATTAGGTCCAAAGGCCTGGACAGCTTCGGGCTTTAGTCTTGAAAGAAGCAGTGGCCCAGATTTACGTCTACATTTAACTTCGCTTTGTATTGTGCTGTTGTTACAGAGTGGCCCTGACACCAGCCCAATCAGACACTCAGGATCACCCAAGAAGAGCTTGTCTTGGTATAGATCTTGTAAAGCAGCTCCTGCTCACCCTCACTCTTGCTCTTCCTCTGCATTGTCTACACAGAGGACAATGGCTCAGGCTCTTGACGCCTCAGTTCTAACCTGGCGATCAGCAAGATGCACTTCACCTTTCATCCAGGCTATAGGCTAAGCCCCATCCTCTGCATCTGGCATGCTTTCCAGGAGACGCTCTGAAAACCCCAGCAGCAAATGGAGTAACAGGTTGTTATGTGCCCCTTAGCATGAAGAAAGGAACCCTCAGCAGCTGCTACTGGTAGTTATCTCAGGTGACCACAGCCAGCCTCAGTAGCGCCTGTGGAGAGACGTGTGGTGAGGACAGACAAAAGGAGCTGGAGGGAAAGAGCTGGGTGACACCTGCAAAAGTATGGGTGGTGGGTAAGGAGGCACAAGAGGGGCTGCAGCCCACCTAAGAAGAGAACAGTAGAGCCAGAGGAACCAATTAGTGCAGGACAGGTTTGCAGCTGTGATACAAAATGGGTAATGATAAAAGAAGCATCACTCTGGGATGTGGAGTGACAACTGCTTCTTCCCTTACATCACATTGGCTACCCAGGCCAAGGCTGCCAAAGAGGCTGGAAGGGATTCTCCTTTATCATCTTTCCATATGGGGAAAGGTTACTCAGATGCTCAAGAAAAGGCCGTCATGAAAGGAACTTAAGAAAGAGGGTAAAAACAGCTTTCACAAAACAGTTTGTTTTGTGTAACCACTAGACTTGCATTCCCCAAGCAAAGAACAAAGTATTTTTCATAATCAAGTCAGGAGGTCAAACAACTCAAATCAACAAAGGAACGGTAGATTCACTCTGCGATATGAAGGTAAAGCATAGGTAAATGATCACAGAAATGAATTTAGTGCAGGTGGAGAAGGACCCTTCTTTTCTGCCAGGGCATCAGGCAGTCACTGGAGATCAGACAGAAGCATGGTGCATTTATTCTGCTAGCATGACCCGTATCTGACTTTGCCAGCCTACAGAAAGGAAGGGAGGCAGGAGGCAGGTGACCCAGGACTCACTAGAGTCGCTGCAGAGCACAGGGCAACATGAACAGCCTGGACACCTGCAGAGGGAGGTATGGCAGATAAGGAGTGACTCAGAGTCCTTTTGAAGCTAGGAGCCGTCTACACAAGTAACACCCAGTTATCCTTTGGGAGCTAAGCAAATAACAAAACAGCTGGGATAGGATTTGACGGGATTTGAGCCCAGCTGACTCATTGATTGATTATCCCAGATATAAGAGATGTGTCAACTGCAAGAACCTATTACAGACTGCACATTTCTGCTTTAACAGCAGCTGAGGCAAGAGCTGCTATTTAGACAATGGCTCTGGTGCTAGGCAGCCTAGGAAAATCGGAAAGATGCGGGTGTAAGAGTGCAGATTCAGCGGAAGGAATTGACTTCATAGCATGTTCTAGTGGCTCCAACTAACTTCTCCACAAACTATAAACTACTTATTTCTCCCTTTTACCTATGAGGCCGCCACCTTAATACCCCTCTTTCCTCCCTAATGACTAGCATCACCGTAACTGTACTGCTGTCAAGTAACTTTTTTTCAGACCTAATTAATCTCTCAGCAATTGATCTCAAATTGTAGTAAGCTTTAAAGCTTGGGGCTTCTATTTTAGGTGCCTGAAAGCTTAGATAATTTTTTGAACTATTTTAGTACATAATCTTTATTACTTCTACCTACAACTTAAGTCTTTTGAATGTACACCTAGTCGTTTGAGTTATACTGAGATCTTACACTTCATTTTAAACGTATACCAGCAGCAAAGATGGGAAGCAAACTAAAGAATACTAGGATAGTATTTATTTAATAATTTTTTTATTCCAGATACATTTCAGTGTCCATTACCACTTACAATCTTTGTTTTCATAAGTATTTCTTTCTTATTCTCATTTACTGTTTGAAAAATGATTGAAACTTAATTATGTGAAATTATCAGAACTGTACATCCTATTTCCCTGTAGTTTAGCTTTATTTAAAACTTTCTGGAAAGTACAGCTCTTGTGTTTCAGCAAAAAATTAAATGTCAATTCAGTAAGTAGTAGTGTGTGACAGAATCTGGTTTATATTGCCATAGCATTTCCTATCTTATTATTTCAGCTGATTAGGAAAGTTATTTCCCATTAGTACTTGATTCATTACCATTTAAGTGACTCAATTTCAAATTTTAACATGAGGAAAAATTTTAACACTAGGGAAAGCTGCTTTTACCATTGATAAACTTGGAGTCCTAGAAATGAAGGAGGTATGAGAAAGACTGTTTACTCATAAAGTATAATCAAGAATGCAAATTATAAAGTAATAAGAGAACTGATAACATAACTGAGTAAACAAATCAATATTAAGCTGTATTTCATACATGTATGCTTTTCTCTTGATGTATAATATATAAATATCAATGTTCTCTCTGCATAGAGGTTGTTATCTGATACAATCTGTTCTATTCCAGAGACAGTTTTATAGGCCTAAAGGGAGTAATCATTCTGGTAGAGATAATACAACAATAGCCAAACAGAGGGCAGTTCCACAAAATGCATAAAAATCATCCCAAATTATATTTTTATTTAGCAGTTTAAGAAGCAGCCCCCTCCCAAGTGCCTAGCACACCAATGGGACTACCTTACAATACATTTCTCTCCTCATATCCTTTCCTCGAAAAACGAGATGATTAAATAGAAAAGCAAGCAACCAAAAGACATCTTTTGTATTCATGATTATGGGGTATCTTAATTGTACTTTAATTGATAATAGGTGAGAAGAAAGCACATGAAATGTGGCATTAAAAATCTTCATAACCTCAGCTGGGATTTAAAAGTCATGCCAGCAAAAGGAAATTGCATGCCAAAACACTAAAGCTTTGAAACTTCCAGCTGAAACAAACCCTTTGGGTTCAAATTCCCTTTAATGGTGCCTCTTTTTGTCTGTAAAGGGATAAGCTTAGGGACTAATCATGTCCTTTTAACTTCCTAGTAGCCAGTCAGATTATGGGAACAGACCAAATTGTGCAAGCAGTTTAACAGCGAAAAAGGGAAAGGCAAGCTGCACATGGGTCAGTCAATGCAAGAGCAATACAGTGTCCGCGTGGCAGCAGCCAGACAGAATATCCACTGCAAAGATTAAAAACTGAGGTTCTCTGGATATTGGTAGACTACGCAGCTGTATCAAATGGTTTGTGTTTGGTTTACCATATTAAATAGTAAAATTTTTGCACTCATAAGTGGAAAATAAAAGCTTGGTATTAAGGACATGTCAAAATCCATCGGGAACTTTGAAGTCTGACAGTGATCCATCTATTTAAAGAATCTAGATCTGGCAGTGGTTTTCAAATCACAGGCAACACCACAGGGGTCCAGCAGTTCCTCTGCAGAATCTGTGAAAGATAACTAGGCATGGCACATTGGAACTTCCTTAAAAAACCCTAAAATTTTTACTACTTCAAGGAATTCTGTCCTTTTATGAAGGACAGAGAAGCACTGATTTGGAGTGGATCTAGAGGATGGACTGAACACACATTGGGAACAAAAAGGAAACAGCTCACGGTTCTACTATTCAAAGTTGGATATTGAAACAAGCTAAGGGAAAATGACTTGTGTCTGTTGTCTCATGTCCAAACACAGTGTGGCACTGTCAAGAGTTTACCCCTGTCTTCTTGAACACCCCCCTGCTGGGGAGCTGTTGTTAGGTTCTCCCAGAGCTGCCACTTCTCCAGGGCTGAACCAGCCCCACTTGCTCAGTCTGTTCACAGGGCAAGAGCGTCAGCCCCTGACCTCCCTGGGGGCCCCACGCTGAACCTGCCCCAGTCTGCGGACGTCTTTCTTCACATTTTATTACTGTGAAATTCCTTTTTTGAAATCACCTGGGATTTTATTTGGCTCTAAACTAACTTGAAATAATCAACCAATAACTATGGAATTTGAACTAAAAATTACCAACTCAGAAATATGGATAAATACAATCATAATCTAAGTGAGGATGCCTGTTATCCAGATTTGGGGAATGTCATGACTGCATTCTTTAAATCACAACAAACAAAAAATCCCTTTTGAATGTCTTCATCACTTAGAATATTTACACCATACATTAATTGTTTCAACTATCATGCCAAGGTCAAAAGTAAACTGAACACCCAGCAATACTGCACAAAGATGAATGCCTGAGCTGCTTATCCTCTGCTATTATTTCTTCTTCAGCCTGATCCTTTCAGCAGGTCATATATTGTAATTCTGTGCAAAATCAGCAACATTCAATATTGGCAGCATTACACAGAGCTCGTTAGCCACTCACAAAAGCACAGAGCACACATCAAAGACAAAGAGAAAGACCTGAGTTTCTATATTTTGCTTTCAAGACACTGCTTTATGACTTGGCCTAGATTTGGTCTACAAGCTTTTGCCTGGCCCAGTTGCACTCGCTTTTAAATTTGTTCCTTCCTCAACTGCATCTACTGTGGTAAATCAGGTGTGAGCCTACAGAAGTTCATGTATTTTACCAATGTAAAACTATCGTAGCATGAGGTTGGCACCAGGTCTCTTAGGTCCAGAATAGCCTCCCAGTCATCATACACTGAACCAAACCAGTTCTCAGGCCACTAAACACCTGACTCATGCGGCGTAAACCCACCTACTCCACCATCGTCACGTGTGATGTCCCGAATTGCCAGCTGTCCTGCTCTCTGTAGCTGTACCAGCTTAGCTCAGGTCCTAGATGACAGAGTAAAGGACACAAGCTCTCAGGCACTTGGCTGAATGTGTTTGTGCAATGCCTGCTGTAAGCTCTGTACTCACTGTATTCCTGTATCAAAAAATTGAGCTGTAACTTGTCTTCAGAAGTGTGCACCGATAACTTCTTTACTTATGCACAGAGATTTTTACTTCTTATGCACAGATACATCACGTCCTGTTCCAAAATACATTACAGAACTACAACAAAATGCAAGAGGTAGCTAAAAAGACTAGGGAAACCAAAAATGAGAAGAAGCTTTATAAGAGTTGAAAAAAAAGATGTCTAAAAGGTGATTGACTAATAAAGATTTTTCATTTTCTTCCTAGAAGAAAAAAAATATAATATGCACAGAGGAAAATAAAAGCTGGATATACTAGGTTGCTTTTATTTTCTTGCATTATCCAGTTTGACTGTCTGAGTTTTTCTACTAAAAAAGAGCTAGGGTTTTTTTAGCCTAAATTGAGTAAGGTGATAACTGTCCTTTATGACTAAAGTGACAAAATCTGTTTCTAAGTTATTTTAGCACTTTAGTTTGCGTAAATCCATTTTCTAGTGAAAATCTGTGCTACAAATGAAAGCAGATATTGGCTATTTAGCCAAATATTCATAATTACTTTTGACACATTTGTCCATGCACATTATCAGTGTTCATATTAATTAATTAGAAATTATCCTGGGTTATCTACATTTACAGGTGAAATAAGTAGACTATTTTAAATGTTTTATGCTGTGCAATCTATCTGCTTTCAGTATAAACAGAAAGTAAAGCTTTTTATTGAAAATAATTACTTTATGACTACAATCTAATTTAAAATTTGTAAAAGAAGCATGTGGATCATTATGCATTTATTCTTTTTTCCCCACTTTTTATCTTTTAGACATTACAAAGAACAAAAGGGAGCTTCTTTTAGAAGTACGAAAGTGAAAACTGAGATACTACTATATCCCAGCAACCCTAGAACCGAAATCCCAAATGCACAGAACTACTGGGAATTCTGAAACAAGCTCACACAATGCAGATCAGGTTATTGATCAGCTGTCAACCGCAAGTCATGAAACAAATTTTACAAAGGTCCCTAGATGTTTCTGAAAGACTAAATCTGTAAAAGCAGGGTAAAAGATATGCTCTCTGTCACCTACTGCAAAGCAAAGGCATGATTAAACATTCCAGGGCTCAGTGTGCCAGGTAAATTCAGTTTCTTAATAGAAAACCAAACATGAAACAAGATCAAAAATGTTAGGAAATACCTTCATTTACAAGCACTAGGATTGCTGGTTCTTCAGTTCTTATGCACAAAATTTTGAATAAAACAGTGGTAGGCACTTGGTGTGGAGGTTTATAAGCACAAATAACACTGGAGTGCTTTGGCTACCATTTACACTCACATTATCTAGCTTAACTAGCAATCTGTTACTCGATTTAGTCAGAGGCGAAATCTCTAGCCTAGACACACACTTAGTGTAGGCAGTGACCAGCTGTCATGAGACCAAACGAATGTCCTTATCTGCACTACATGCTCAGTTAATCATGTTAATTAGAAGGTTCTAACAACTGTAATTTCCCACTGTATAGAAGTCGAATGATTGCAAGATCAAATAATATCAGGAACAAAATGAAGCAGAGGCTTTCAAAGAAGGCTTAAATAATATACTTATTACATATGAAACCAAATCTATTTGCTACACAACTATGATGTCTGAGCAAAGCTTTTCCTCTGACCTAGAAAATATTTCTTGTTCTATAAAACATATAAACTCAAGTGAGTAGGAGTTATCATTCTCTGTTTACCATCAGAGACCTAGGACCAATTTTTTCAAACATAATCAAATAACGAAAGAGCCCAACTCTGAAAAGTACTTAGGTATCCACACTGAGTAGTTGTATTTGAAAATATCAGTGCATGACAGAAGTTCAAAAAAGATGTTAAATGCCTGACTTAGCAGAACACAAGGACGCAAGACCAAAAAGTAACCGTGAAAGCCACAAACTTAACCCTGTTACCTCTCCATTAGCCCTGACATCATAGTTTTAAATTAGTGGCCAAGACACTTGCATGGGAAGTTGGGTTTCCTGGGTTCCAAGCCCCTCCATCAGCAGGAGGCTTTCTTCTGTGACATTAGAAAAGTCCACACAAGGAGTCTCTGGAACAAGACCTGGAATTTGGACTCCGAGTGCCCCAGCCACAAGGTGAGAGTGTTTATATGGCCAACAGGGGCAGCTACTTCAGCACAGCTGTGGCCCTATGCTATTGTTATGCTCATCTGGTCTGTCATTGCCTTCTGAAATCTTCTTTGAGGACTATGGCCTAAGGAACACTAAAAAACCATGGGTCAGTGTTAGGATTTCATTTACACTGAAGACCTTTGTGAGAGTTAACTTACCCTGCCAAGAAGCAAGACAAATCAGGCCTGCCTAAAGTCTCTGTTGCCGTAACTAGCAAGGTCACAGTATCTGAGCTGCAACATTTAAAGACAGTTCCAGCATGTCTACGCTAACTTCCAGTGCCTCAGGTGGACTCTCGGAGAGTTACAATATTGTTATATTTATCCACAGGGCCAGAAAAATCAGCGCATGAGGAGGTTTAAGTTACTCTATGTTGGCAAACCAATTAGGCCATTGTTATATCCTAGCTATTATTCAGACATTAATGATGGAATGAAAATTTTCTTAGGTCTCAGGGATCCCACAAAAAGAACTAACAACTGGTTAGTGTGATGCTATTCCAAATATGTCAATAGTTTCAAATGCTAGACACAAAAAAGGGATAGTGAAGTACTATTTCAGAGAGAACGGAAAGCATAGTTCAAAAATACTTTTGGTATCCCACAGTTGAACATTTTTTGCCCATTAATGGATGCCACAGAAATAAATTACTATTAAATTAACAGTAAAACTCAACCATGTCTTCAGCAGTAGACTAGAGTGATCTAGCCAGATGTCCACATGGGGGCATCAGTAGAACCTGTAAGCATCCACACTGCTACTCAGCTTGTTGACCAGTAAACACAAGTTACAAAATACAGGTAAGAGCAGCAGTTTCAAGACACAGAAACCAACAAATTAATATTTCATATATAAAAAAACAATATAAAAGTCAGTATCAAGGTTTAAATTCATTCCTATTACATAAATTATCCCTCTCAATTTCTTCTGTACTTCTAATCAACACCTTTATCACTTCCATTGTAAAAACTACTCTCTGTGGTAAAACACCCAAAACTAAGGATACTGCACACAGCAAGAACCCACAGGGAGCCAAGTAACCTATGAGTAGTGAGATGCTAAGAGAAAGACGTGCTGAAATACTGTGGGTCACATTTATGGAATTGTATCTTAAGCTTTGGTGGCAGAATTCACTTTTACAGGTACATGATTTGATTAAAAAATCTCTTTCTTCTTTCACTGTGAACAATCCAACCCAGGCTGTACCCTTGGGGGTTAAAACCAAACAATTCCTAGGTAGCACATTGAGTAAGGCCAGTTAAATATAGCAGAAGAACTGCTTCCTATGTTACCTCCTCACTTTTACTTGCTTCCAGGATGACCAGATGTTGTTCACACAGGGGACTTTGCATCTACACAAAATGTTATTTCTTGGCTCTTAAAAGGTCTTCCTCCCTCACCTCAGACATCTCACTCCAGCCTGTTGGCCTACATTTCAAATATACACAGCTTTTCCATGGGACCACAGATGCTGAAATATGTCAGGGTTGCTATTATTTCATTTTGCCTCTATGAATTAGCATATATCTGTCCTGCTGTTTTCCAGAAAACCAGCTCCATCCAGTTGCTCCAGTTAGACTGAGTCCCTAAGAGAGAGTTTGTGGAACCATAGGCTGCCAGGCTCGAGACAAATGTGAATATTCCTAATACATGAGGAATGATAAACGGTACTGCTAGCTAAAACATGATGCCCTAGTTAAAGACCTATTAATGGATGCATTGCCAACAGTGTGACAGCTTATCTTGTGTGTTGCTCAATATCAGTGCCCTCCATTCATAAAGTCTATACATCTGTGGTTTAACATACTTGGGCTACCCTACGTAATTTAAAACATGACCCATATGATCAGGACAGATGTCTACTACTACTAATAATATTAGTATTATATACTACTATACTACTACTAATATTAGTAGTAATAAAATAATAATAAAATATATTTTGATTTTAACAGGAGATGTCAACTTTTATTAGCATGTAATATAGGCTGCAGTTTATTAGCAAACTACTTGCAATTTATTTTCTTAGCTCCTTGAGGTCCCCTCACTTACATTGCTATTGCTACATCACCTTATGCTACTAATATTTTACTTACTTTTCTTTAGTCTGGGTATGGTCACTGTTAATTACCAAGATAAATGTCAATTTATTTAAAGTAAAATCCTCCTGACTTAAACAAAGCGAGAATAATGTTCAAGCACTTACAAATCAAAGTATGGCATGTTTAAACTAAAATGAATGCATGACTGAAGTTATTTGAAGCACCTTGTTAAAAACTGTTGGTTGATCTGTGATGCAAATATAGGCAGCATAAACAACTAAGAGATTATTTCAAAAAGGAGCTAAAAGTCAAGAAGACAGAAAATACAGAGCCAGGTTTTTCTGGTTACTGTAAAATCTATATTTATGTCTTAATGCTTTAGGGTCTTCTCAGACCATCACAGAGCATTTGTAAGTATCAGTTAGTCTGGTATCTCTAAATCTTTAGCCCAATTTCTGAATGTATTGCTGATGAGAAAAGAAAATAAATGTCAGTATAACTCACTCAACAGACTACCAAATACCAACAGACACAGAGTGTGTTACCTTTTTTTGTTTTAAGAAACTACTGCAAAATTACCAACTCCATGTAAGAAAAGCAGGATGAAGAAATAGCGAGATGGAAGTAAGTTAACAATGTAGTTCCAGGTTAAGCAGCAGGAAGCTGCCAGCAGTCCACTATAAAGTTTCCAGTTCAGAGTGCAGGGGAAAGGGTGAAATACAATTTCACCTACTAATTATTTTTTCGATAGAAGGCTATCAGTGTATTACCAAATTACTTGAAATAGATTTATTCAGACAGCTAAAGCAACAAGCAAAACCAAAATGAAAATTATGGAAGCATAATTGAGAGTGTTCACTAAAATTCACAAAAAATATACAAAATTCTTGTTAACAAATATTTATCCATGATTCCTCCTGTCTCACAGTTGTGTTTAAAGGTCACCATTCAATGCTTGTTCCTCCCAGTGGAAAGACAGCACTGATGCCAATGTAAGTATGGAGTAAGAGGCAATAGACATTAAAATACATTAGGCATTACAGAAGAGTTGGAACTACCAAGATTAGTGCAGTTAACATTGAACTGCCTGAAGTGTAATCTTTTCTAGTTTTGCAAGATACCGTCCTAACACAGGTCAATTCTGAAGACGGGTACTAAGTTAGCTCTTTCACTTCCTTGTGGAAACCTTGAGTGCTTTGATCCTGCCGAAAACGTGCTTCCTAGAATACCATGGGTAAAGTAAATGGGTTAGACAGATGTATTCATATATATATACATGAGTCCAACTTCATTATGGAACTAAAATGTGAAGAAAGTAATTACTGCTTTTTCAAGGCAATGAAAGTACCTCAACAATGCCACAGCAAGACAGATACGAGAAAGTAAAAGCTGAACTGTTGTTTCTTCTAAGAATGTGTCCAAGAATTAGCAGAGCAAATATTAGAAGGAAAAAGTTCTGTACAACGTGAACTGAGCTTGACATTTGAAAAAGTGGCTGATAGAGCTGCAAATATTGAGGACCACCCAGAGTGAACAAAGAGGCAGAGGAGCATGCAGAGAGATGAACCAGATTGTGCAACTATGTGCAAACAGCCTGGAATGTCAGAGATAGAATGTAACTTAACCAATGCAAATGCCAAAATAATGAAGATAACAAACGAGAACACGCTAGGAGGCAAGGAAAAATCAAATCAACAGAGACCTATGCAAGCAATGAAAAAACATGACAGATGAGAATAAAACCAAAAGGGAAGGTAAAGGAAGCATCTGGTTATGAGAACTGTTTGGTTTGTAGGAAATGTGTAGGGTCTGTGGGAGTTAACAACTCGGATACGCTTGCAGCTGCTGGCAGATTTGGAAGCTGATCACATCCTCCAGGTTCATCTGGAGAATAAGATTTTATAGAACAAGAACCTCCTTTTCCTTTCATATCATACTGTTGTTTTTTCCTCTACAGAAAGGATCAACCATCACCTGCCCAAAGGCTGAAATTACCACTTCACAGGTGCTTCATTCAGGCTTCTCATTTACTCTTCAGTTTTGCTTACCCTACAGCACTGCTAAGACACCAACAAGAAACAAGAAAACCTACTCCAGTCCTCGCAGAAGTCATGGGCTGCTCTGTGCTCACTCAGTATAGCCAACTAGCATAGCCACCACCGGACAGAGAAGTGCATAGTACTCGGAGAGGTCCCATAAGCACCTAAGTCTCAGACACTTATGGCAAGCTGGCTCCCTTGGAAACATGCCTGCATTGCCCTGGTACACGCCTGCGGCTTCTCATGCTGCCTTGACATCCCACGGTGTGATTCTAAGAGAGGCACATCCCAACTGAGAGTGTTCCAAATTTCAGCCAACTCTGATGCTTCTGCTTTTCAAATAGCTGCAAATTTGAGAAAAGGTTTAACACAAGCCTTCTGCAATTTTTCACGGATGAGTTGTTGAGTGGGTGAAAGAATGGGTCAGAACAGAGGGGATTCGCAACACCTCTGCTGCAGCCCTCAAAAAATAAATTCAGAAGAGAAAGATCGAAAGATAAGATGCCTACCACATAATTAGAAGTATTATTTGTGTACTATGAGAAAATAGGATAGAATATGTTGGTATTTTTGTTGTTGTTCTTGTTGGCAAATTTCTAATTGTTGTAATATTTTATTCAGGATCTTTGAAGGACTTCTGGCCAGATGAATATCGCCAGCATTTCAGACTGGCTGAGAGCTGTGTTTAGATTTTTCACTTGGACGTTCCATCTCCATACAGCTCCAAGTCACATTTTCCAAGCCATGGAGAAATGCTTGTATAGTAGCCCTCTATTACGTGCCTAACGGTAACATATGCCAGGCTTTCTTTGCCACTTACACAGAAGGAGTCTTCCATATGCCTAGAAATAGTCAGTGACAATACTGAACCTGATGGTTTCCCAAGGGCGGGTACTCCATCCCTTTGCCATAACAGGAGCACAACATTCTGCTCATCACTGCCAGACATGCTGAATTAGGGACACAGTATTAGGATACTAGTGCTCAATATTTGCCTCCTTTATTTAAGCTGACTTAAACTTTCAACTTACTGGTTGAAAGACAGAGCTCAGAGGGTTGTGATTAGGGGCGCGGAGTCTAGATGGAGGTCAGTGACAAGTGGTGTTCCCCAGGGGTCAGTACTGGGCCCAGTGCTCTTCAATATATTCATCAACGACCTGGATGAGGGGATAGAGTGCACCNATCAACACATATAAATACTTAAAGGGTGGGTGTCAGGAGGATGGGGCCAGGCTCTTTTCAGTGGTGCCCAGTGACAGGACAAGAGGTAACGGGCACAAACTCGACAATAGGAAGTTCCACCTAAACATGAGAAGGAACTTCTATGCTTTGAGGGTGGCAGAGCACTGGGACAGGCTGCCCAGGGAGGTGGTGGAGTCTCCGTCTCTGGAGACATTTAAAACCTGCCTGGACACGGTCCGGTGCAACCTTCTCTAGGTGACCCTACGCTGGCAGGGGAGGTGGACTAGATGATCTCCAGAGGTCTCTTCCAACCCTATGATTCTGTGATTCTGTGTGATTCTGTAAATCTGCAAACACAAACCCAGCTGTGCACTCTTTTCCTATCTTTTCAGTTCATAATCCATACGTGGATCCACAAATCTAGCCTGAAAACTCCACATCTGAGACACAAACAAAAATGACCAATTTTACAGAAAGCTTGAGTATGCATATTATATAAAGCCAGAGCAGAACCTTAGTGGACTGTGAAACAAGAAGAACCCAGATGAGTCAGCCTGCTTTGGGACCAGTGGGACAGTTCCTAAATAATCCCTAAATTAGCCTGGAAGGAATTATTACTTCTCCAGCTCATAGGTCTTACCAAAGAAGACTCGGTTGCATGCAGTCTACGTGCAGAACTTTTCTTGATGAAATATTCTCACTTATACTAAAATCATTACAGAAATGTCAGTAAAGAGTGCTAGTGATGATGACATCATCAACCCCTGGCACCATAAATATCATCCCACATGATCCTGCTCACGGAGGTTCAGCAATGTAAGGAGATTCTAATTTTCTTTCCATCTGAGGTATGATATAGATCACCCAATTCCTAAAGCAGGACCATAGTGCCACCTAAACTCTTTTCAGAACTGCTGGGACGTTCATGTCACTCTAAAAGCCTCAAATCCTGCGAGCTCTGAGAGGTTGCCAAAAGTTGAGATGCCAGTGTCTTTTTCTAGCTTAGAAACTCACAATCCATGCATGATACAGCACCCTGCTCCTCCCCTATTCTATTCTACTGATTTTATACTCATTAATAAGCATAGTTACACCTGTCCTTGGTGTGTGTCATACACTCCTAATTGCATGACACCACTGTGTAGTACTTGTTCTGAAAAAGCATTATTGAAGAACACTGATGAAGTACAGTAGAGCCAACAGAATATTTCTATGAATCTTCCAATTTTCCATCATTTCCTGATTATCTTCTGATTTGAGCTGTGTGACCCTGCTGAGCATTAACATTGATTTTTTAATTTAATTACAGACACTCTGACTTGGAGAGCTGTGACATGCTGAAATTCAATTGAATTGGGCTTGCCCTGGCCTCCTCCTAATACACACTGTGCTGATTAATCCAATCCTGTTCTGATTTTCTGCAGTACAGGCTACATTTATCTGTTCCCATTCCTTCACAACAAATGCAATTTGCATCCCTGATTCAGCACTGATTAACCATATGCCCCACATCAGCTTATTGTACTTCGTTGAAACTGTTTTCACAGCAAACTATTTCTTTCAAAAGAACAAGAGCAGTAAGAACAAGACAAACAAAGGGCAGATAGGAACTCAACATGCATTTTGGGGAGGGATTTACAGATTTAGATTTGTATAGGCCACAATAGGCATATATATTATTCAGAACATCTTTATTCATCTACATCTTTATTCCTATCCTTTCCTTTTGACAGCACATGTGATTTTATTACAGCTCAATATTTTATCACACCGATAACATAAGGAGATTACACCCAGTGCCAACTCTTGAGGACCGATGTTAGCCATGGGATAATGACAAATATTTGTTTACTCCATTGGCTCATGGAAGGAATAAGAAAGAGAGACTCATCTGAGCTAAGGAGCCCGATTCATGTTTCTTACTTATAAAATCATAAACAGACTCCAGCATACCAGAACCTACTCTTCATCAATATCACATTAAAGTCATGCTACAGTATGTCCAGAATATAGCTATAAAAATTATGTCATCAGGAGATTATCTCCATTAGAATTTAAAATACTTTTAAAAGTTTAATATCCATTTCCTCATCATGGAAAACTAATGCATAAGAATGCTTAGGGCAAAAACTTAAAGAGTGATTCAGAACCTCTTCCAGAAGTTACCTGTGAATCTTCATTCAAAATGGAAATTGAGCTACCAAATTACCTAGAAGTTTTTGACGTTTACCCTTACGGTCTGAACCTGCAATTACGGAAAGGTTTAGCTTTAAGCATTTGAACATTAGAGCTTCCTAGTTTCCATCTATTAATGGGGCCATGGCTCTTTTTCTCTGACCCTACAACACCCTCGTCAAATTCCTATTTACTAAGCACCAAGTAATTAAGTTATAACTGTTTCCCTTGACAGCTATTCCTTCCTTATTCTTGCCCTAATCTCCACATACATCAACCTTATAAAGAATTAGGTTTTAAGACTTCAGGCAAGCTTTCAACAGATAAATTCACACCTTGCTGTCTGTAGATTTGTAGAGCTTTATTGTCTAATGGTCTCTGTTAATGGGAAAAGGAGGAAAACCATTTTAAACAAGAATACGCAGGTCATACTGTTCTTCTCTAAAGTATTTATAAGGTGATGCCTGTCATTATTTTGGGACAAAATCTTTGTATTTTTCACTCTCTATTTCAGCAGTGCAGTCTGCCAGGGAGTTTGAATTGCACACAAAAAGCAGATTTAAAATACGTTTAGTAATGCCCAAATTCAATAATTCCTCCTTTTAATTATAGTAGATTTTATATAGCAACAAAATATAGGATGTCTGTGTGTATAAAAAAACCTGTCAAATCAGAAGGCGTTAGCAAAGTTACTATCAAAGACTTCACAGTCTTTTACTGAAAGGACCTTTCTAATTATAAAGTCTTTCAATTTTGCTTTTTAAAAATATGCTTCCTTGTAGTTCACAGGCCACCTGTGAACTTCTGAAGAGCTCTTCTGTAGGAAATTACAGGGGAGGCGGAAAGAGAATAATGTATCATAAATGGACATGGAAAACATTATTTATTACAAAATATGCCTATGATATATGGGCAGCAGCAACAGTTTCTTCAAAAGCTCTCTGTCAGTTGAGTATTTAACCTGGGGACTTAGCATCAACTTTATTAACATGCTCAGTAACAAGAATGCTGAAATATATGTAAATTCAAAATTGTGCCTCTTTCTATTGACATATAAATGATTACACAAGGGCTACATTACTGAATATATCACAAATTATAATCTGGTTTCTTTACACAAACAAAAAGTAAACATATTAACAGAATAAACAAATTATATAAGGCTTTATTTTTCCCTATACAGGCTGCCTTGATGAAACACTGAAGCTGGCCCCTAGACACAGTCTTCTTCACGAGGATCAACTGCTCAGTAAAGATCGTGTTCTTTCTCCACACAAAATTAAAAAGAAACCCATGCTTTGTACCATGTCAACTGGAGCACTTTACCATTCAAAATAACTTCTACAAATATAAACTCTTGCCAATTAGGCAAAAATATTTCTTTGAATGATTTTTAAATACTCTTCAATGCTGCTTTTAAAGCCAAACTAAAATCTAGTGAGAAAACTACTAGTTCAGTCCCTTTACCAGTGTCAAAGATAGCACCAGATATTGTTTTAAAAATACAAGACTGGAAAAAGATGTCTTGTTCATTACTTTACAATCAAAACCTATTTATAATCTCTTTCAATAAATCTACTGACCCATTTTAAAAGTAATGTATTTGCTCCCACCCTCCCTGGGATCACTTTACCCCAATGTCTAGAAATATTCTTCTCACTTCCAGTTCCATTTTATTCCTGGATTATGCTCATTTTATGCTCATTTGTTTTTGTGCCACATATTCTGAGATAGTTGAAGTCTACTGTATTTTTGAGTTAAGCTGCATCTCTGCTATTGAGATAGCACAGTGCTATGACTCTCTCTAATGAAATAATTTGTTACGGTACCTTCAGAATTCCCAGTAGTATTAAGCAGGACAGATTCATCACTTTTTACAGTCTCAGAGCATTTGTTTGACCCAACAGTATGCTTAACTATAAGCTAAACTTTAAGAACGGGGCTATTGCAGCTGACCTTGACAGCATTACAATTGTGTTTCAAATTTTTAAAGCTAGAATGGTCAATGCATTGATGAGTTGAAGCAATATGCTCCACAAGTTGCAGACTGAGGCCAAGGGAGCAGGAGATCAGGATCTGAGGTAGCCAATACAAAGCACAGGCAGAAGAGCAGATGCAGCAAGGACGAGCTTATGCATCAAGAATGAATAACGTAGGGTAAAACTTTTTGGGGGTTTGCTCTTCACTTTTAACATCGTAAGTCTTATTTCATTAAGGTCATAGCTATTAAGCTACTACTTTAACAATGTATACCATATTCACTTGTAATGCATTTGATGAATTAGAAAATAAAAAAGAAAAAAGTACTGTACCTGATATAAATGATTGAGGGTTTCTTTTTGTCAAGTAGCTAAAATATTTCAAACCAAGCTATTTTCAAGTCTAAGTCCATTACAAGGAATAAATATAAAAATATTATTTGTGAAACATCATCATATATTACAGGTTGAAAAACACCCTGTTGTATAGTGCAGACCTTAAGTATTATACTCTATTTGCACACTCATGCAATACAAAGCAAATACTCAAGTATCGTGCTATCTCTTCCTTCTCCTTTTCTCAGATTCTAAACCTAGGCTTCACTCTTTCGGAAATAATCATAGTAATGGGAGCAAGAGATGGTCTGTAACCTCTGGTGCCATCAACTGCTGTGAGGAAACATGCAAAATGAACTGAAGTTCTGACAAACAAATGCAGGATCAAACACTCAGGTGTTTGTTACAAGGCGGTGGATGTTTTCCAGTTGTGCAAACTGGGATAAGACTTTCCTGTTCCTACAGCTCTTTCCTGAGCTGTAATCCTGCTGAAGTTTTTATGTAAAAGATTCAGACAGAGATGCTGAGGAGCTCACATAAGTAAGTGCTGCTGGATCAGGGTGGTTCTTTCAAATGAACTATAGGATTTAAGATTTCTACAGGTTCAGCACTGTTACTGTCTTATGACTTATTAGCTGCTTCAGAAGAATCTGCAGTTCACTTTTTTACAGATAGGTGACTTCAATCCATATAAAAACATTTATGCAAATCCTGCAACATACAGTTGAAGAAAGGCTGCACTTTTCATACTATTTTCCCTTTCCTTGCTTCTGGGTTGTTTGAGGGTTTGATTATTCATTTTTTTTCCCATGTTGCTTTGTTTTTCTCATTGTCACCTCAATTGATTTTCTTCAACTGTTCAAAACTAACATGTTTGACAACTGTAAAGAAAAATATTTTTTTTTTTAAAAATCAGATTGCTCTTCCCAGATCCTGAAGACACTGTTACCGAGCCAACAAAAGCTGGAGGTAGAATAGACTGATGCCTTCAGTAAATGCTGAAGGGCTTGAAGTCTGGCTGCTCATGGCCTGGACAAGTGTACTCTTCGCTGGGTAAAGAACTGGCTGGATGGCCGTGCCCAGAGAGTGGTGGTAGATGGAGTTAAGTCCAGTTGGTGTCCGGTCACAAGTGGTGTCCCCCAGGGATCGGTGCTGGGGCCGGTTCTGTTTAATATCTTTATCAATGATCTGGACGAGGGAATCGAATGCACCCTCAGTAAGTTTGCAGATGACACTAAACCNCCATCCCTGGAGGTGTTTAAGAAAAGGGTAGATGAGGTGCTTAGGGACATGGTTTAGAAGTGGTTTTTGTCAGGGCAGGTTAATGGTTGGACCTGATGATCTTAAAGGTCCCTTCCAACCTCACCGATTCTATGATTCTGTGATTCTTTTTCAAACCATAAAAGACCAATTCCTTAGTAACAGAGAATATGCAACATTTTATATTCCAGGCTATCAGTTGAGAATAACATGATGAAGGCATGCATATATCTCCACCATATAAAAAGGCTTTAAAAAGCTGGCTTCAGAACAATTATCCAGTTATAACAGTGAAGGCAGTAGTAACTATCCACCTTCACTATAGTGCTGATAGAATCTTGATCAGTTCCCTAAACTTCATTTGTAAAAACCATTCAAATTTATTTGTAAAAACCATTCTAGTGAATCATGGCAGTGGAGCACCTAACCTGGTGTTTTCCCTATGTCTGGTAACACATGCAAGAAGCCCTGTGTTGCCAGTTGCATGGCATAACAACCACAGAAAACAAATTTCTCCCTAATTACAATTACAATGAAAAGATACTTTGTTTTAACTTTCATTATTATTGCCCAAAATACTGTTAGCAAACATTTAATCTTTTGAAGCTCATAAAGCTTTTGATTTCAAATATGGAATGTAAAGTCTTGTTTCCTTTGATTATTTTTTTGATTTGTTGAATGCAGTCCAGTTCACACATGGGTGAAGAGGAAACACCCCCATTCATTATACTCACTGATTTGTACACCTTTAGCTTGTCTTCCATTTTACATCCCTTAACCTGAGGTCCAACCCTTTCAGTCTAGTATCTTCCAGGAATTTTGTCCTTTATGAGAACAGTTCTTATGAAAATTCTCCTACTGCCACCCTAAATCCTGTTTCTTGTAGTCTTCTATAGTCTTCTCAGAGCCTTCCACTCCCAGCTGCCGTCCGTCAGCATGAATGAAGAGTAGGTGAAGATGCACACGTTAGACTGTAAACTCTATGGGGCAGACATGCCGAACGTGATTCTTTCTTGTCTTCCAAGATGTGCACAAGCTCACACCTAAGCACAGCAGGTTGTGTACATCACTACCACTCGAATGTGGCAAGGCATCCCATCCCACTTTGTATTCCCTCAAGTCAATAGCAAAAAATGAAGTCAATTAAATCTTGAATCATTTTTAATTAACACATGATTTTAAAGTGTTTTCTGTTGCTAGAAATGTTTCAGAAATGAAAGCAAATGCTCAGAGTAAAGTCTGCTTTGACTCTAATTAATGAAATACTTTGCAAATATATAAAGCAAATCTTTTGTTTCAGTTCTAGTCATTGGACAAAAGTGGCCTCATTGGAACCATCCTGACAGTCACTCACAAAATTGTGAAATCAGATTGTGTACTCTACTCCTCAGGGGAACGTTATTAAAGCAAAGATAAACTTGCAGCCAGTGAGATTCAGATGGACTGTTTGTACTAAGCATAAACACAGATGTTTTCTGGAGTCACTACCTGACTCCAGGCACCCTAGATTAACAAAAATTAAATTTTCCTATCATCACAGAAAAAATACAGATAAAGAGTACTGTGTACTCTCATAAACCACATATCATATACTTGAGAGAATATCTGTTGCATAACAACAGTGAATTTAATTATTTTGTTTCAACAGTGAATTTAATTATTTTGTTTATCTGTGAAGATTTATGTGAAGATATATATCTTCGCATTTGCATCTTGACATGACTAATGAAAGTACAGTGTTTTCTCCGCAACTAATTCATTTTCACTTAATACGGCAATGACTGATTAATTTCATTTTCTGGTGTGGAAGACATCCTGCAACACAGTCAATGTTGCTTCAGAACCTTTGAACTTAGTTATCTCCAAATAGAAGGCAGAGTAATAGATACAATTTTTCTCTCTCTTTTTCTTTATCTCTGAAATTACCTGCTGTGTATCAGAAGATTTTTCAAAGATTTATGGTTAAGAAAATGCTACTCTTATTGGTGCCCAATTCTTAGCAGGAACTTTGCATTGTAAAGCAAGTCAAATTTGATCTGGAAATGTCTGTTAGGGTTATACTTAACGTAATTTATTTAAACTAAATTAGGAAAAAAATTCACCTACAATTAGAGGCCTGGTCCTACATTTCTAAGTGCATATAAAATTATGATTGGCCTGTATGGAAGTTATGAATGTGCAAGGAATACAAAATGGTATTAAAAGATATTAAGCTGCTCCTCTAACACAAAATAGGATTACGAATATCAAATAACTAGACTGCGGTCAAAACACACTGGTGATGAGATGTCTTGAATTTTGAGAACACAAATTTACAAACACGCCCTCTCAATATGGAACAAAATTAGGTATTTTAGTTCAATTTTTAATTGTTTTAAACAGCATTCAGAGACTTCTTACATCGTTGCCAAAGTGTTTTTCCATTCCATATTTGCAGAATGGAATCCCAAATTCTGAGACATTACTGAAAAATAATAAATGAGGTACGATGGCTGAGTCACAAGAATGAAGATGGCCATGACATTACAGGGTGAAATCCTAATTATCGATATAAGTTGTAAAATTTGCATTGACTTAAACAACGATAAGCCTTCATTTGTGAATTAGAAGTTTATTTTGTGGATATTCTGAAGCATTCCTTTCACACACACTATCGTAATTTGAAAGCTACACAAGCATGGGCAACATCACACAGGAAATGAAAAACTATAGCATGCAAGAATGAAATTTTGCTAAAAATGCTTGTTTTTCAAAAACAAAATATAATTATTTCTAGAGGATATTCAGTAACATGTGCGCCAAGTCAGCATTCTGAATTTTTAGTTGCCCATATGCTGGGAAATCTTAGGCTCAGTCCCCCTGCAGTAATCCTAAAAATGGAATGACATGGAAAATTGTTTGCACGTGAACAAATAGCTTTTAGCTTTCTTAGCAAAATCTTAGGCAAGCAAAACTAGTTCTGGGTCAAACAACAGGGTTTTTTCTGTGTATCATTACCAGTTTTAAAATACTTATTTTTAGAGTGAATTTTGACTAAAAACATACTTTTGAGAGGAAAAAAGAGGTTTCACTTTCAAACCACTTAAAAAATATTTTAGCTGCTTCAACTTTTGTTTTCAATTGTTACTATTTTAATCCAAAACCACCTGCTGAAAGTAGTACAGAAGCCCACAGGGGGTTTGTTTTTTTTAATCTATACTGAATTTTTGGCAAAAAGATTTAATTAGCAAAAATCCTGCTCTGATAGACATGTAGTGTATCCTCAATTTTAGCTTCATCCTATTTCAAAGTTTTGACAACAATTAAATGAAAAGGATGATGAAAAGAAACTTTTCAACAGCTCTTCTTTCATATTATTGTCAACACTGAGCCAGAGTGAAATGTTTCACATGCAAAAGTGATTTTTTTAACCAAAATATTGCACGTACAGAATGAGTCATATTATAAATCACACAAATTCTGTCAAAAGAAAGAAACACTTCGCATAGAACTGACATTCATCTGATTAAAAAAAAAATTATCTGTTTTTATGAGATGTGTTTTAGATCTCCATAAATCATGCTGCTCGTAAGGAACTTTTATACAATACGCACACCATTTTCAGATTCATAAATTACCAGCTGTCATAGATTGCAGCCGGGCTTGCCTTCTGAGGTTTTTCTAAATTCTTGTCTCTACTATGGAACGTCTTACAAGTTTGCCAAGAGCTGAAAAGTTGATGCCCAAATACAGTAGATTTATTAGAAGAGCTGAGGACATTTATGGCAATGACCAGTTATTTTCCCTTAATGTACCCCATTGTCTGTCACCAAAAGTTACTCTTGGTCGCCAAAATTTTTACCTATTCCTGTTTGCTGGGTTTTACGAAGAATGGAATTTTAAACCGCAGCTGCAGAGCTACTTTAAATCAGGAAGCTCCACCAAATGGATATTCTCTAAGGGTGATTGACTTTATGAACGTTATTTTCACTACAGTTTTTTGTCGGACAACGTACTTCTTATCCTAGACAGAAGCTCAGTCAGGAAAACTTCCTCGCAGGATATTAATCACATTTGTAGCAGACCTGTTGCATTTTTCTCTCTGCCAGGCAAAAGACCACACGCATCCACAGGAGCTCCAATTGCTGCCTAAGGACTTCAGAGCAGCATTCATCGAACTTTAATTAAAGCGTTCCCTTTGTCCCCATTTTTGGGCTGCCAGCCTGGTATCATACATGGGAAGATAAGCAGAAAAGTACAACAGATGGTGGTAACAGATGCTATCTCTCGACACAGGTGAAAGGACGTGGTTAAATTCACGATCCCACAGCTCCCATATTTCCCTCAGCACCACCCCTCCCCCATATTGTCACAAATACCCTTTGGCACTGGCAGTAGTCCTCTGTACCCACTCCAGCTGTAACTGCTAGCTTCTATGCAGTCATATTTCCCCAACTTTGACACTAGTTACGATACTCAGCTTCAAAACAGGTCGATTAACACTAAAATTACTTCTATTAAATTTGCATCAAATATCAGGTATGTAACTGTATATAGTTGGCATTGGAGAAATATTAATACATAAAATATAATTTAGAATTGAGGTATCATTCACGTGTAAGGCCCCTATAAGACCTCCAACTGAATGCACTAGCAGAATTACCATAATCTTTGGTGCAGGACCAGCCTGTAAGTTGCCAGGAATCAATACTGTCAGGTATTGAGCACTCTGGCTGTAAGCGCTCTGAAATAAATTTTTAGCCTGAGACACATCATCAGGAGAGGAAGTTGGTTACACCACATCCTCAGACCCACACGGGAGTCTTCCAACTCAGAGCAAGGCCAACAGTTGATGAAGCCTTGATTCCACACTTTAAACATAGCTAATTAAAATAAAAACAAACTTTGAGTATTTTCTACTGCTTGTTTTCCTTGTTACAGTAACAATTGAGAATAACTAGAAAAAGGACACATTTTACCTTAATTTTGTATATTTGCCAATATTTTTGTACAAATTTCTTTATTTCATTTGCAGGGGAAAAAAACCCAAATCAAAATTCATACATAAAACTTCTTCATTTCATGTTAGAAATATTCCGTAGAGATGTCTGGATATTGTAGCAAACTTCTTAACTTTCTAACTTCTCAAAGCGAAATCCTATTGTCCTCATCACACTGTACATTCAAATATTCAAATCTCCAAATCTCTTAAGGCCTTAATGGACTGCTACTGAAAGTCAACAGCTAAGTCTCCTGTCGACTGACTTCCAGATGGCAGAACCGTGGAGTGATCAAATCTCTCTCCGTGCCTGTTATGTCTCCACCAAGTAACTCCTTAAATCTCCATGGTAAAC
This sequence comes from Rhinoptilus africanus, assembly GCA_013400135.1. Taxonomy (NCBI): domain Eukaryota; kingdom Metazoa; phylum Chordata; class Aves; order Charadriiformes; family Glareolidae; genus Rhinoptilus; species Rhinoptilus africanus. The sequence continues at coordinate 179,168 of VXBO01001437.1, read as the reverse complement.
TGTTATTTTAATAGCCAGACGTCTTAAACAGGCACACTTGTGCTATGAAGCAGATCTTCCACACAGATGTGTACAGGTCCTCCACACTGACTCTGATTGAATCATGCGCTCCCTACGCTTCCTGCTCAGAAACCCTTGGCAGTTTGTGAGAGTGCTGATTCCTTTCATCCAGAAAGTGCTTCATACACATGTAAATGTTGGGAGTGTTACGAAAAATTGAGTAAGATCTCTGCAATATAAGAATAAGTTTACCTGTTCAGAAGAAATGAAAAGAAGACATTAGAAGACACAAAAAGCCTAATATGTAGCTTTTACTCATAGGAAGAAAACATCCATAAATTAGCCTTGGATTAGGCCTAAAAACTAGAAAAAAATGAGATAATGTCTGTTTCTAAAAAGATTAGTTTTCCTGTGTTCACAGAATTTTCGAAATATATAAATATACAGTTACTTTTACACAAACATTTGCATTGGTTGCGTATTATTCAATTAATCTGTGTTACTGATTAAGCCATCATAAGTGATTTATCATTTTCAATAGTCTCGGAATTCAACATTCCATTCTGCAAATGCCGAATGGAAAAATACTTAGGCAATAAAGTAAAAAGTCCCCAAATGCTGTTTATCAAAGTAGTAACATCTGAAGATGAATTCAAATGCAGAACATCTGCCGACATGTTGTCATAAAAGGCGGCAGCTGCATTGCAGGCCACATACATTCTTCCAGGACATCTGCTGAGATGGGGGAAAAGAACCCTAACCCAAGAAAGGAAAAGGGGCTAAAAAACCTTCCCTCTGTAACAAAGATATTAATACAGATACGGCATCAACACAGAGCTGAAATTCGGCCATATTCTTGAACACGGGATAGAGATTTGCTGCCTATACTTGCAGCCGTTCTTGCCACAATCAGTACTTTGCTGGCAGGGGCTAGATGCTGTTGCTGTGACTCATCCGGGATATCACCACGCCGCAGGAGAAATCCTGCTGTGATCTACAGTCTGTTCAATGTAGGAGTATTACAGTAGCTCACAGAAATCGTTCTGGGGCCCTTACAGATGCCTTACTTCTATTACAAACAGTTCAAGTGGAAATGACTGGGGCTACTCATTTGAGTAAGATTTTGTTTATTGTTGGTATAGATGCAAGAGCTGGGCCTTTGAATTTCTTAAGAATAATGCATTTTCTAAGACATGGTATATAATGCAGATTATACTTGCAGATCATAATATCCTTGAGGAGGCTTAGAAACAGGTCACACAACTAGTACACTTTCAATGTTTTCTTTGAATTCCTTTGGTGCTCCTGTAGAAGGCAGCGTCTCCTTTACTCCACTCCCAGGCCTAAATTTTTTTATGTGTCACTTTGTCATTAGGACCTGCCAACAACCCCCTCCTTCCTCAGGCAGGATCATATTGTCTCTCACTTGTCCACCAAGAATCCCTCAAATGATATTGACAGGCTTCCTTGTTCTCCCCTTGCAGGAGAGCTGGGGCTCTACACATCTCCCATTCCCCACAACTCCCCCTGTACTTGGGTCTGTGTGCCTCCAGCTCTTCTCCATCCTAACTGCACTACGTGCTTTATTCATTCACTTGGTTCAACTTTCCTTATTTTTCTCCTATTTAGGAGATGAAGCATTCAGGATGTCAATCATTCTAGAAGGACTGTAAGGTCTGAGATAAAGATCTGTTATGCCAAAAATGCTAGGAGCTGGCACCAGCCAGCTCTTTGACCTACTGTAATGTTTCCCACACTCTGATCTGTGCACAATGGGCAAGAAGAGATCCAAGAAACAGTACAAAAACATTAAAAAACTCCAAATTTAACAATATAAAACTCTAATGAAGATTAAGAAGCACATGGATAGGGAATGTTCACAAGGCTACTAAAACAGTGACTGGAGCTCTTATTGATTAAGCTGGGCCAGCTTGAGATCAACAGGGGAAGTGCCCTGATGCACCAAATCCAGTGGATTAAGTGCTTTGCCCTGCTGCATCCAATCCCAGAATTTCTCAGTTCAGTCTTTCAGTGCTCTTGCAGAACAGCGGGATTATGTTACAGCAAGTTGCAATGGAATATACAAACGTTTTGTTAATCTTCATTAATGAGTCATGCCAATATGCTAAAATATGCGTTGTAGCAACTGAGGAGGTGTCATGTGTTCACACCTGCTGCTCAACAATGGAGGAAGCCTTGATGAGCACAGGCATGGAGAGTTGCAGGAGTAACATTTCAAACCACGACAGCTAAACCTGCCACTGAACTGGGGTCAGAGGCCAGAAGCGTTCTCTAACCAGCCAGATGCCGGCAGAGCCTTTGGGTAGGTTGAGTACAGGTTACTGGGATCCAGGCAGGGAAGGTGCTGGGCAGACAGAGAGGCCGCGTCGTTGGTGCTTGGGGGATCCAGGAATGCACATGTGTTTTCACTAGTGAATGTCAATCCCTACCAGACAAAGAAGAGCAAGGGGACTTGGCTGTTACATCACTCTTGGAAGTGTTACACATGGGTGCTGTTAAAGGAAGCGCCTCGCCTGTGGCAGTCTATGTAGCCAGCCATGCACACATCCTCTGGGTGTGTGTGTGCTTCTAGGGTACATGTTTAGCCTTGCTACTGGTTGAACCTGTAAATGGGAAAGCAGCAGCTACGTTCATCAGTCTGGGATGGAGACCTCTGAGTTTCAGGACGCAACATGCTGGGCTCCAGCAGCTGGGTAGGAGGAACTGCCAGGCTCTGGAGCTGATGGAGGCAACATCTGCTTCTAACATTAACTGTTTGCTTAAAGTTTATGTATAGATGGCCTTCAATCCTACAGTCATATCAAAATTTCTGAAGTAACAGCAAGGTCTTCTTTACATGCTCCATACTACAACCTCCCATTAAAAAAAACAGAACAGTAATCCACACTGACAGGTCTTTGCTCACTGCTCCCAGAAGACTGCTGAGGGTTTGGGAATAGAATACAACAGCAATCCATCTTATCCATCCCAGCAGAAAGACAGCAGTAAGTAAAGGTATGCCATAAAGATGGAAGAGATTAGCCCACACTTGGTTTACCCTGCCAGTTATAGGGCTGTTACATGCATTCATTTTTAGTTGAGAAAAAGGTTTAGTGAGGAAGAGGTAGGGAAGCCAGCAAATTCTAGGGTTAACTTTCTTCTCCAGGTTTTCTCTCTATCCCTCATCTATATTTCCCCATGCTCTGCATAATTTTCAAGTCATTTGTCTTATCAATTAGATATTTGAATGCCCACATATGTGCTTTGAAAGCACAAAACAAGACAAAAAGGTTAAATCTTAAGTTCAAGCAACAGGAGATTGCCATCAGTTTAAATGGGATCAGAATGTTATATGCGATTCAGAATTATTTTTTTTCTTTTCAGTAATTCATGATGTGTGCCTTGCTGCGTTTTCAAAATAATTGCTACTATGGTTTATTATTTATACGCTTAGGAGTCTTTGGAGGCTGTCCATCTCAAATCTTAAGAGATCCAATCTTGTTATTCATTCTTAAACGTTCATGCTTCAGCATTAAATTGGCTTATTAAACAATATGATGATAATTACTGTGGAACTTAAAAACGCTGATCTTTTCATAACCCTAAAAAGTAGAAGACTCATTTTAATGTACCCAAAGTAATTATGGGAACTTAAATTATTATTTCTACAGTGACAAAAGTATGCTTTATGTTTACAAATTTAGCATAAACTTCTACAGAGAGCCTGATTTTTAAACATCTGCTTACCTGCACTAACTTTCTTCTCATTTTAAGGTCACAAAAGTTTTACAATAAATACTTCATTTATTGCGCCTTGTATGCAAAATAACATTATAATCTCAGAAGTTGGCTGCGGAATTTTTTCAGAAAGAAAATGCCTTTAGTGCATGTATATCCTGGAATTCCCTCCATTAAAATCAGTGTGATATTTTTCATGCGACTAATGGCTGATAGAACTGGCAAGAACTTGTAGAGCTGAGGCCAGAATACTACAGCCTTTCATTTTGCTGTTTGGCAGGAGGGGAAAAATTCTGTCATTCCAAGGAAACTGGCAGATCTAATCATATGTGTAATTCATATGCTTTTGCTTATCAACAAAACACATGAGCTGTATGGTTTTTCAAAGCTTGAATTTTAGTTTATTTGCAGAATTGACACTTTGACCGGTCAGAATAAATTAATAGGAGACATATGGCCAAAAAGTTGAAAAACTATTTATAAAAGTAGTCTTGCTGTGTAAAGTTTCTTCTAGTTTTAACTTCCAAAAATAGTTCAGCTCTTAAGTTATTCGCAGCAGGTTATACACAGTAACAACAGCACCTACGAGCTCCTTCGCCAATCAGGACCTTTCAGCACCACATGCTGTAGAATTAAAACACAGTAGTCTACGTCTTAAAGAGAAGTATTTGCTTCTTACACCTTAATGCATTAATTTTCCTCACCTCTTTATACTTTTTATTTTCCTAATCAGTTCAATTAAAAAA
>VXBO01001437.1:154613-174663 GCA_013400135.1 Rhinoptilus africanus | reverse complement strand
AAAAAAAAAAAAAAAAAGGGACGACTATGACCTCCCCATTGGCTTTTCTTCACCTAACTCTGGTGACTGCAGAGAACAAGCCCCTTCCCTCCTGAAGGCACATCTGTGTACATGCTTCCGCCAAATGTAATATTACTGTAGCTCCCCTGAACTCCCTCTGGATTTTCACTTTCTACTACAGTGCATCAGCTATCCCGAGAAGTTCTTCCTCACATTAAAATTAATTGAAAGGTGCATTCAGCAGTATTTTCAGGCTCAGCAAGGTGACTGCAGCGAAGTATGGTTTGATCACAGAGAAAAATATTTTCTCTGAATATCTTTTTCATCTAGGCTTGTGTACTCCTGTACACTAAAAGCCTTATTTTGGCTTGGTCTCAGCCTTCTCTTGAAATAAAGCCTGGTCTCTTTTTAGTAGATTACTCATCAATATGTTAGCATACACGGTCAGATCCTGGTAAGAGAGCTGGTTAGTTCCTCATTTCTATAGCGGAACCAGGGCTGCTTGCTATTAGAGTGATATGCTGACATTTCTAGTAAACACCTACCATTGCCTCATCTTCTTTCAGAAACATTTTCTGTTTCAGAGTGACAACAAAGGCCTCATCCAAAGCAAGCTTAAGACAAAGCAACCACTGAAGTCCACAATGTGTGTGCAGTATAAAGTAGACCACATAAAAAAACTGAAAATGACCAAGTAAAAGGAGATTACATTACATGGCAAACAAGGACTTAATTAAAATACTAGTTCACTTTGGATTCCCATTGTTCTTCTTAGCTCTCTCTGCTTCTCTTCATCTTTTATTTCATGACTCACTCATTTGTCCCAAGACCTTAAGAGTTTCACTCAGCACAGCACTGGACAGATTTTCAGGCAAAGGTAAACCATAATCATTAGTAGTTTCAAATTGTAAAGAAGCTATACTGAAATAATGTATGCTATGAGCACACAGTGGTATAGCTTTTACAGAAGTGGAAATAAATAAAATGTACTTTATATTTAGTGTATATGTAGTAATGTACATTGTGTACACATACATTACTACAAATGCATTTATACTCGTTGGATGTGGAGATCTCAATAAATAAAAAATAGTGACTAAATTATTACTTTCAGAATCCTTACAGATAAAGCTAACATATATTACAAAATATTTGATTTCACAACATAAATAGCATTTTTACAACAATCATTGGGTAGTCTTTGTTGTCTAGCCTTTGAATAGCGATGCAGAATCTTTTGCACTGACCATAAAGAGTCTTTTCCACTTTCATTATCATCCAGAATTGCAGCGACTAGGCATACTTACACAATGCAATGAAGTGCGGTAGACTGAGCTACAGCTAACAAAATCCAAACCAAAGCACCGTGCAATGGTGCTAGCTGAGGCCCTGAAAGCAGAGAAGCGGATCCTGCTGCCTTGGATGCAACATCACTCTTCTACTTCTTTTTGCATAGGTGCTACTTTCTCCAGATGGCATGATGCTGGTTAAGCGGGTAACAAAATTTCTGACATTGCAATGCGTAGACACAACCAACTTTGGTTTGAACAGCCACCTATTAGCTGAAAGGCTCTCGTGAAAACTAATAGCCCTGCCCTTCACACACGGGTATCAAGGTTTGCAATTTGTCTGAGGAAGCTGCATCCTAAAGAAAGTACAAGAGAAAATTAGTCCTTCTGTCTGTCCTCGCATTTTGAGAGCCAGTGCTTCTCCTTCTACACATTCATTCAAAGGGGAGTTATCTTTTAGCATGGCTCTGTGTAATTGACACAGACTAATTCCTTAAAACACACATGATCAAGTTGAACATGAATTGAGTCATTTTAGGGGAAGATCTTTATGCAAAGTCCACTGCAGGCCACTTACTATTTTGTAATAATGAGACATTAACTTAGATTTTGGGAAAGTGTATTAAGTCAAAGTATCTCTGACCGCAAAGCCTTGTAATTCACTAACAGATAAATGAAGGACTAGAGCACACAATTGCCAAAATATTTAAATTATGTGCATTAAACATAAATTCTCAGATTTTCAGGAAAACTACAGAAAACTGGACCTCAAATGTATATTTTTTAAATCAGTGTGAAAAATTTGGAAGTCTCCATATTAAGGCTGTTTGATGTCCTCTCTGTAAAATCTCCTGCTTTCTCTGCTATCAGTATCTCCATTTAAAATGTAATGATTGTTAAGGATCACTACTGTTAGATATACTCCAGATGAAGAGCTTTTGCAGTTAAAGTCAAAATGAGCATAATGAAACCTTGCATAGTTCACTGAAAAGAAAAAAGCATACCGAGTATGACTCGCCTTCCTTTCTCTGAGCATTACAATGAAGAAATGGTTATGAAAATCTGCCATTCTTTGGCAATTCTTGTCTTCTCCCTGCTGATATTTTTCAAGATTATCCACCAAAGATATGGTGCTTCCTCAGTATTTTTCTTGTACTTCACTCTGCACTGACACCTTTGGTTTGCAGGAAGGATGAAATTTAGAACTACCTAGGCAGATCTAAATTATTTCAAGTATTTTGCGTAAAAGATAATCAGATCCTGCAATTTATAATGCTTTAACTTACACTGGTATTTTAACTATCTTCTGGGTACAAGAATTAAACATGACAGCTTGACAATATCTGATCCAGCAGTTACAGCTGATTCTGGCATGGACCACAAGAAATTATAAAATGACCATTCTCAATGGCCCTTCCTGTCTGATTTTCTGTGATATATTATATTTTGTATCATTGCAAAGGAAATGGTTTCCTTTCCAAAAGTCCATTTAAAATGCTGCCAAGTTAACCAGTTGCCTGGTTATTTCCTTTGTAAATTCTTGTTTGTAATTTTGCCAGAATTTAATAGCTTAGGGCTTTTATGAAACAGGGCAGTTCCGCATCTGATGTTTTTGTGAAAACTTCACCAAAAACTGGTTGCTTGACTTCTAAATGAGATTGGGGAATAATATATAGCAATGGTGATACTCATATTTTTAACTGGTTATTTGAAAATCTGCAACTCCTTGCATACATACAAATTCTATACAGAATGTCGGTATAATATATCTGGGACATCAATTCTGTGATGACAATTTTTGTTCATATTCTGCAATAAAGTGAAAGAACAGGATACACATACAAAAAAAGAATAATGATCTGTTCTGCCCAAAACTGTAAAATACCACTTAAAGAAAAAAAGATCACAAAACCTTTCTTTGTACAGTACAGATTTTGCAGACTAACACCCAAGTTCTCCATTATTAACCAATCCACCTAAACAAGAAAGGGGATAATTTTGAATGTTTCACATCACATTCTGTCAACCTCTCTCATGTGAATGATTCTTCTTCTAAAAAAAAGATATGTTGTAAAAAAAGAACTGTTCAATCATGTAGAGTTATGAATCTGAACAATAATAAAGTTTGCTCATGTTAAATTGTGAAAATCAGATTTCGGGCCCGGCTTCAGACTCTTTGCAAAAACAAAGGCTTTGCTGAAGTTCCTGAGAGTTTTGGGTAGCAAATGAGAATTTTAGAATTAACAAATCATTTATGCTATTTAATTACGCATATGACATTCTGGTCGCACTGAAATTAACAGGCAAACTCTCAATAATTCTTTGAGACCACCATATCATGTGTTGCTTTCTGACATGAATGAATATGAAGTGAGAGATATTGCCCACTCTTTTGTCTCACTTTGTAAACATGCAAGCAACACATTTATCCTCCTCTGTAAATACTATCAGCAGGTACTAGCTACAAACTTTTTCAACTGGTTAATTATCTCGTGAACATGCCAAACCAATTTCTTCACAAACACTTTGGCTTGTACTTTTTACATTCTTTGTTAAAACAGCCAAAGTATTATTTTGCTTATGAAAGTATGTATTTCTCCTTAAACTAAGTATTTATTTGAGATAGTATTTGCATGACATGCTAAAGTGATTAAGTATGTTTAAAAATAATACTTAATTCATAGTTGTCCAGACCACATTTCTGTTTGGGAAAAACTGGCATGTATAACCTTCCTTCTGCCAAGTCTACCAACAGGAACAGTCCAATACCTCACCAAACGACAAATGTAATAATGCTCTTTTGGGTGCCCTTCCAGGCACAGAGTTATCAAGTGTGCTAGCCAGCTTGGAGGGCAATTTCTCCAGGGCAGGAGAGCCTCCTCGCTGACTGGCCTGCATGTGCCATCCTCCCCTCCAGGGCAAACTTCTCATCTAGCCCTTGAGCAGACAGTGTGTCTCCCTGCCTCCCCAGTCAAACTTGTTCAAAAAATTTCATGAAAATACAGGACCTTGTCACCCAAAATCTTTTGACACTTGATAGTGTGATGATACAGTTAGTCATGCAATGGTCCCAGCACTAGTAACCAACTGTTTTTCTGACCAATGCTGTTTTCTAAACAAGACAAGCAGTTAGCTATTACCTCTTACTGGCAGATGTCTGTTGACAGTCAGAAGTCAAGCAAGAATATGAAATTAATACAAAGACCACTCATGATGCTCCATCTGTCAAAAGTCTATCAGAAGGGTAGCCATGGAGGACTTCTTGCAATATTAGGTAACACTGGTCATGAAAAAATTAATAGTATTCCACTAAAAAGAGGTTTTAAAACACAAAAGGAGTTCCCACCTTTGGGATATTGTTCCTTCAGTTCTCAGAAGTAAGGCTCAGGCTTTCTTGATGAACTGCTGAGCCAACACACAACCAGGAATTCCGGCAGGAAATTTCACAGGGCAAAAGTCATAACCTTCACAGAAGTGTGATACAGACAGTGGTGGACCTCACCTCCACAGTCAGTAAGGGTGTCTACAGATTCTTCCACAAGTGGAATGGCTCCAACGATACATATATACTTGTACAACTACATGGCCCTGAAGTGTGTAGACTCATTCTTACATACAAAGCACAATCACTCATTCTTAAATCACAGAATTAGGCTGGAAGAGACCTCCACCGCTAACTCCAAAGTTAGATCAGGTATGCAATTCACGCTTATTTTCCTATAAACTGCAAAGAAAGACAAAAGAAAGACTGTTATTTCAACTTAGGAAAAGTTCAGAAAGTGCTGAAATCATCTACTTGTGTGCCACAATAACTGAAGTCTTTATTCAAGCCATCAAGAATATTACCAAATTGCTTGTATGCAGTAATGTCCATTAAACCTTGCTCCTTACATCTCATAGCATGACAACTGCTCCTGAACTCACAGGTTTGTGTAAATTATCCAGTCCTACATGGAAACATCTGTACCAGCTCATCTGGAGCACACATGTAATAGCCTTCTCATGTCTGGTGCCCGTATTAGCTCAGGCATCACCATTAGGTACTGAATTCTGTTAGGCGGGCTTACCAATACCAACCCTACTTTTGCCACACACAAATAATGCATTAAAGGCATGGTGTGTCTGCAGAATTTTACTGCTACTTAGACACATTTGTTCCATTCACTACATTGAGTATGTGGAATCTAAACTTTATCCAAGGAGCTGCATGCTGGAGAACCACATCCAGTCTCTCCAACATCTATTTATCAATACAGCTGGAGAGAGTTGCCTAAAATAAACATCTAGGCCATTATGTTTGTCTAAATAACGAGCTTACATTATACATTTCAAAGTAATAGCTTTGATGGAATTTAAATCCCTCTAGAGAAAAGCACTATTTAGCCACAAACATATGACTGTTCCACCAAAAAAAAATATATACATGCATGGATATTTTAGGCCAGAAAAGATTGTTGTCATCTGCACGCTGCATACATAACCAAGGAAATGAACCTCTGATTTCTCATCAAGCCCATAAATCCTCCTTGAGTTAGATATTTCAGAAAGTCTTGATTCTAAGAGAGACAACTCAGCTCTCAGAAGATACTTTAAGAATTAGTTACTCTCACTGTTCAAAATAATTTCCAATTTCAATTGTTATTTTATTTTTCAGTTCCAGTATTTTAATTTCCAATACATTTTGGTGCATTAAGATGCCTTTTGCCATTAATAATTCTGCTCAGGCATGGACGTTCACAGCGGTTTTTTCACGCAGGTTATAGGGTATATAATACCGATTTGATTTTGCATAACACCTTTCATTCAAATATCACAAAAATTCCTCATGACTATTTATGAGTGTTAAACCTATCAAAATATCCCCATTTTGCAGACAGGCAAACTGAAAGAAAAGACACTAAAGATCATATTCTGCAAAGGGATGAAAATAACATGGGAACAAGGTGCCTATGCCTTTCTGGGAAGGCGGGGTCAGGCAAGCTCTCCGAAGTCACAGCCTACCTCTGGCTAAGCCAAGAACAAAACCCTCATTGTCAGATTCTTATCCTGTGCTGCTAGAGCAAGACTATTACGATATGAATACATTATTTCTAGATACTGTTGTATAAAGTTTAGGTATACAACTCTGCATTTAGAACAACTCAGAAATGCATTATAGATTTAATACTGATGTTTCAATTACATGAATGGTACAGACTGTCCAGCACAGGAACAAAACAGTTTTTACACTTCTTAAGCAACTGGCTGTTCTTACCCCATTTCATACAACAAGACACTTTAAGCCTAATGAATCACAAACACCAATATTTGCAGCAAGCCCAAACTCTCCCTGGCAGCTGCTGATACTCTGACCTATGGCAGAGACAATGAAGACCTCAGCCCAGCAGTTCAGTCCCCAGTGACTCTGTGTCAATGGAAGCGTGCACATGCAGTTGCTTCTTTTCACATCTGAACCTCGGAGGAAGGTGTTTTGTTCTGGATCGATGAACACTACTGAGTAGATGAAAGAACTTAATAGCTTTTCTCCAAAATGCAGCTAATAGCTACCAGAGTGTATTCTGAGAGGAGCTTTATTAGGCATAGACTTCTTACTCTCCCAGTTTTATGTCATATGAAGCAGCAGGTCAGATTATAGTAGGAGGCAGAAAATTACAGTGTTTTCCATCCCAGCAGATGGGATTGCAGAACCGGAAGAAAAAGTAAATTCTCAGCACATTTATATAACCTTTCCTACAACTCCAGTCTTACTGCTCAAGCACACTGGGACGTAAAGGTTACTGAGATTTTACTACTGTTTTTGAAGTGAGGGATATGGGCTTTCATGAATGGCCAGCTTTTTGCAGAATGAACATCTGCCCTCCTGAGATTTACTGGCCTCAGAAAATCTTCTGCATCTATGTTACAGCATTTCTAAAAGTTCTCTAAAAAGTGTTTATCCTGGACTGGAAGAGACATCTTGCCCATTATGTTTCCATTAAGAGTTTGAATATCACTAATAAGAAAACTGAACATCTACTTCATATCTTGATTACCTTAATTAACCTACCATATGCTTTCATAATATTCTATTATAATCAAAGAAATTAGATGGAAAAAATCTCTCCTACTTCCAAAGTTAATTCTACTCAGCCATGTTAGATACATAATTTAGAAACGTAGGAGACAGACATTTTAAAATCCAGCTATAAAAACATATGTTTAGGGACATTAAAACAACAACAAAAATATCAACTTAACATGGCTTAGATAAACTAGAAATTCTTCTTTGCCGAAAGCATATTCTGGAAGGCTTTGAGGGGTTCCAGGATGGCAGCTTATTAGCTGAAACTGATTGTCATGGCTTTGAACTAAAACTCTTCTAGCTCCTGAGAGGTGTTTTGGCTTGCTTGTGTAATAAAGGCATGATTCACAGAAACCATCTTTGACATTTTTGGGCCATGTAAGAACCAGCACTAGGACCATGCCTAGTTTACATACTGAATGAAATCCTAACCTTGTTGAAATAAATAGGAATTCTGTCTTTGATTTCACATGGTCAGAACGTCGCCACACTACCACAGCAACAGTAAGCAAAGAATAATGTTTTATTTTGTTTGCACTGCTCTTGAGATCACTGCAGGAAAAGACAAATTTTGACTTGCATCATCCAATTCTCAGTCTGTAGTATCTAACCCTCCATGAATTTTGTGACATATATTAAAACTTCCATTAAAATCAAGGACTTATATTGATGTAAAATGTGAGTAATGATAGCAGAGAATGCAAATTCTTATGTCTTTGCTGACCTGTGCAATTCATACAACTCTAAAAATTAACTTCGCAGGAGTCATTCAGCGGTCTGGTATGCAGTTCCAGGCTGTGTGCACCCTAGACATAAGAAAATCTAAATACCATTTGCTTCACAAAACATTTACTGCTCTGATGTAGGAAAAAAGCAAAAAGGGAGAAGTAAAGCAAAGGAGGAGAGGATGGAAATCATAAGAGATAAATACTGAGAGGAGATAGCATTGCAGGTACACAGAAACCTGAAGGACTTAAAGGACCATTTCAGAGAGGAAAGAAGTCAGCTGTTATCAAACCTTTCATATAACATCATGTCCATGAGATTCTTAAATGTATGCTACACTCTGATACCTTGTCTCTATCTATACAATACAGGGTGGCTTGCGTTCACATCATGAAGTAGGGCACAACACTAAGGTGCTTCCACTGCTATTCTTTGAAGCATATAACAAAACTAGGGCCTAAAAGTCTCCATATGAGGCACATCCACTATCTGCTTTGGGGTTTTTTTTACAAAAAGGGGGAAACAGTTGCATAAAGTCCCCACACTCCTCTCAAGATTTTTGACATATACATATATATATAAATATTTGCCTGAGAAAAACAGAAATTACTGTCAGATCAGCCAGAAGAGCCACAGTAGATTCAGATAAACATTCAAATAATGCAATACTAGCTTGGCTACGTTGCCATGCTCTTTTCATGCTCCCTCTTCATGAACTATCCAGGGAGAATGGAGAGAGTTTCTGCACTATAAATACACAGAGTCTGTCTCAGTATAAACAAACAAAATCCATACTGAGAATGAGCAATAAAAAAGTTTGACAATAAAGTATCCTGAAAACTAAAACACAAGCCAAATACAAAATGATTAACACAACCCATTCATCAGCTTCAATTTTATCATTCTCCCAAAGCCATGACATGAAGTCGTATAATCTTTCGGGTTTTGATGAAATCCAGGGTGGTTTCTCTGGCTGTTTTTCAGATCTCTGCTGTGGCTCATATTTTCTGTTTTTACAGTTTGATCACTATGACAGATAGTTCTTCTGAAAAATCTGTGTAAAGCAAGTTCTACTAAGCCACAGTTATCCTCTAGCTTTTGCACACAATGAGCTTGTTTAATCACAGACACATGGTTTTACATGTGATATACGTGAAAGTGATTTTAAATGCTTTTCAAACCATTTCTATTGTTTTGACCAAATCTCAAAGTCTTTTTTTTTTAATAAAACCTCACTGCATGTAAAATAGTGAGACATGTATAAAGTAGGATCTGTAGACATTTTCTGTTGCATTCATTTCATTGATGTTTCTGTCTGAGAAGATAATTTCCTACCAAGATGGGATTTTAGGCACAGGAATTGTAGAAACCTGCACAGCACCTTAACTTCAAGGTCCATGGGATTACACACTCAAAATCTCAGCTTTTGACAACAAAATGGCTCAAGATCTTGAAGAAAAATCTTGAAAACCTGAACTTAGTACTCATCTCAACAATCTCCGCGAACAACCCTTCCTCCCCTGTCTACCTTCCATATTGTGAACAAGTATACGTGGGCTGGCACTTGGCTGGAACATACCCCACAACACATCACCAAGTACATCACAGTCTAAAAGGTAGAAGTATGGTCAAAAGGCAGATAAGAAGCAGCACAAAGATGCATATGGCCACGCTAAGGGCAATCTTTCAGTGCAATGTAGTTGTTGCTAGGGATGCTTTTAAGTTGAGTGTTTGCAAAAAGTTCAAAAGCCAAAACTTCTGAAGAACAGTAGGCACAAAAAAGCAGATCAGACCCCTTTTCTAGGGCCCTTTTACTGCTGCATGTCGAAAGCTTTGCTGTCACTGATGAAGACCTGAGTGTTACCCCTACCATGCTTTTTCTCTTCTAAATTGCTAACCATGACAAATGCCAACACCTGGTCTCATCCTCATGGATTTACTGAAAGACAAGAAGGAAAACAGTGTTATAATATTAATGCCATGCATACTTCCAGTGACACTACATAAAATGACCTGCTTCTCATACTTCCAGTTATTCAGATAAGAATCTCCCTACTACTTGTGAAAGACATTATTTGCAAAAATATAGTCTTGCCCCAATAGAATAATTAATGTCTGTGGTTGCTGCTACACTACTGACCTATCTTCCTCTCTATCTACATTCTGCTTTCATAATATCATTATATTCACAGTCCTGCAGTTGTCAGTGGGTGAACTGTGCTTGCCTACAATTTTTTACAGAACTGTGTCAGTTTCTGTGAGTTTTCTGTACAGCACAGACCTACTGAATGTGTGCAACTGAATCAAATGCAGGCAGTTAGGCACAACACAAGAAGATTACTAATATAAAGCAACAGAAGAATACACACAATAAACATTACCCAGACCACCAAGCACCAGCTCTAACCTAAGAAGCCCCAAGCCCCTGAGTACTGAAGAGTTTCAGCCACATGCTCTTGGGAATACGGGTATTCCCAGACACAGTCTCACTGTTGAAGGGCAACATCCTCATCTAATTCCAGAGCAAATGACTCATCAGAAGAATCTTCCAATCCAAATTTCCATAACATCAGCACCCTCTCCAAGGGCCATCTCTGTTCCAGACTGGTTTAACCAGCTTCTCTCTCTCCTCATCTGAATTCATAGCTTGCTGTACTGGACCTTCCTTCTCTTTTCTTTTTCTTCCCCATTTTCCCCAGTAGATGCTTCTTCAACTTTTAAGTGAGAATAGCCAGATGAGGAAAGAAAGCTTGGAACTCGATTCTGAAGTCCATCTCTTTATCCACAAGGTTTCACAAAAGCATCACTGAGAGTGATGCTGATACTGGATTCTCAAGGAGTTTTAAGCAGTATCTTAGGCCTATTTCCAAAGCACTCAGTATTCTGGGCTGAAAATTACCTCCTAAACTCAAACCTGAAAACCACGGATGACAAGCCTTATTCAAAGTAAAACTGTGTCTAGTAACACTTAGAATATTCTGTACAAGAGACAAAGAGTTTTCCCTAAGAACAGATCTAAACTCTGGAAGAAAGGACTGCAGAAACTAAGGATCCATAGACCATTTTCAGCTCCAGCTTCTCCCTTTGGACTTTGCCTTCCCTAACACAGGGTAAAGAGCTAGTACCATGGAAAGCACAAAAAAACCAATGAACTCCCCATGTCATGAAGTCATGTCACAAAACACAATATTAATGCATTTGTATGCTATGAGGCAGCACAAAAATACATTGGTAAAATTATCTAGAAAGCATTAAAAGAAAGCTATACTACTTCACCTGGGCCCAGACTCTCATACTCTAATTCTGACTTTGTGATAATCTTACCTCTTTTACGGGAATTATATAGTGTATGCAATGCCACCTACTTATAATCTCCAAATTCCACAGGAAAAAAAAAAAAAAAAAGCTAACAAAGAAAAAATTCACAACATTAAGAACTAAAATAAAAAAGAACCACAGTCTCAGCTATAACCTATTTTCCATTACCGTTTCAACTCTACAGCCAATAGAACAATGAAAAATTACAAATCAGAGTTTTGCAAAACACGACATTGCTTGTCCTTAATAAGTAAATGCTTCTGTGTGTAATTTCATTAGTATGCATATTGTTTGCAAGCTTGGATTGGAAAACAGTGAGTTGTGTCTTTCTAATATAATATAGCCTATTGAACTGTGTTCCAGCAACGTATGTAGGACCTTGAAGATATTCCACCACAGGCACCAGTTAATGAGGACATGTCTTAGGAGAATAAAACTGAATTAGTAAAAGAATAGCAATAAATTCAGAATAGGCGTCTGCAAAGTAATTTGAAAAGAAATTTCTCCCTGGCAAAGAGCAAAGCAAATACTTTGTAGGGGTCATAAGAAGGGTTTGGGGAAAGCGCTTTGGCACTGAATTAATGCAAAGTGATTCCACTGCTCTAAAGTCTATGAACTGTAGTAAAGCCAAGCCATTACTTCCCAATAACAGACTGTTAGGCCTCTGGATGTTTGTTAATATTTGGTAGCCATTTTTGTACCAGACTATTATTACCAGGACAATACTTGTGACATTAAGGAATTGCCAGCTGGAGATTTATTTTGTGTGCAAGTTTGTACTTGTTTGGTAAATCTCTTGTCATCCATTTTGGAGTACAGTATCCCAGTACGTTCCACCAATTCCACATATTTTGTGTATCCAAACATAATGTTCCAGTTTCCATAATACCAAAGTTACTACTGTGATAGCAAACTAGTATCAGATCTCTTTTAATGGAATTAGAGCAGACAATGGCCTCCAAAGATAACTTTTAATATCTTACTTCTACTTCAAATACGTATATATAAGGATCGTTGTAATAAGATTGTTTGGGGTAAGATGGAAAAACATTCTAATAAGTCATGGATCTAGTGCGCAGTATCAGCTGCTGTGCTGTGCTGGGCCCAGGCAGTGGAACACTACCGTGCCTTTTTCATGCTACAACATGAGCTGGCAACGTGCACTTGCAGCCCACGAAGCCAACCACATTCTGGGCTGCATCAAAAGAAGCGTGGACAGCAGGCCAAGGGAGGCAGCTCTCCCCCTCTACTCCGCTCTGGTGAGACCCCACCTGGAATACTGTGTCCTGCTTTGGAGTCCTCAGCACAAGGACGACAATGGACCTGTTGGAATGGGTCCAGAGGGACATGAAGATGATCAGAGGGATGAAGCATCTCTCCTATGAGGACAGGCTGAGAGTTGGAGTTGTTCCGCCTGGAGAAGAGATGGCTCCGGGGGGACCTTACAGCAGCCTTCCAGTACCTGAAGGGGGCCTACAGGAGAGATGGGGAGGGGCTCTTTATCAGGGAGCGTAGCAATAGGACAAGGGGTAACAGTTTTAAACTGCAAGAGGTTGATTTAGCTTAGATATTAGGAAGAAACTCTTTACTGTGAGGGTGGTGAGGCACTGGAACAGGTTACCCAGAGAAGCTGTGGATGCCACATCCCTGGAAGTGTTCAAGGCCAGGCTGGATGGGGCTTTGAGCAAGCTGGTCTAGTGGGAGGTGTCCCTGCCCAATGCAGGGGGGTTGAAACAAAATGATCTTTAAGGTCCCTTCCAACCTAAACCATCCTATGATTCTACCAGGAGGATGGTAGGGGCATTTGTAGCCAAGATCAGCTAGCACTCTCTCAGGCATTTAGCTAGTTCAGTCCAGAAGGTCCTTCTTCAACCCAGGCAGTTTGGATGCCACCATCTCAAAGACAGCTTAACACTTGCACATAGCCAGACCACTCTGGCTGGCCTCATGGCCAGGGAAAAGGTCGCCTCATTAGTTGCACAAATCCATACAGCTATGGTAGCTAAGTATTCATTTGATAAATATCATTTAATGATCACCCATTTTGAAGGAAGTGCCCTTATTGTACTTATTGTGATCACCGGTCTTCTGTGAGACAATGACAGATTACATAGATCTGCAGGGTGGCAACTTTTGCATTCAGAGTATTAGTCTGTTAAAAAACGGAAACAACAGTTCACCTAACCTGCAAGTACTTCAAAAATCCAATTTCTATCTTCATAAGCAAACTCTACGCCATAGCTCCCTTTCCTTTCATATGTCTGTTTGCACTGATTTGCTTACAGTACATCTTCTGTAAGAAGTGTTTAACATCATTTTTTCAGAGCATCGTACTTTAATACACAACAAAGACAAATCATTTAAACTTCATCTGAGGGAGACAAGAATTTATCTCTTCATTTTCCAGAGTCAAAAGATGGGAAAAAAAAGAAACGGCAGCATATCTTTTGGTCTTACTATTCTATTCATTATTTGAGTTTAATTCTGTTTATAACACTGAATGTAGGATCATTCATCTTTAAAAATGCAACTTACTATATCTCATCCTTTTTCTGCCTTCATCTTTTTTCTGTCTTCAATATTTCTCTTTTTTCGTATGCTCTTTTTTCCACTTTCCCTTCTCCCCTGCTTTCTTCCTTGTTCTTTTTTATTTGTTATCTATCATTTAACTTCTCCTTCCTACGGAAGTATAGTCATGTCTCAGGTGAAACAAGCCAACTGTTAAATACACAATAGTTTATAGCAAGAAGTCCACACCTGCTGAGTCTCAGACACCATATCAAGTTCATTCAGTTGGCCTCTAACAACCCTACCATGACATTCACGTCTCCAGAACAGAATAGTTCCACAGTGCATCTCTTTCTGAGTCCAGCAGGCTGCCTCATACTTTATGCACTAAGTCCATCTAGCACAAGATCATGCAAAAGAAAGAAGCTATAGCAGCTAAATCACATACACTTTGTGTGCTCCAAGGAACACTTCCTTACAAAAGCTTGCTTGCTGCAGCAAAACATTGCCCCATGACATGATGCTGCTCTCATCCTCTTCATGAAGGAATACATTAAATGTACATGTCATTACAATGTCAATCCATGCCAAATTTCATATTTGAGCAAGAGAAACAGATAATGTCTGTGCAGGGAGAGGAACAAACCTAAAAGTATAGGTAATGGGATCGAGTTGATTGCTAGGCTAGAATATGCTTCCTTGACAATTCTGTCAACTTGTATGAAGACGGGCAAAGCACTACCTATACAATGCAATTCTTGATTATGAGTTTTCCAGTACACCAGGAAAATGGTTTAATAGCCTAACAACTCAGAAAGCTATTCATTTAACTGTAGCTTCTCACACACTGAATCCTAACAAATCATAAGTAGAAGCTTTTCAGTAGTGGCAAACAAAAACTGAGTAACTGGATTTTTTTTTTA
Organism: Rhinoptilus africanus; assembly: GCA_013400135.1. NCBI lineage: Eukaryota > Metazoa > Chordata > Aves > Charadriiformes > Glareolidae > Rhinoptilus > Rhinoptilus africanus. The sequence continues at coordinate 159,838 of VXBO01001437.1, read as the reverse complement.
ATGACAGCATACCTTTTTGCATATTTCCTCTGTATTTTAACATGTGATATGCCTTTGTTACTTTGAATTACAGTGCTTTGAGCTGCAATTTTACACATGCAACAAGATGGATGGACAAGTAATAGCACTTTTTTTTCATTTAACACATAACAAAATGTGATAAAATTAATTAGATACACACTTGTTCTTCAACAATAGGCAACTGATTACAGATAAGCAGATACCACTATCACACCAAATTCAATATAATAAGTGAAGTTTTTCAACTGCCTCCTAATTTATCTGCTTTGATGGTGGTTTAAATTGACAAAAATTAAAATTACTTCTGGAATTCCCCCCCTTCATTGGAAGAAAGTAGTGTGACTATCATTGGAAAGCTCTAAAAAGCTTGTTTTGATGTCATAGCTGCTGTCTGAGCTAATGCTACAGATGCCAGCACAGGTCACAGGCATCAAAGCACAAACCTCTACCACTTTAAGTTAAAGAATGAAGTGCCACTAACCCATTGCCAGAATTCATAGGCTGTTAGCACCCATCTGTATCAAGGCTTAGTTGAAAATGTCCTTCCCACTTTGCAGTGAGAGTGAATTACAGAAATATGAAGCTTCCTCGGGCTCAAATTTTAGCACTTTTTATTGATGGATTTTAGAAGCCTAGCACTGAGATGCTTGGTCAAATTGTCCTTGTGAAAAAGCAAAGAACACCTCCACATTTGTATAAAGATATTTTTCCTTCTTCTTCTCTAGTTCTTTGTCTTTAAACTAGTTTCTATGAAAAGTAACCTACGCTGTATTTTAGAGGTCTTGTGATTTTTAAAATGTTTGGTTATAGTATGTATGGAAAGCATATTTCGTTGCAGCAAATAAATCCTAATTTCTCTGATTCAGTAAGAGTTTCATCATTTAGCTCAGCAGGGTAGAATTAAAAAACAATGTAGAAAAATATGTCCTTTGTTTCTACTTATTTTAATTGGAGTAAAACGGTCACACTTTCAACAAAAGGAACAATTGACTAAATTCCAGTGGGATATAAATAATAACGCAATGTTGATATAAACGGACACAAGAGAGTAAAGGGACAACTGCCTTACAGTCCTCGTAAGACTCTTCAGAGACTTTATACACAAAAAGGTAGCTCATTGCTGCATTTTCCAAAAGTCTGTTTTCCTGTAAATCTCTGCTAAATGACTGCATCTCATTGACAATGTTCCTGAGATGCTCAGTTTTGGTTAGGTGGCCCTGCACCTCCAGGCCACGCTTTTTTAGGTACTGGAAAATGGAGGAAAAAAAGAATAACCTTCCCCAACATGAAACACAGAAGAACAGAGGAGATGACTGAGAAGAAACATTCTTCTTTCTCAGGTCTTTTGGTCATTGAATTATTTTCAAAAAACCACCAAGTGCTCTTTGTAATATTTCTGTTGCCAAAAGACCAAAATAAGAAAACTGAGTGATACAGACATGTTCTGATATTGCTGCAGATAAAAGATTTCAAGTAGCTCTTTATTACAGGATATCCATCTCTTTTGGCTAGCTGTGCAAAACAGAAAAACTTGTTTTTTAAGAAAAATCGGGTGAAATCATGAAGTATAAAACCACTGATGCTGTAATAAAGTTTGGGAAGGAGAACAGAATTTCATTTATACTAAAAGACCAGTATAATCTGAGTATTTCAGTACTAATTTTAGTTACCAAGTCCACTTGAGCTGCTCCTGGGAAGATTCAGCTTTGCAAAAAGTAGTTACATACATACACCTGATACTGAATTCTGTTCTGTGCAAGTGGTTAATGGTGGAATAGATTAATGACTTCTTCCTGTACAGTTAGACTGAAGTCCCAACATGGAAGTTTAGAACAGCATTCATTCCCAAAAACTCCACAAAAAGTGGACACCCAGGAGCTACTAAAAGTAGTAAGTATGATAACAGCTGTGCAAAACATCTGTTCAGTAGTTCAATTCACTGATGTTGTCAGCATTTCACCTTACCATGCAATCGACAGTCCACTTACTAAGAACCTAATTACCCAGAGATTGTGTGGGTTATGTGTTACCCAGTAAAGAAGAAAATCAGAAACTTCTCCTTACAGTATTTTTATTTTAAAACTGAAGTACCAACTAAAAATAAAGCACTAACTCAAGCACTGTCTGCAAGTTTCCTTTTATTTCTAGTGGGCGTGGAGAGTGTACACAGCTCTGTGCTTTAAAATATGTATCAAACTTTAAGAAAGATTTCTAATTCTTAAACGAGTATCTTTAAATAACTCAAAGCAATCACCAGTAAGCAACGGGGGAACTAGTACAAAGATTCTGCTGGTAAATGGGCATTGAGAATGGACCTCCCTAAAGCCTGATAGTAAGGTTGTATTTAGGATGTCTTCCCACATCCATCATACTGCAGCACCAGAAATGTTAATGGCAAGGTTTCAGAGAACAGATTCAAGTGCTTTTAAATGCTTTTTTATAGAACTGTAGTACAAACATTTAGATAATAGGATATCCTACCTGGTCTTCAGCTGCCTTTCTTAAGTGTTCGTGTTCTCCTTAGACCCCATTTGCCAGCCTCATACTGAGGTCTGAAACACCTTACGGTGTCTAAACTGGCACAAGACACCTATATCTGCACAGATTAATCCCACTTTTAGTCTCTAACCTTGCACACTCAAAAATGATTCATAGTTTCCCCTTTGTGCCATTATCACAAGATCAAACACACATAGACTAAAAGTAATTGATCTGCTTATAAAGTATAATGGCACCAAATCAAATGGAAGTATCATCACTAGCTAGGATATCAAGTTCCTCTTATTTCCACTACATTCTCTACCAGTAGCATAGACAAGACTGACAGCATTCTTCTCTTAAAAAAAAAAAAAAAAAAAGGAAACTATTCATGACAGCACGCTTAGGTTTCATATTTTTTATATCATAACTTTGTCTGGTTTCAGTAATTTTAGTGGGAGTTTTCACTGATTTTCAGTATTTCAGATTTCTGGCTCCTAAAATACATTGAACAAGGTACAAGAAACAGCAGTCTCCTCCTGCTGTTCCATGCATGTACTGTACTCCTTAAACAATTTTCACTTTTCATTTTCCCCTCCCACCCCCAGAGAGGTACCAGTCAATCAAGAACATACAACCCGTGAGATATGGCTGATGTGAGCACCTGTGTACGGCATAGGTATTGTGTGTCATATGCCCAGCATTCAAGGAAATGGAAGCAGAACATGTTTAAAGAAGGCTTGGTCCAGGAAAGGTCCAGCAAAGCAGTTAAGTCAGTGAACAGTTTCATTGATGTTACTAGGACCTACTGCTATATGCAATGAACTCGCACCACAGGTGATCATTAGGGATGGAAGTTGGAACTACTCACCTGCTCGAGGGCCAGCGTACATTTCAGCACTTTGTCGGAGCAGGGCTTGCTCAGTCCATACTTCACAGGATTAAATTCAGACAGCCCACCTTTTATAATCTGATTAACAGAGCTTCCATATAAATGAAGCTCTGTTCCAATTCTAGCGAGGCTGTATTGGGCAAAACCTTTTCTATACATGGAATAAAATAATTCTAGCATGCTGAACTCTCGCACCAGTATTCCTTTTCCAACTTTCACTTGGATCGTTGTTGCAATCCAACAAAGGAGTAATAAATAATATGTTTCTATGCCAACAAAATATAAATTGTGTATGATTTTATTTTCCAAATTACTATTTAACTACCACAGTTCTTTTTCCATAAGGGTGTTTTTCTGGACAAAAATCCAATTGTAACTCATGCTTTGAATTACAAAAAATTGTCTTACAATTACCTTCTAACAAGTATTTTGCTAGAAGTGCATTTACTGGCAACATGAGAAGTACATTAAAATGTTCCAAGCTTGAAAGATCCTTTAGCTTCATTACCAAGTAATTTAAGTTACATTCAATGGAAATACAATTTTCTGTTTTAAATGTGCTCGCCCCCCCCCCCCCCCTTTTTTTACAAAGCAGCACAGAAACAACTAAAGGAAAAAATGCAGTCTCTATCTGCACACTTTCTTGGTTTCCATCACATAGATTGGAAGCACGTTCTACTTACAGAAATATGCCCGTTGCTGGTGTATTGACCCAGAACCAGGGTAAGCCAGAGAAGACAAAAGCCTTTGCTGACAGAATTTTATTAAACAATACAGTCCTCATGTCCTAAAGCATTCTGAAGCCCAGGTCTCCACTACATTGCTACAGGTTATTTTGTTGCTCACCTTACAAGGAATGTTACGCTAAAGGAATACTTTTGCCTTCAAACTGTGAAACCCGTTTCATTTTTCACAGCCGCTGCATGAAATAGACTAGTAGCGGTTAATGACAATTAGGCTTAAGTGTCAAGTGGATATAGCTATAGCAATCCCAGACCCGCAGAACAGCTGCACGCGTGTTGAATTCAAGCGCAAGCACTAACAATGGTTATGTTAATAAGATACGAGGAGCATCTGCCAGGCACCCAAGCTGTTTGCAGTACTTTTGTTTCAAAGTCTACCCCGCCAGCGAGCCCGCGCCTACCCCATGAGCGATTTTTTTAGCGGTGAGTTGTTTGCACGCAAGCGAATAGGGCAAACCCCCCCCCACAACCCCCCCCGGTCGTCCCCATCTGCCGTTCATCCTTCCAGATAACCAGCGCACCACCATTTCTCCCACCACCACCTCAAACAAAGGTTAAGGAAAATCTCAACTTCCGTGAAAATAGAGGGAAAGGGGAAACTTGCCGGGGGCGGGAGGGAGGTGGGGGGCNGCGGCGCCCGGAGGACACGGGGCTTCTCCGGCGAGGCGGCGGCTGGCTCAGGGAGTGACAGGGCGGCGGCTCCCCTCGCCCGTCCTCGGCGAGAGGCGGGCGGGGGGAGGCATGGCGAGCAGGCAAGGGAGCGGGGCCGGGGCGGTCACTGCCGGCCGCAGGAGGACGCCCGCCGACCGGGGGCTGCGCGCCCCCCCGCCGCCGCCGCCACCACCGCACGGCCAGCCGGAGGCGGCCTCCCCCTGCTCGCCCCGCGGCGACGGGCGGGTGCCATAGCAGCGGGCGCCGCGGAGGGGGGACGGCCGCCAGGCAGCCGCCGAGGGGGGCGTGGGCGGCTCAAAACTTTCCCGGCTCCTCAGCGAGGTGCCCCGGGCGCCGCTCGCTCCCGGCGCCGCCCCGGGTGGGAGCCCCGGCCCTCACGGCCCGCCCGCTCCCCCCCAGCGCCGCCCGGGCCGGGCGGC
>VXBO01001437.1:0-154124 GCA_013400135.1 Rhinoptilus africanus | reverse complement strand
TTTCCCCGCGGGGCGGGGGCGGTGGGTCCCTGGGATGCGGGGCGGAGCGCCCGCCCTCCCTTCCGGACGGGAACCGTGGGAGCGGGGAGTGATTCACCGGGATGTGGAGTTATTTTACCTCAGAGGCAATTACACTTTTGTGATTCAGCTTTTTTTTTTCTTCTTTTTTATTGCTTTTTTTGGGTTGGGTGTTTTTGGGTTTTTTTATGGCCGCCCGCCCACCCCTCGTGTCCAGGCGGGGACGGCAGAGCCGGGGTCCCCGCTGCTCGCACCTTCCTGTCAGGCGAGAAGATCCAGCAGATGGGCTCGGGAGAGGGGGAGACTCCAGCCTGCATGGGAGCCCTCCGCGTTTGTGAGTCGAACATAATCTTTCAAGGGGAAAAAAAAAAAAAATAATAAACCCCAAAACAAAAGAATCCCTGCACTTGTTTTGAGTTGGTAGCTGGTTTTCTCTCATTTTCGAAAAATGAGTGTACTTCAACGTTGCCATTGCCTTTTATGTGACTTACCATAATTCCACCTAATGCATCTCCCAGAGGAGAGAAAAATGCTGAACTTGACATAAGCATTTCTAAATTTTTTTTCAGGTGGTGCTCTCCTCAAGACAGTGATTTAGGCGCTTCCCGTCCACCCTGCAACAGCACTTCAAATCCTAAGTGCATATAGTTTCTTTCTTTGTGGTTGTACACTTCATAATGATTGTACTCCTGCCTGATGGCTGCAGTGCCTTCCACACTAAATCACCCATTATCACCTTATTCTAGCAGGGAAACACACATGCCAGCAACTCTGGACTAGCAAAGAGAAGTGTAACATTCCTCAGAAGTTTGAAACATTGTATTTCCAGCTGTTTTGATTCAAGGAGCAAAGGATCACTTTCAAGGTTCAGATTTCTGCCTGTTCATTCAGATATTACCATATCTGTGATTTGGTTGCTGCGTGACGTAACGTGTATTTGGTGTCAGCTGGTGAGAGGATGGGTCTGCAGGCACCTTCAGAGACCTCAAATTCTGTAAGACCCAGCTGTGCATCACAGAGGGAATGAATAAAAAGGTTATATATGCCCACCAAATCCCTTTTAAATGCATTATCTCTACAAGTAAAATTTCAGAGATTTTTCTCTAGAATTTACAGAAAGTGTCACTGTAGAAGACATATAGAAACTTCACCTTCCTGTGCTGTCAGTAGATGATTAAATGCGAAGGGTGTGATATGAGCCAGCAGTGGTTTCACCACTGCTCTTGTGCGTTCTCTGGAAAGGCTGGGGCTAGCAAATCTGCAAGGAAGCTGGTCTGTTCAGTTCTTGTTAGTGACCTCTGTTTTCTCTCCACCACTGGAGCAGGTACAGTAGCACCGTATCTTTCTTCTCTATTCATATTTTCATGCCATAAGATGCTTCTTGGATACCTTTTGCGAGTGCTGGCATTTAAAATAAATCCTCAGATGATTTATGCTCACAAACAGCACCCCTAAAAATCATCCTAGGCAGATGACAGTAGGGGCCGGCGTGGTTTTGGGACCAGAGCAAACAGTTTGGGGGATTACTTGCAGTAGTGCTACTAGGTGAGACACATCTCTGGGGTAGGCTTCCCCTTGCATTTGCTGAATGTGCTTAAAACTCACACTGACTCTCAACCACAGGGTTGTTGTTTTTACACATGAACCACAAGTTCTTTGTTGTTTTTACACGTGAACCACAAGTTCTATGGAGGAAAATGTGACAATCATGAGGAGGGCAACTGTTTTGTGGGACGCTGCTGTGGATTATAGTACAAGAGCTGCCCATCCTGGTGACAGACATTCGGGAGACAGGTCTTGCAAGCAGATGACATTCAGCTTTGTATCTTACCTGTGTTGCCTGGATTCTTCTAAAATTCTGTCAATGCAATCTTAAAGAAGGATAGTGCCTGCTCCTTTTCCTAATTGTGACAGTGTTATACTGACCTTCAGACCACTGATTTAAGGAATTCACTCCCGATTTACAGTAGAAAAGAAAGAAGAGAATAAGGCCCTGGAGCTCCTTAAATCTCAGTCATCTGCATGTCTCTGGAGAGTCAGCCAATGTCAAGACCAATATTCCAGGCTTTAAAAGTCAACACTGATATTGCTAATGCCCAGTAAAAAAACATTTTAATGCATTAATTATGAAGGTGGTTGCTTATGAGATTATAGCAAGGATCAGTAATTAGCCCATGAGTGAAATTCTCCCTTTTAATTTATTTAAAGGCATGGAATACTTCTATTTGAAAGTTGGGAGGTTAGCAGTCTTATCCTAGTTTTCCTTCCAACCTACACCTTTCAGTTCGTAGTATGAAAAGTCATTTATTTGCTGTAATTAGTAAGGCAGTGGGTGGATTAAACTGTAAGCGTATGTTCTGTAAATTTAATGCATTTAAAGAGAAGGCTGCCATTTTTTTTAGTTCTCACCTTTGTACAGGAAATTTTCTAAGATCCAAACTCATTTCTATATTGACTTTGGCTAGAATTTGTCTAGAATTTGTGACACTTAACTATCCTGTGCGATAGGGAGATGTGTAAAATATCCTGAATGTGGAACATGAATGAAATTGAAGGTTGAAAGGATCCCCACTAGAGGTGAAGAGCTGTAGCCAAGTCTGAACCACTACAGTGAGAATAAAACACACTATAAGTTTTTATTTTTGCTAAGACTTAATGTGACTAATACTGTGAATCAGTTTTCTTACGTAGCGTACTTTCCACATTATATTAAACGAAAAATTAGTCTAAAGCTGTTATCCTCTAATTCTGATTCAGACATAAAGTAAGTCTTCAGTCCATCTTTTGTTCATACTGATTTGTTCGTAATCAGTTTGTGGGTTTTTTTACAGTATAATCAGTGGGAATTTGGTCTCCATAAGCAGTGAATAAGGATATCAGGAGTTCCATGGTGATAACAAATGATGTGTTAGTCAATAAATAAAAAAAGTAACTGCAAAATATGTCTAGATCTCTGGCTTAATGTCTGGTTTCTGACCCTTAAAAGTACAAAAACTAAGATCTTTACTTTGTACATGAGAAAGTGCTTAAGCAATCCAAGGCCTAAATAGTGTCTAAATATTAAATCACAAGCCTGTTACATGTAATCAGGAGGTACAAGCTAGTAACCAAAATTCAGTCATAAAAGATCTGAATCATCCCAATGTTTTCCAGCAGGAAATGGAGTTAGCAGTGTAGATATTTCTACAGTACACTTCTAGAGCACACAAAATGTCCTTGTATGCTTTACTGTATTTTCCCTTCAACCAAGACAGTGAAATCATTAGAGAGGAATGATGCCACAAAGGCTGTTGTTTTAACTTGGGACTATCACCGCCTCCCACTGTCTGTCTCTTCAAACAAAAGCCACCTTTCCTCACCGTCAGAGGTGTAGAAGAGGTCTTTACTGCCTTATCCCATGCTATACTGATAGCTGAGCTCCTAGCCACTTATGCCAGCATCCATTATCCAACTGCCGAGATGTTTAACAAGCAATTAATTCCTTTTTCTATGATACCTTGCACGCTAGTCCTACCAGGAGCTCATCATAAGTACCACTAGACCTACTTCATTGTTCTCCTTATAACACCGGTGTGAAACTCTTTTCTATATTGCCTAGGAAAATCTTGGAAGTGGTTAGGCTTCTGCAATGCCAAAACCACCGACTCTCAGGCTGACCCCGGTACTCACCTGTCATATACTGTCTTTACTTGGCTGGAAGTTTATCATGGCAGCAGCATCTCTTTGGTTTGCATCTGTACACCACCACCGAGAGAAATCCGTAAGATCCTGTTCTGCAGAATAATGGTGCAAATATTTGCTAATAGCAATGTAAGGTGAGAACCACAGGGCCAAGACAATGTCAGAACCGTTTAAAAGGATTCTGGCATGTGTCACTATTTACTTTAACAATAGCTAAACAGCATGGAGTGCTATGTAACTTACCATTTACTGGCTTAAGCTTTACCTTGAACAGTTTCTGAAGCTAGTGAGAACGCAGACAGAAATGTCTGCTTCCAAATGATTTGTGAGCTGTCAACAATACTTAAAATGCTGCTTTACCTTAATCCTTTCATGCTGTCCTACAGTCTTTTTTAAAAAGAATAGACAATGTTTAACACTCAGCTCTCCAAGTATGATGAAAATCTATATATATATTAAAAAACATGTGTCAGTAGTTTCTGTAAATAGAAAGTCAACTTTTTTCTTCAGCATTCAGAGTTTATAAGGCTTTTTATATATAAAGAATATTGATTCTCTTGTTAACAATGGAAATACAAACTGTTTGAGTTTAGTAGATTTTAATCTGTCTTGAAGTGGTTTAAGAAATCAGGCTTTCTTAAATAACTTTCACTGGTGTAATACGTTTTATTATGCTGTTATTTGAAGTTGTTTGTCTGAAGAGTGTTATGATATATTATGAATATCTGGATATGTTGGAATGTATAAAGTTGGTAACTAATAAAAAACATAGAAATCCTTACCTAGAAATAGAACCACTATTAATTATGCACATGTAGGTGAAGAGACTCTGAGCAATATACTGAATAAAGCAAAGAGTTGAATACATGTGAAATGGAACTCTTGTTTAATGCATAGGATAGTTAACAAAAAATTCTTCCAGAAAGGTGTGAGTTTTTCTTTTTAGTTTATTATATAAGTCAGTGCCATTTAAGAGCTTTGGCCTATGTCTGGGAGACTTTCTTAAGCTGGCATCTTTAAATAACAGCACTGTCTTGAAAGGAAGATGGAGAATAATGTGTAGCTTTTATTTCCATTATAGCAGAAGCCCTCAATAAATAAAGTACTAGTGGAGGGGTTGTTTTTTTTTTAATTAACAATTACATAGAAAATGGGATCTATTCTCAGATCACTGAATTGTTTGCAGCAGACACTTTTTCTGCTCTCTGTGTAAGGTTTCCTGGTACTTCATGACTCAAGAAACACAGCTCTTCTGTTTGGGCTCTTTCAAGACAGGTAGGTGGGATGTTGAGGCTGCAGGTAGTGGATTTCCTTGTTTGTGTAAAGACTTGTCTCTGCATTTGAAATGCCAGCAGTAGTGCCAGCAAAAGAAGATGGCTTACAGAACTGATTTTTCATCATATATTTCCAGGAAGATAATGGAAAGCAATGTACTGTGTGATTTCCCATCCTATTTTCGTAACAAGTTTCCCATGCAAGTGCCATCGGGAGCAGCAGTTGTACTACCTCTGTATAGAATTCCACTGGGGACTTACAGGAAATGAGGAGCAAGTGAAGCAGAACTATCTTTGAGAAAAGTATTCTTGCTTTTCTGAATAAAAATCTAAATAATGAAGAAAATATAATTTCTTCACAATTTTGAATGGTGTCACTGAAGTATGTGATGGATGGTAACTATCTGTGATCATTTTAGTTGTGGTGATTCTGAGTTCAGACTGCATGCCATCTCAAATTTTTCTCACTATAATTGTGGGGGGAAAAAAAACTTATGAAGCACTAGGAGAAGTGAATAGATTACTCTTATTTGAATACTTACACCCCTATCAAAACACATCATTAAGGGAAGTATCAATTATTCCTTCTGTTGCCCACTTACATAGGAACAAAAAAGCCATGTCTATGTAATAAATTCAATCTTATTATGTAAAACATGTAATTAATTATCTACAAGTGTTACCAATATTATTGTTTCTAGACAAAAAAGAAGCTAGACCTGAACAATAGCTTGCTTCATTAGGAAAGCTCGAGGGTGTTAAAAGCCTCCTGTGACTTGACCAGATATGCATGTTTTGCCAAAGCATGAATTGTACAAAGTGACAGGTGCCTCAAAGAAAGTGCACCTCTCCCATAGTCATTAGCATTTTATCCACCATAATCATGCGTCATTACTACCTCTCCTTGATGAAAGAGCTAGGTCTTAATGCTTAAATTATAGGAAATACTTTAGAAAAATATTGATGTTCCAGGAAAATTTGCTAAAAAAACTTAAGCACAGAAAACTGGCACAAAATCATCTTTATAAATTTGCATTATGCTTAAAGATTGACAGGACGGGTTTTTAGGACACCACTTAATAGTGGAGTGCTGGAACATATTCTGCAGGGAAAAAATGTGTTTACATTAAGTCTACTCTGATGTCATGAGCACCTTCCTGTGTGATGTGATTATGCAAGTCCCCCAAATAATTGAGTGCCGCTGAGAGTCTAGACAGAAGTTAGCTTTTATTCAAATAGTTTAAGGTGCACAAAACCTTGAGCATCAGGTCTTCATGGAGATGTACTGTAAAATGTCAGTCATCATTTCTGAGCTTTATGATGTATGAGCTCTATTTTTGAGCTCTATTCTATATGAGAATAGATTGTGATCTGTTGTTCTGTTACTTCTTATGCCTATTTCTGAAAGGCAAATGCTGAATGGTTCTATAACAAAGCCTACCAGATGAGACAATTAAAGCAGACTAATTGATGACATCAGGAAATAAACATTTACTATGAGAATGGAAATGGTATTTATGCCTAATCCAACATTTTGGTTCTAACACAACGCAGATCTGTAGTCTATGATGTTACCTGGTATTTCAAGAAGTTAACCCTGGATCAAAGATTAGTTCCTGTAGCTTTTGTCTCAGCAGTCCTCTTGCCATCCAGTTTTAGGCACCACGCTCCCACTTTTTTTTTTAATTCCAGTGAAGATTTAATAAGCTACCGACAGTTTACTGCTGAAATCCTGAGGTAGATTTTTGGAGAAGAAGGATTGCTCTCATTTTGGTTTTTGCATTTCAATGGTGGTAGAAGCTAGAGTATGGAGTCAGAGAGCAATGTTCTTTGATTAAAACTGAGGGAATAGAGTAAAACTAAGAGTAAATACAGTAGAATTAAGGGAATTATCCTTTTTCTGTTGAAATCAACATCAATACTGCCTTTAAAATCAGTACCCCAAATATTTGTCTTACTGAAGTGTGGTTTGAGCCTCCTCAAAATGCAGAGTATTCTGCCACTAGAAAGTGAAAAAAAAAGTCAACACATATTTAACTTTAAACATGGAATACTGCAACTGCAAACCCCATATACTGCTGTTGGACAGTGTTCTCAGTATCCTGCTAAACCGACTCAGTGATGATTATGAGGTCTTGGTGCTGTAAAAATAATAAGATTGGAGTCTTAATTCATACTAGAGTTGTACTAAAATATGCGTATTAGATAAATATTATTATTTTGTAATTTTCAGAGTTCAGTTTAGCTCAGCAGTGATGTCTTGAGGTATTCTGTCTGTCCTCCTCAGGAGGTGCTCTGAACCAGTGGCAAAATATCCTAAGCCCTGAAGGAAAGAAGAGAGTTAACTTTATGCCTTTTTCATTTGGATCTGCACGAGAAAGATTTCTGTACTAGCATGTCCCAACCACACATGCATGGTAACATGTTGCAATAACTTACTTTTTTCCCAGGTTCTTAAAAAATGTTTTGTTGTTTTTTTCTGATAGGGATCTTAGAATCATAGAATCATTTAGGTTGGAAAAGACCTTTAAAATCATCAAGTCCAATGTTAACCTAGCACTGCCAAGTTCACCACTAAGCCATGTCCCTCAGCACCACATATACACATCTTTTAAATACCTCCAGGGATGGTGACTCAATTACTTCCCTGGGCAGCCTGTTCCAGTGCTTGATAATGTTTTCAGTGAAGAAAATTTTCCAAATATCCAGTCTAACCTGCCCTGGCACAACATGAGGCCATTTCCTCTTGTTCTATCGCTTGTTCCTTGGGAGAAGAGACCGACTCCCACCTCGGTACAACCTTTTTTCCAGAAGTAGTTGTAGAGAGTGATAAGGTCTCCCCTCGGCCTCCTTTTCTCCAGGCTGAACAACTCCACTTCCCTCAGCTGCTCCTCATAAGACTTATCCTCTAGACCCTTCACCAGCTTTGTTACTCTTCTCTGGACATACTCCAGCACCTCAATGTCTTTCTTGTAGTGTGTGGCCCAGAACTGAACACGGTATTCAAGGTGCAGCCTCACCAGTGCTGAGTACAACGGGACAATCACTTCCCTACTCCTGCTGGCCACACTGTTTCTGATACGAGCCAGGTTTCTACTCTGTCAACCAGTCTCCTAAACAGGCTGCTCCAGAAGTCCAAGGTAGTGGTTCTGCTGACCCCCCTCCTTACTTCTCCAAGAATCTAAAACTCTATCATCTTGTGATCACTATGCCCAAGACAGCCTCCAAACACCACATCGCCCAGGAGTCTTTCTCTGTCCACAAACGACAGGTCTAGCAGGGAGTCTTCCCTAGTTGGGTTGCTCACCAGCTGTGTCAGGAAGTTATCTTCCACACACTCCAGGAACCTCCTAGACTGTTTCCTCTCTGATGTATTGTATTTGCAGCAGGCCTCTGGTAAGTTGAAGTCACCCACAAGAACAAGGACTAGAAATTGTGAGACCTCCCAGGAGGTCTCCCAATGGACCCAGAAGGACCTCCCAGAAGAAGAATATTCTGCTTATAGAATATTTTGTCTGTCTCTTTATCCCATAAATATCCCATAAACACTCAATCCTATTGTCACCATCATTAAGCTCTAGACAATCAAGACACTCCCAATTATACAAGGCTACCCCACCACCTCTCCTTCCTTTCCTCTCCCTTCTGAAGAATTTATAGCCATCCGCTGCAGCCACCTGGTACTTATAAATACGGGATTTTTAGTACAATCATACATACATCTTTTTTTAAAAAAATGTATAATTATTGCTTGGAAAAAATGCATTATCTTTGGGTTTCCCTCCGACAGAAATTTTGCGATAATCAGGGATTTAAGTTTTTCCATGAGAACCAAGTGAGACATACTGGGAATACATTACTTTGCTGTATACAAAAAGCAAATCAAACTGAAAGATATGTGCTAGCTAAAATAACTAAATGCAAAGAAACCCTTGAAGTTTTTAGGCCATTTTGAAAGTGCATTCTACTGCCTATCATTTTTGTAGTCATGAGTGAGAAGCCTGTAAACAATCTGAACCAGTAACCCAGAGCACAGTAGATTCTCAGCACGGTTTTTTATCAGGAAATTGTCTCAGAAGGGACTGTGGAGGTAGCTACTATGCTAAAATGTACAAGGAAAAACTGAGGGATAGGGCAAACCTCTATACAAAGATAACATTAAAATATATTATTTATGTTTTTAATAGTCCCTGTTCTGCTTAAAGAATTATAAATGCCTGTTAGGGATGAATTAGATATGAACATGTAATCTGTTGCCTATTTCCAGTAAATTATTGACATAAGATGCTTAAGAGAGCAATGCAGAAAAATAACAGTGGAGCTATTCATTAATGTTTAAATTTTCCATTGTTAATAATTATATAACTATCCTATCAATCTACCACTCAGCGTATTTTATCACAATATTGTCTCAAATCTCATTTATGAATGGGTTATAACTGAACAGTTATTTATGAATATTAGATTTCCTTAAATGGTAATTAGGATAGAAGCTTGATAAAGGGGAGTCTGTTATTCATTATTTCCATAGGTCTCACAAGATTTATTATATCAAAATCCTAAGTACAGGGGAACTATTTTCAGAGAAGTATTGATACCTTCACTGGAGTGCTAAAGATGGAAAGGGATCATGTCAAAACATATTTACCTGATGCTAGAAGAAAAATGCTTCAGAAGAACTCTTATTTTAAAGATATTTTTAAGCAATTTTCAGAACATATTTAAGCTAAAGGAGATACTCTGAAACAAAATGCTCTGCAGAAAGAGCTTGACTACCTTAGCACATTTCTAATTGCTTCAGCACATCTGCTGAATAGCACACAGCAGGCTGGCTGGAGCCTCTGTTGATGAAGTTTGCCAAAACACCAATTCATTCTTTGTGTTGAAATGAAGCACAGGGAACTTTGTCAGTATCTGTTTGTTTATTTTACTGTCTCTTCTGAAAATATCTTTTTTCTTCACAGCTTGACCAAAGCTGGATAACATCTTCCTCAGGAGAGCAGTTCTGTTACAGTTATTTATACATAACCAGTCAGTCTATTATGTAGCCATCTGCACTCAAATTCTTGTTGCTTGGAGTGTGAATTTAGTGTGAATTTAGTGCACCGGGTGGCAGAGGGACGTACTGCCTCATAGTTACTTTCATTTTATCTATCAATGAAAGCCATCATGTAAATGGCATTTTCTTTCTGGTATTTTTTCCATCCCAAGAAAACTACTGATGTTGAGCTTGGTCTCCCAAGTTACATTCCAGCATGAATATTTACTTTTTTTTTTTTAATTTAAATTCCCTCTGTAGTTTCCAATTGTCACAGCCCTCCTGTCCTCGCCAAAAGCTGTCAAATAGTGTGGCTGCTCACCGAAACATGAGAGCCTCCATGTTTCATTTAGTCATCAGCTATGTTTCAGCTCTACAGTTTATTTATCATGAGATCTGAACTATCTTACTATTTCCCTAGAGTTTCTGCCATCGAGGGAAGCTTAAATCCATATCTTTAGTAGGTAAAAAGATGCTTCTGATTTGCAATACATTTTAAAACCTGTTCTGTCATTAACTTTGCTGGTAACCAGTTTAATTCAACTAAAATCCTCTTAGCTGTATGTGATGTCTTTAAAGGAACTTGACAATGCTGAGATCAGTGCCAGGCATGCTGAGCAGGCACGATTCATGTTGTTTCCTAATTAGGTGTCTTTCCCTGTAAGGCTAGACTGTGATTCTCCAGGGTCATGGACTGGTATGCATGGAAGAACATGGTAGAATATGATTTCATGAGAATGCTTTCATGTGCATTGCCACAGCCTCAGTCTCCCTACCTTAGGACATGCAGTCTCATGACAGAGGAAGGGTTCAAGCATGCTCTCTTACACAGACAGGAAGGATATCACCATGCTTTTAAAAAGGAACTACTAAGAACATGGATTGTTCAGGCAGGAGACATTGGGGATCCCTGCTCTGGGACATCTAGACTTCAGGCTGTATCAGGGGGAGAGCAGGAGAGGGAGCTGGAACAACTGGAGAAGACCATGAGTCTGAAAGACAGCACAGGAGTGGCTCCACGGCCTGTGGCTGAACTGACCACAAGAGAGGCTGAGATTAAGCATGTCGGCTCCAACAAGCAGACCTGCAGCATCCAGATACATTCACATAACTCCTGTGGAGCTGGTGTCCCATTTCTTTCCCTGATGAACTTGGTTTCCAGATGTGGGTGAGGCCTCATCCAAAGACAGTGACTGGCTTTGGGGGGACACAGGTTGACATGGGGGTTCCAGGGACAAACAACCCCAAGGCTGACCTTGCTCTGGAGACAAGTCATGGCTGACTAGCTGAGGGAGTGACTCCAAATGAAGTTGAGAAGCGGTCACGCTACAGATAGCACCTCTGGGACACCAGCACTGATGACAAGGATGACCTTTTTGTGCGGGGTTTGTGGGACACCCACCAGCAGCACAGAGGAACCTGTTCCATGGCAAAAGCTCATGGGTGTAATACAGTTACCAGTAGCAAGCATTTATTTCACCTGTGACAGGCAGCTTTGCCTGATGTATTCATCTGGGTTTTACTGGAGCTGTTTACTACCAGTTCAGGGAGTAATCTCCCATATTGGAATTCCTCAGGACCATGTGGAGTAAATGAACTTTCATTATTAAAATCTAGGAGTTTGTTAGTCCAAGTGTAAGTTCCTCACACATGCTATTAATTAGAAGGGTTTTGGTTGAAAATGGGCATTCTAGCATAAAAGACAATGGAAAGACAATACTCAAAAATGCAGGTACTAAACATAAAATTATTACAGTAGCAATGGCATCAGATGCAGCAGAATGGTGTTTGTCCTCAGTTGTTCAGAGCAGCCATTTGTTGCACAATAGGGAACAATGAGGGTTGTTAGAACTTTGCTGGTACAGGAAATAGCCCAGTTTTATGAAGTGCTTTGAAAGTGCATCAGAGTAAAAATTACTATGTAAATATAGGAACTCATTCATTTGAGGGCAATGAGCCTCCCATGGCATTCTCAGTGCAAATTTTAGGTAAGAAATGGCTGCACAGTGCAGAAAAGTGATTCACAGAAATGGAGCACAAGCTCCTTAGAAGAGTTGTTCAGCAGCCTCTATAGCACAATGCCACAGACAAAAGAGGTTTGATGGGCCATGACCTTCAGCCTTGTTGAATCTCCAGCATCTATGCAAAATACTGCCATTCTGATTTGAACCTGCTCTTACAACCAGTGTTTCTGCTAAAAGATTTGGAAAAAACAAAAAAGTTATTCTTTACTGATATCTTTTGTAGGCTCATGATGTGTTGAGAGGGGATGTTACAAATACTGGCAAATCTGAGGAGGTTGTGGAGTCTCCACCCTTGAAGATACTAAAAAACCATTGTCTTGGGCAATAGGCTCTAGGTGACCCAACTTGAGCAGGGGGTTTGGACCAGGTGACCTCCAGAGATCACTTCCAACCTCAGCCATTCTGTGATTCTATAGCTATGACTTTTAGTGAATTTTGGGTTACTCATTGCAAGAGGATTTATCAGATGAGGGAAGCGTAGAACTATATTTTGTCCACATTACAGAACAGGGCTGGTGCTTTCCTTAACTTAGATATTTGCTAACGCTGTTTGTCTTGAGGTAGTAGGCCAGATTTTATCCTTTGCAAAAGCTAGGGAAAAATATTGAAGGTTAATTGAACTTAATCTACTTTTTTTTTTCCTACAGGCTAGCTTACACATAATTTTTATCAATTTAAGTTGATTGTAAATACTTAGAATGGGTGCACCAAGTTCCCTAAGTGAACTTTATCAATATATAACGTGTTTATAACACTGCATCTGCAGCCACCTTACTGGTACACTCATTTGACTTTCCATTGGTTTGTAAATTTAAATATCACATTAATCATAATAAGATATTAAATATCTTACCTTCTGTTATCTCTGCCCTTACTGTTTTCTCAGGTTCCTTCAAAACCTATATACCACTTTCACTGTGTGGTAGTTGGGCTTATTGCAGGTGTGTGTATGTAAGAACCATTATGAAATACTATCCATCACTTTCCACACCACTTTCCACAGCACTGATGATTTTGCAGCAACTTCACCAGGAAAATTCTGACATTCCATTAGATTTACTTTACAAAGGTTTAAGTACAGCTTCCAATCTCAAGGACTTTGTATATAGCAATACAGAACCTAACATGCGATCTGTTTTCATCTTGCTCGTATTTTAAAGTTCAGCGACTGTATGTAGAATTATTTGAAAAACCTTCAGCTTACAGCCAAGGAGAGAAGGCAAAGAAAGAAATAACTTACTTAGCGTCATTGTATATGGTTATTGTGCAGTGTTAATCAATGATGTATATTTCAACCATTAGGAAGATAAACAGGTAAAGGTGACAGGAAAATTTGCAGCAGAATGTGCTGGTTTCGACTGGGATAGAGTTAATTTTCTTTGTAGCAGTTAGTACAGGACTATGTTTTGGCTTTGTTCTGAAAACAGTATTGATAATATAGAGACCTTTTTGTTATTGGTAAGCAGTTCTTACACAGAGTCAGCACCTTTTCTGCTTCTCACACCACCCCACCAGTGAGTAGGCTGGGAGTACACAAGGCATTGGAAGGGGACACAGCCAGGACAGCTGACCCAAGCTGAGCACAGGGATATTCCATACCTTGTGATGGTATGGAATCACATATTGATGATATAGTCACATATTGATGGCTGATGCTCAGCAATAAAAGCTAGGCAAAGAAGAAGGAAGAGGGAGATGTTTGGAGTGATGGCGTTTGTCTTCCCAAGTAATCGATATGCGTGATGGAGCCCTGATTTCCTGGGGTTGGCTGAACACCTGTCTGCTTATGGGAAGTAGTGAATGAATTCCTTGTTTTGCTTTGTCTTTATCTCAAACCATGAGTTTTCTCACTTTTACTCTTCTGATTCTCTCCTTCAACCCACGGAGGGGAAGAGTGAGCGAGCGGCTGTGTGGTGCTTAATTGCTGGCTGGGGTTAAACCACGATGCAGAAAAATAAGTTTATTGTTCCCAAACAGATGTTTACTGAAAGAAAAATATCTGCTTTTCTTCAAATAGATGACATTTTGCAGAGCTGTGGATTCAGAGCTTGAAAGCAGGTGTAAATGTGTTTAATGTTTCTTAATCCAAACTGTTTATACAGTTTTAGAGCTGTACCTTTTGGCAAGCCTTTTGCAAGGTGCATGGCGTGCAATTACTCTGCTCACAACAGCTGATAGAGGAATTATGTTTCCTTGCTTCTCCCTTCTCCATGGCAGAAGACCTCGGTATAGTTCCTGTCTAGTTTTCAGCGCAGTCTCGGTTCTACTGCCTTGAAGCACACTTAGGTTTGACATCTGGAGTGATAGGAGTGGGCTGAGCAAACCACTAGCCCTGTTCTGATCCCTATTACCCTTGCTGGAAAGGAAACGTAATTCCATGGATAAAATGCCCACATCTCAGAATATCAACTTGTGAGATGTAGAAGACAAGGTGGTGTCTCAGTCCCGATGACTGAGAGGAGACTCAAAGAAGCTAGAGAAACTTCATGCCAGTGCAGTAGCAGTGGCAAGACCCTTCATGTGTTTCAGTGAGCGTATCACCAAGGCTTGAAATTTTGGAAGCTGATCCTCTAGCTCAGGAAAAAAGGTTGAAGACAGTATCAATTTCCCCCAAGAAAACTGAATTGAACAAATGAATAATGTTTATATATCATACATGAACATGTACAGTTTATAAAAATAAGTGCACGTATTTAGGTGTTATATTTTATCTTTGCTCTACTGGGCTTCAGAAATTATGACTTTAGCTACTAGGCTGTGTTATGCTTAATTTGAATTAAAGTTACAAGAGTTTTTCTGAATCCTATCCCCTGAAATATATACAAACCCTATAAAAATATAAAATAAGCAGCTACATCTACAACACACTACACGTAATTTCTGAGCCATTGCTCTGCTGCTTGCCAAAAGTACAAAAGCATGCATCAATCCTGATTGGACACAACTGTAATTTCATCAGGGGATGATGCTGAGATCCTCAACAGCAAATGTGCAGCTCAGGCAGTTTGTGAATGGGAGCCAATACCTGTGATTAAATACCAGGACTGGAATTTAGCTCAGGACTGCATCGCTTTCTGTCATCCAACACTCTGGTTCCTTTCTAGGGGAAAGAAAGTTGCCAAAGGCACAAGAAACAACCCTGAACTAGACTGCAAAATTACCTCAGAAAAAACAGTAAGAAAAATATGCTCAATTTAAGAGGGCAGGGATTAGTCCTAAAGTTTGGACTATAAAGTAACCGATCTCGCAGTCATTAATGAGGGGAAATTAGACAGACAAGAAAAGGTTGCCTGACTAAGTACTGCTCAGCTGGGTTCCCCATGAGTTAGCAGCAGCGGCGCTGCAAACACACATTAAGGGGAACAGGCTGCGAGCAGCACTGCAGAACGGATATTACTGGATAATTAGGTTGATTTGTACCAGGAAAGAGCTTGCTTACAGAACATTTTAGTAAATCATCATTATCCATTCTGAATTTATGATCGTCAATTGTAAGGTGTGCATAAAAGCAAAAAGGGCCAATCAATTCATCTGAATCTTTGAAGTTGAGAAGACTGAATTATTTCAGTCCATTTACCAATGTATTTTCATATCCATTTTCCCTGCTGAGAAGGTTTTAACCTAGTTTTTCCTCTAAAGAGAAGTAAAAAAAGCTATCAATTACAATAAAACCATGAAACCAGAGAGGATCTTGCAACCAGATAAGATCCATATTCACCCTCATACTCAACCAGATGACTTCATCTACAAGTTCACACCATCAGCATAACCTGGAAAATGGCCAGCCATGGAGGTAAGCTTCCTTCTCTGATCACTTTATTCTTCCATTTGTCACCATGCTTTTTTTGTCCTATACCCAGTTCTGGAGAGCACAGGCAGTGATTGTATCTCCTGAGGTGCAACTATGACTAAATTTTTCCGTTGGTAAGGGCCAACTCAGATGACTTGCAATGTCTTTTAACAGCTGAATATTGTCTTCTTTTTTATTTTTTTTTTCCTTTTTTTTTCTTTCTTCTTTGCCATTTTGAAGCTGCAACTCCGATTTCATCTGCTATAGACTTGATTAAAAACTATGGTGGAACTTTTTGGGAATTCCATTTTTTCTGTTCTGTTCTGTATCTTTATCACACCGTAATACATCTATGTCATTTATCTCAGATACAGACCATAGCCTTAAATTAATACTTGTTGTGAAAGAATGACATATAATAATAATTTTATTTTATTAATAGTAGCTTTCTAAGAGGCTATTTTTTCTATGTGTTTTCGTATCCAGATTGGCCAAAAAGTACCTAAAACATACATGGAATATGAGGTATATTTTTCAGAATATTACTAACTATGCTGCCACCTAGCGAATCTGTACTGTCTCTGATAATACTTTTGTTCATAAAAAGATTTAACTCCTTTTTTTGAGGTCAGAAAAAGCTTTGGTTTAAGAACTCTTTCACTAAAATAAGAGGCTACAGGTGGATAAAATGCATTACAATTTTCTTTAAAATTTTGTTTAAAATAGCTAGATGCAACTACTGTAAAATGTTAGTGCTTTGAGCTTGGGCACTGTTATTAATCATTAAATATCCTTTTCTTGTAGGATCATCCTACAGAATTCCAAAAAAATCATAATCCTAAAGCCTAAGGCCACTGTACATGTAAGCATCTGTTTTCAATCTTGTTATTCTCTCTAATGGTTAAAACTTTTACTGACTGTCCTGGCTTTGTCCCTACACAACTAAAATCAATGCACTTGCCATTTACTTTAATTGAATTGGGTTCTTCTGTAGCTGCAAGACTTAATCCATATGTTTGCCAAACAGTTTTTAATAGAAATCATCTGCCCAACAAGCATATCAGCCCCTGTTTGCAAACACTTTTTTAAGGAAGAAAGACTGCTTGGATTTCATCTAAGAAAATCACACATTCAGCAGGCTTGAATTTATTTTTTTTTCCTGTCTGCTGTGCATCTTAGTGCAGGAAAATGCTAAGTAAAATGATTATTACCAGAAAACAACAGCATATGGCCCACAGTGAAATCAGTAATTAGCATTCCATAAGGAAATCCACAGCATAACCCCTTGTCATCTAACATTTAGAGTCTTTCCCAGATAAGTGAATAATTACATAGCTCCTGTGCAATCTTAATGCCCTATTCAAATCCTAGAAATATGTCCTGAAACTCCACATCTTGTACGCTTATTCTCCCTATATCATATCAAAATAAGCCTAAAAAAATGAAGACCATGGGTTGATCATAAGACTGTATAACATACATTTGCTTCAGGGCCAATTCTCTTGTTTCCAGCCTGCAGTTAGGGTTGCCTCTTGTTTGCTCTTTGTTTCCATAAAATTGTGTTCCACTTTTGCCAAGGGGAGTCCACTCTGGCCACTGAAGCTGGGGCTGATGTGTCCTGGAAGAATCTCACACCAGGCTGTTCCATGGTCTGGTAGTCCCACCATCTTTGAAGATGGTCTCAATCCAGGTCATCTGTTTCCTAGATGAGTCATTGCACTCTGTAAATCTGTGGTTTTCATTTAATAAAAGACAATCAGAATGAGCAAGAAATAGGCTGAGCAGGTCTAAAATGCTGGGAGGTTACTCCAGATTTGGATGTCATCAACCCGTCTCATGATCCTAGTAGAGTTCAGGTGTGCCAAGTTTCATCAAAGCTTACATCAGCATAGACACATCTGTGGCTCACAACAAAAGCATTTTATATTGGAGATACATATATCATCTCTAAGTATTAAAAGGCTGATTTTAAGCATGCCTACAGTAAGATAGCACTCAGGAACAGGGGAGTACAAGCCAGCCTGAGATTTAATAGTCTGAAGCCTGCATAAGATTGGAGTTTATGTGAAATTTAGATTGAGAGAAGTTGATTCAGTCATCTTCAACCCCTGTGTTTTATTTCATAAATAATCACCACACTAATCTAAGTGCTTCTATATAACAAGAGATTTTTGTTTAGTCTTAGGGCTGTGTTATGCACAGGTAGCCCTACTGAACCCAACTCTGAGCGCTTAAAACTTTCCATTAGGGACAGATTTTTAGGGAAGCAGACTATTTTGGGTGCTGAAGCTTCTGGAATATTTGGCTGGCAGGAGTTAGGCTAAATAGTCAGCCTTGCTTTGGGTTGATCATGCAACTCAGTATTAAATGTCACCAGCTGAAAAAGCACATGTTCAGGATTGCCAAATTCAGTAGCCCAACAGCAACAAGGCTACTGCAGCTCTGTGTCCCTAGGGCTGACCAGTAGTATGTGTCCCCAGTAGGCACAAGCATATACCTGTCCCCAGTAGGTGCACACACACACATATACAAGATACATAAATACACTGCCAGCCACATAGATCAACACAGAAACCCTAGCACTTGCACAAGCATCAATGGCCTCATCTCTTTCCCCTCTCTGGCTGATCTAGATGTTGGTCTGTTAGTGGGAAATATACATATATATATATATGTATGGTGGATACCTCTGGTAGCTGGGCTTCGGTGCAGTCCACCCAGTTTGGATCCTCAGTCTCCCCAGCTGCTGGTACATGGGCACGGGAGCCCCTTACACACACCAGCACACCCCCACCAGCACACACACCCCCCAACACACACCCCCTTCTCTGGCTCCCAAGCCACTTGCCCTGCTGGCACCCAGACACATGGCCCTGTGACCCATGGTCCCACTCCCGCTGCCGGCACTTAGACTCCCATATGTACACACACACAGATGAAAATAATTAGAAATGGAGCTGAATGAGAAGCCAGTTCAGGCTGTGCTGATGAGGCACAGGGCATGGCCAGCCAATGCACTTCTGTCTCACTAAGCCGGAAGAGCATTTGATTTTCCAGATCAGATGTAAAATGGAGATCTTCAGCACTTACCGTCTTTAAAGTACTTTGTATTTCATTTTTTGTAAGAGTCATTACTAATCATTGTATCCTAGAATTTATCCTAACAAAAGTATCAACTGATAGTTATTTTTCATCTTATCTCTGTTAAAAGTAACTGTGGTATTAAGAAATACTGAAGAAAGGTTCTTGTGAACAAAGGCTGCTCTTTTCTATTCAAGGTAGCTAAAAACAGGAACAGGAAAATGAGCAATTCTTATGTAGTTTGTCAAACATTTGGGAACTTTCAGTACATAATGTAAGCTTTTCTAGACCTGCCACTTTCCAATAGGCAATTATCTGCTTTTATTTCTGGTAAATCAGTAGCAGAATGAGGTGTGTATCCTAAATGTAGGATTATATGACATCCTGTGAACCAAACATGTAGTTTATAATACTCCCATACAGTATGACATTTATTTCTCACTTTCAAGAGACTTTAGAACTACTTCTGTACTTAGAGAGCTATTAATTAGAAGCAGTAGCCAAGCAGAAAGCCTAAACTATGCCACATTCACTGATACCTCAGCTGACTACAACCTTCTTCAGAATGCATCCACAGTAATGTTATTTTATTAACAGTAATGTCATTTTATTAACATTTATCTTACACAGATATTTTCCCTGAAATACAGTTCTGCAGGTGCATAACTCATAAGGATAGTGCACACTTGGCCACACTATCACTGTTTCCTTGAGACACATATATAGTGATATATATAATGACCTTGCTCTAACAGTATCAAGCCACATTGCTGCATAAAGGTGGTGTCTTTTTTAATCTTAAAAAAATATGATCAAGACGTATCTTAAAAATCAGTGTGCCTCCAGAATCAACAGCAATATTTGGGCAACACTTGGCAGCCCGGCACTGCAACTATCAAGTCCTGGAGGAAGATGAGTCTTGTCTGGGCGAGATGTTTGGACTGGCGGGGGTGAAGTGTCAGTGAGGACTGGATGGAGATTCTAGTACAGGACAGTGATATGCTTGTCACCCTGCGAGTGTCAGTCATATAATTGCCTAGTGATGTAATTTAGGTGGTATTTCTGCAGATTACTCTAAAGGAATGAAAAGGGACAGTGGCCAGTCATGAGATCACAGAATTAGTCAGACCCCACAGAATCCTTTCGACACTGAAAATGCCCAGAGCAGGCTGACGGGCAGGTAAACTGGGGCAGACAGAAGGCTACTCTTGCTTTGGTGAAAGCACGTCATCTGAATCCAAGCCATATTACTACTTCTCAATAGTTCTGCCAGGGTCCCTAAAAGCAACTTTTGCCAGATTTACCTGGTAATGTAGGTCCAATGTTACTGTTCTGTGAGAAAGAAGAGGGAGAAGGTCTTTGGGCCATACAGCTCTAGGAGATACCATTGCAGGTTTTCTCCTGATTACTTTTGAGACATGGAAAGACATGGCAGAAATCAGCATTGGTATAGGAGTTCAGATGTGCCATTATCTAAATGAAATTTCTGGGTAGGAAGATCTGTGGTTAGCAAAACTTACATGAGTAAGAGGTATTGAGTGCCACATTAGATGGAGCCACATAAGGCAGGGGAGCAGATTCAGGGGAAAAAATGAGGGAGCATTATGTGTTTTCCAGAAGGTTCTCAGAGTATTCACAGTTTCCGCAAATCACATTTCTTCATTCCCTAACTGTGAACCTTTATGTCCAGTCTCCTTGGACATTGCATACTGTCAGTGACATGGTCATGGTGCGACTCTGCTCTCCTCTTCCTCAGCCTTAAGAATCCTCAACCACTTCTGTGCTAATCCAATCTTTTAGTAGTTTACTAAATATTCCTTTTTTTACACTCTGCTCCTATCATTTGCAAGGTGCTGGATGACTGGTAAGGGTCATGTTCTCATCACAAAGGATGGGCAGGGAGGTGGGAGGGAGAAACATTTTGCAGGTACATTTTTATACCTCTGCAGGCAGTCCTTATGTCAGAAGACACATCACTGATGAAGAATAATAACAAATGCCTATTTCGAAAAGCATAAAGGGAGCACAGTGAGGTACATGCCGACATCATTCACCAGCATGGTCCCACCTGACATTCTTCAGGTTTGAAAGGCCAGAGCTACTTGTTCTGAAATGAAAACATAGTGACTCTCCTTCTGATGCCGGAGCTACAACAGAGCACTTTTATGCACCAAAGTTGCATTTTGTACCCCCTGAGGACATGCACGAAGTTTGCAGTGACATGAATGGAGTTACAACAACTTTTGAAATTCTTAGAGAGCTCAGTGACCTGCGCCTGTCACTTTACCAATGCCTTATTATTGGTGCACACTTAGGGGTTCCATAAGCAGAACACCAGAATTGCTGAGTGTTTTATGAGGCACCCCCACTGCCCACATACACACAGAGCCATCCAGTTTTCTTGCTGAAACACCAGGCTTTTGTGCCATGAAACCTGAAAGGCCCCTCACCGTATTATTCCACAGAGATTTATATTGTACTCTATAAATTTCTATGCAGTCTTACAAGAGCATTGATCAAGTTTTGAGATAAATACAATAATTATCATAATTCAAAGTCTACACTGTATGTGGGGCAGGCAGGAAGAAGAGGTCACTGTTGTGAGTACAGAGCAACTGCACATCCAGCTCCCCATAAGCAAGAATAAGTGTAGAACAAGAAAGAAATTATTTCTATTTGGTGACCTGGTTAGGTACAGAAAATCTTTAAATGCACTGGCGAGAATGATCCCTCCCTGACATAAACAATAGTCTATTTATGAGTAAAAAACCTCAATGTCTATCATAGGAAGTTAAACAAAATATTTATAATGAAAAACAAATCTGTCCGGATTCACATCCCAAAAAGAAGGAGCCTCATCCAGAAATCTGGCAGACCAAGGAGTCCTACCTGTAATCTTCTCAGAGAGCTTTGCATAACAAGGAGGCTCTGGTTTTTAAGTGACTGTTATCGGACTCCATGCTGATCCTGGCATCATCTCCATACTGCAGTATCTCAGTACCCTTTTCCAAACCATAAGCAGGCAGAAGAGTCTGGCAAATAAAGCCCAGTCCAGCCCCACATAATAATAAATAAAGAGGAACTAATGTTAGAGGGCCACTTTTTTTTCTTTTGATTTTTAGGAGCCTGTGTTGGATATTTTCCTGTGGTCCCACGTTGCAGGGCAGACACAACTTTGCTGAGCAAACACTGTAGCGACAGCTTTGTAAAGACAGTTGCTATGAAGCTTGTTCAAAAGAACAAATCATCACCTTTTCCCAAAGGACAAGGAGACCAGTGGTGTATGGCTATGTATAAGAAACATTTTGAGGGTCATGTACTCTCAAATTTGGAGTGTTTTCAACTGCAGAGAAAGCTCTCCAGCAGGAGGTGGTACCTAGTCAGGCCCAGGATGGTAGAGGCCACATGGATAAACTAGCCAGCCAGTCACGTGAGGATGCCAGGTCGCCAAAACAGCAGGCACTGCAAATGAACATAAGTGCATATGAACTTAATGTGCTGTGAAGTTTGTATTCCTTCAGACAAAGGTCACAAAGGTCTCTAGTTCCTTAGCAGATGCTCAGAAATGGGTCATATGAGCAGTGAGTAGAACCAACACTCAGTGAAAGCAAAGAGGGTGTTCCACATCTGGTTAAATTTATCTAATCCCAGACTACCGTGGTCCTTCCTTCCCTGGATCAGTGCTACCTGCAGGGGCAATGGGAAGAAAAACATCGACACAATGATCAGTTTAGGTTACCATAGATCCCATAGCTTGGACAGTCTCATGTGAATTTGTCCTGCAAAGAAAGTTATGGGTTCTATTTATTGATCATTTTTTTTCTCCGTAATGTATTAATTTGGACAGTTTTATTTTGTGAAAGTTGCTTGCAGCTATTGCCCAATAATGGTACATTGTACTTAAGACAGGATTATGATCACAGCTGTTAGTCCTCATAAATTGTTCAAGCTCAAGTTGGAAGAGGTGTCCTTGAACATCATCACCACATTTTAAGAGCCATTTAAACTTAACTGTGCTACAGAATTAAAGAGTTCAAATTATCATAAAGATTTTTAAGGGCATACTGATCAGAAAGCTTAAAAGCACTGGATTCAGTATCTTGGGGTTTTAAACAAAAATATTTTCCTCTTGGTATGTGTTGTGATTTTTCACTTCTCCTCCTGTCATATCAAATTGTAAAGTTAATCATACTCTGTGAGATCAAAAGTCTACAGCACCAACTGCTACTCTGCCTAGAAGAATTTAACTTCGTGGATTAAGGCACATTTAAACCATAAAAAAATAATTTTAAAAGAAAAAGTAATCAAAGCCTTAGATTCTAATCATCTTTCCTCAGCTGTTTTGCTAAAAAAAGATGTCATAACTGATATGTTAAACAGCAGAAATTGCTTCCAAGATGTAAGATGAGAGGATATCTTTCACTGGTTAATATTTTGTAACCATTTTTGAGGGTTTGAACAGGAGTTTGGTAATAAATGCAGAGAGCAAAACCTGATAATAAAGCTTAGAAGAATGATAAATTGTCTACGAAACCAAGTGGTAAATTTAGGAACCGCTGTGTAATAAAATGTCTGTAAAAGTGGCATAGCTACGGTTGTCACCAGCAAAATAAAGTGTTTTACAAAGACAAAGAAAGTAGGTGCTTTTGGTTTAAGCACCTATCCTCCTAATATCTAACTCCCATACTGGCTAGGTTTGGCTTGAAACTGTATGCTACATGCAAGCTGAAACATCAAGGTTTAAAACAACTTATCATCTGACTATTTTTGCTTTAAATTTGAAGTCCTTAATACATTTGTGTTGAAAGGACTAACGCCAACATTAACTACAGTACCAGCAGGAAAAAAAAAAGGAAAAAAAAAAAAAGAGATTTGTGGGCAATTTATAACTTTGCCAATGCAGGCATTTTGTTATTGAGATGGAAAAGGCACATTTTAAATACCAAGACTACCATCCTGCCAAATTTCAGATCATCTTCTTTTAATGTCTACTTTTTTGCAAGGACTGAAACAAGCTCCCCTGGGACGTGGTTGTGGCCCTGAGCTTTCGGTGTCTAAGAAGTGTTCAGTCAACACAGTTAAATACATGGTTTAACTTTTAGGTTGCCCTGTGTGGAGTCAGGTGTTGGACTTGATGATCCTCGTGGGTCCCTTCCACCTCTGGATATTCTGTGATGCTATAATTCAAGTTTATTTTCTGAAGTAGCTGTCAGGGTTTTACAAAGTTGTTTGGGACTTTTTTGTTGTTTTGATTTTGTTTGGGGTTTTTTTTTCCTTGAAATAAATTTAATACTTCATCTGACTTTAGCATAAGGAATATTTGGGGGTAGACATTATATATGTACATTTTTTTTCCAGATGTAGAATTATGGGAAAAGCTTTGTGAAATGTTAATTAAATATGCTATTCTTGGACTGAAAGTGAATCACAGTTTCTGATAAACTAGTAACTCAAAGCTGTAAAAACCCAGGTGTATTAGGAAGTCTAAACTAGCAACAAATTGTTTTGACTGCAGTTGATGTCTTAGTATGCATATAAATAAATAAATGAATAATAGCAGCCCACTGAGATTATAGCAAAAACACTTAATGCATAATTTTGCATGGAATTAGGAAAATGTCAGTCACAGAAAGGGTAACTGGCAAGTGTCCTGCATCAAAGCTTTAGCAAGTTGACAGATGGCTTAGTTAACATTTCCTTTTGCCAGTCTACTGGACCAGTTCCCATGACCCCCACGTAAGTTAAGAATAAATGTAACTAAAACTATTGCTTCACATATAGCTTTCACTCTAGCTACTGATACAGCTGTTGAACTATCTCCATTCTTTCAAGCGACAGCTTATATTCCTTTTATTGGAGGAGCATAGTTTAAAAGAAAGGGGCTATTTAAATCACCTGTATTTTGAAAGGTAGATCTTCTCTCTCTCTCTACTTAGCCAGTAGCGTAATTATCAGGGCACCAGATACAGTTCATGCCACTGAAAGATTAACTTTGCTCTGATGCAGATTATTTCAGTGTGGGTTGAACTTTTCAAACAAAAGTAAGGGAGAAGATCTATCCCCATGGAAATGCTCTTATCAACTGCCATGGTTTCACAGGGAGGTGAACCACTTCACCACCACTTCAAGGTGTTACACATTTAACCCCTAGACAAATTATTGTGTCACAAAATCCCTGGTTAGGAAAGACACATCCAGGTTCCCTATACAGTGAACATACCGTATTGGGTATAAATAAGGGGATCTGCATAGACTTCTGTCAGCAAATTAAACCTAGTGGCTTTGTACAGCTCCTGGCCAAACTGGGCTAACTTGACCAGAACATCCCTTGAAGGAGTTTGTTTGTTCCTGGCGTTGATAGTTGCCCCAGTCCATATTATAGCAAAGTCTTCCTTTCTCTTCCTTCACATCAATAGCATCTAAATGTACTTCTCTAGAGGTGTCTTTAGGTCCTAGGCAAGTGCCTGAAAGCCAGAAACCATCAATTTTGCCTAGCAACTACCACCATCAGATCCACAGACAAGATGTCTTGACATCAAGGTTGCATGCATATGCAAGACTGATGCTATTTTATTCCTCATCAACTGCAATGTGTAATCTCTACTGGCTCAGATCAAGCAGCAGAAACCAGCCTGGCCCTTTCTGAGCAGACTGAGCTTGCAGTCAGGCTGTGGGAGCCCGTAGTCCAAGAAAGGTGAGGAGCCGAACTGTAGCGATGGGAATACAAGCTGTCCCACACGGTGCACAAGGCATGGTCATAGGGACAGTCCCAGGGACTTGCTTAACACAGCAATATAGACATAGTCTTGTCTGTGCCACGGAAACTATGTGGTTTTACTTCAGTGTTGCCACACTGGAGTCTAGAGTCTCAGCTGTAATCAAAAATAGCCCTTGATGTTTTTCATTAAGTAAGAACTGTAGGCTACACACAATACAGGGACTAACATGGTGCTTCCAGTCCTTTGCTCCCTTCTCTAACTCAGCTTTGTCTGAAACCAGCATAGCAGAGCATGGCTTCATCGCCTGCTTCAACAAGAGCTGAATGGGAAACATTTTTGCTAATTGGCAGTGGCGGTAACATGGGGCATTTCACCAGAACAATTACACATTGTATTTTAAATAATATTTATAAAATAAGGGTTGGTTTTCTGTCAGGAGAGCATCCAGCAGGCAGGTACAAGATGACAGTTTATTTTCTTTCTTGGAAGTCCATGGAACCCTGCAGGTTATTGTTGCTGTTGCTTTCAAAAGACATAAGGGTGCCCTTCAACCATACAGTATCAGAAAATAGAAGGAAAATAGCAAGCAAGAATTCACTGTCAATAAAAACTGCAACAAAACCCTGGTTTTGTTATGACCTGCTTATGTTGAATAAGGCTGTTAGCTCCAACAGTGTTCTATGATACTTTTTATTAAGCCAAAATTCTATAAAATTTGATCGCTGTTTCATCAAAACCAACAATACCTGCAAGATACAAAGGAGCATGTTAAAACTCTTGGCTCAGTATTTTAAAGTAATGTAGAATTAGCTGTGGCTTGCTTTCATAATTCGCTACCCTAGCAGGGGCATGTATTTTAGAAATACTGATGAAAAGCTGTTAATCTCTTTGGAGCAGTTTGGTGTAGTTCTTTAATGTCAAGAGATCCTACGAGTCAAAACTGGGAATGTAGCTAATTATTTCCTCTCAGTAAAACTGGATTTGCAGAGAGCTTTGCAAAGCGTAATTGATAATATACCTTGTATTTTTACAAGCATTTATAAAAATGATAGAGTAAGTGTGATAGAAGTATTGCTGTTTGGTAGCATTTGAAACTTCATTTAGCAGTCACTGTGCTACCCTTTGATTGCCTTAATTACATTTTTAATGACATAAGTAATAACAGTCAGCACTGATTATTTTTAGCCCTTTAAGATATAGCTGAGTTTTACATACTTCATAAACTTTAAGGCTGTAAAGATACATCCAACCATCTAATCTTAACAGCTGTACATCACTGGCAATTAAGAACATGGACAGCCCTTAGTTGACATAGGACAAGGCGATGTAAAGGGCAAAGCAATCCTGAGATTGTCAGCTTTTTCAATGAAAAAAAAGAGAACACATATAATTGTCAGGACCCGTTTCAAGGCTGCTTATGCAGCTATGTTTCCCCACCATCTCAGGACCTCAGAGTGCAGGCGAACCATGCTGTCCATGGGTTGTACTGAATGAAGAGAAATCCACCTCCATGCTCTGCAGAGATGCTTACACCCTTTTTACAGCCATGGAGAACCTGTCCTGTGCTATGCCATGCTCTAGGCACAGCCTTGCATGGTACCGAACTGGCATGAGCTGTGACAGGACATCTGAGCTCCAGCACTACAGCACCCAGTGCCTCACGCTGTGGCAAGAGAAGGACTCAAGATTTTGAGGATGTTATTAAAGATCCTAAACTCCCAACTGTACTTAAGCAAGAAGATAGGAAAAAAAGAAACATCTGTCTGCACTTATAAGGAATACCAGATTTGCAAGTGTAATGTGAGAAATTCCAGATACCAGCAGTCTTAAATAATACAAGTTGCCTAGTAATGTACATTTTCCCCTCCTCCCCTCACCTATTGCTAAAGATTATCTCATCCATACCAAAATGGTAATGAAACCTATGCGTCCACCTTTAACATATTAGTAAGGAGTCCAACAACTTAGGTTAAATTAACAAAGAGGATTTAAGCCTTGACTTTATATTTAAGTGGACATGAATGCATTCTCTTCCATTAACTGTTTGCGACTGGGGAGTAATAAGCAGTAATGAGTAAAGGCAGCAGAAAGACATGGCCAAAGCACTGACTTGAGTGCCCCAACCATTTCTGCTGCAAAGACGTAAATGGAGCCCCATAGACTCACATCCAACCTAAAGACTGAATCTGTTCTGTGCTGAACTTGGATCTGATGAGCACTCAGTTTTCAGAAGTCTGAGCCCGAGCAAAGACCAGCAGAAATACCACCCTCAGAAAAATGGAGAAGGCACAGTACCATCCATTGCTCAGGACTCCGGGAGCAAAAACGTGTGGATGAGATTAAATATCTGGAGGATCCCAGAGGCAAGCCAGCCTCTGCCCTGCAGGAAGTCCTCATTTCCCTTATTCACCCCTTACCAGACATTCCTACTAGTATGATTTGTAAGAACTGCTGCAAGTATATAAACCAATGTGAGCCTACAGACGATAAGGACTCACCCACTTGGCATCTAAATCATAGAATCACACAATCATTTGAGTTGAAAGGAAGGGATCTTTAAAGGTCCTCTAGTTCAACCTCCCTGCAATGAGCAGGGACATCTTCAACTAGATCAGGTTGCTCAGAGCCCTGTCCAACCTGACCTTGATTGTTTCCAGGGATGGGGCATCTACCACCTCTCTGGGCAACCTGTTCCAGTGTTTCACCCACATTGTAAATGATTTCTTCTTTATGTTTAGTCTAAATCTTCTATCTTTTAGTTTAAAACTTTAGTTTAGTTTAAAACTTCAGTTTAGTTTAGTTTAATTTCTTCTTTACCTTAAGGGTGGCAGAACACTGGCACAGGCTGCCCAGGGAGGTGGTGGAGTCTCTGTCTCTGGAGACATTCAAAACCCTCCTGGACGCGTTCCTGTGCAACCTGCTCTAAGGTGCCCCTGCTCTGGCAGGGGGTTGGACTAGATGATCTCCAGAGGGCCCTTCCAACCCTATGATTCTGTGATTCCGTGATTCTGTGAAAACTGTTGTCCTTTGTCCTATCACAACAGGCCCTGCTAAAAACTTTGTCCCCATCTTTCCTGTAGGCCCCCTTTAAGTACTGGAAGGCTGCAATAATGTCTCCCTGGAGCCTTTTCTTCTCCAGGCTGAATAACGCCAACTGTCTCAGTCCCTCCTCATAGGAGAGGTGCTCCAGCCCTCTGATCCTCTGAGGATCCTCTGAGGGCCATTTTTGTGGTCCCACTCCAAGAGGTCCAGGGTTTTGGTCAGAGTCATAGTGAGAAAGAGCTGTGGAGATTTAAGGTATCATGCCTACTGTGCCAGTGATTTCCTACTGCATAGCTAAACTGCAATGCAGGAGTACCCAAACAGCTTGGTTTTAACAGCTTTCCAGCCAAGAAAAAATAAGCAGCTGGAGGTAATGCTTCACATCAGGGCAGCTCTTTCCAAAATGACTGTTTGTCTACATCCTTATTTAAACGCTAGCTCAATAGATATTTTAAGCCAACACTGCTACCAAAATAAAGAAGTCTTCCCCCATAAACCCCTGGTAGCTCATTGCCATCTTTGCGCCACCACCTCCCTTTCATCAGCACAAATATGTGTATGTGACTGTGTATACGACCAGACGTGACAGAAAATGCACCACCTTCTCAGTTTTCAGTGGTGTTGGTCCCCTGATCTGGCTCGTAGGGCCACGGAGCATATGTGCCGGCAGGAGGGGTAGGGGCAGGAGAAGGAGGAGGCAGAAGAGGGGACGGAGACAGCTCCTTCGAGTGTCAGTGGCCTGTCTCTCAGCAGCACCCCCCGTGTCTACATCAGCTGAGCAAGAGCGTCCAGAAGGGAACTGCCAGGCAAAGGGATTGCATAGTGTTTTCTCTTTAATCAAACAAGGAGAAAAGGAGATAGATAGATGTATATCAATGACATGAATTAGCATAAATTTTTCGACCAAAAAACATGTTTATCTCTGAAAGTTTTTTGATTCTATGCTAAGCATAAAATCAAAGTGTTTCTCATAAATGCCTAGTTTTAAGTATCCACCTAGGCTATATTTGACAGCTACATTAGTAACATCTCACAGTATGTCCCTAAATAGTAACATACCTACTAGCAGACACAGTGAAACACAGGAGTAACAAATCCCAAGGACTTCACTTACTTACATAAAGTTAATATAGTATTTTTAATTAGATTTGGGTGTTTGAGGAAACGGTTATTCTGCTCTTTCATTCAAAAAGGAAAATAAAGTAATTTTAATAGGTTTTCTTGCATTCTGTCCACAAATGTTATGATTTTATGGTGTCCATAAATACTTGAGTGTGCACACCTCTCTTGATACTACTGCATTCATAAAAGCTTACTAATATACATGTGCGAGTGTGTATATACTGGCTGTGTGTGGGTGAGCTGTGCCCTCTTTTGGTATGATCCCAAGGATAATGCATATGAGAAAACAATGACTGGGAATATCAATACAACATTATTCTTATGTATTTATGGAAAGAAAAATTATTTCACAATGGAATTTTCCTGGTATTTGTCAGAGAAAGATGAAATGCAGAATATGGCAACACTGACAGTCTGTCACAGAAGCAGCCCTGTGCCGTTTGCTGCCTTCATTACTGGTTTTGTTAAAGCCAGCCAATGTGACTTCTGTGGGGAAAAAGGTCTTGGTATACTGCTTATCTTTGACTGCTGAACTATGTATACCAAAGTTATGTTTTATTGCATTTGGACAGTTTGTATAACTAAATACAAAGAACTTGCAATGTGTGTAGCTGTTTGGGATATGCATTTGCTTGAAATTATTAGCATTTTAACAGTGAAATGATGTTTTGACATTAGCACTCTACTTAAGACACACACAGAAGAATTTCACACCTCTTCTGGTGATGTATTACTTCAGTCTGACTGTCTGCAATGCAAACAAGACCTACAGTCAGAAAAGATTTATTTATAAAATGTGTAGGTTTAGGAGCCACAGAATGAGTGAAACAAAGCTACATCAGTGAACCCTTACATTTTCCCATATATGTTGTAACTGCTTGAGACTGAATCACAGAGCTGGTTCCTTTCAGCTATTTTGGAAAATAAGCTTAACTTCATTAATTCAGCATACAAGTATAACATGAACCTTATGCGCCTATTTTGAATGCACTATATCTACCTAGCTTCTGCCTGGAGTGAGCTGTTTGCTTTGTCTGGAGATTCTCACTGCTGGCCCCTCTCCTGGAGAAGGCTTGTAAGCTGAGGTCAGGCCTTTTCTGACATCCCCTTCCCTCCAAACAACTATCCCACCCCATTCTGTAATGCTTGACAGGCTGAAGGTGTAAAACGTATTCCCAAATCCCTGCTCAGACTAATCTGAAGCAAGGATTTAAGAGAAGTTTTCATGTATCCTAGGTGCTATCCAAGAGGCTCTGGGGCAACCCCCAGTGAAACTCTCAAACTGAGGGGTTCATCTTTACATACATAATTCAGAAGTCCTGAAAAGTGTAGATTACAACAATTAACTGTGTACTTGTTAATTGATAGGCTGTCTAAGGGTACAATCTCAGTAGGTTCTCAGACTGGGAAACTTACTCCATTGTCACTAGAACAAATGGTTGTACTTATATAGGCCCTGATGTGTTTGGGGTAGGGTTTTCTTCAAGGCACCATAAATTAGCATAGCTGAAAAAGGGACAAAAAGCAGGATGAAACAGTCCTCTGAAATGGGGCTTGTGAATTCTTTTACTTACATCATGATTACCCTATCATAACAAAGCAGGAGTTTATGGGTACCCAAAATTTCCAGTTCCCTGTCTCCATCATGCAGATAGAGATATTGGTTATCTTTCCATTGATGGTTTCAACTAATGTTCTTGTATCGGATGTGGAGTGTTTACATGACTTCTTTATCTCGATATGACAAGGAGACAGTAACGCACATGCAGTGAGTAGTAATGACCAGTTTGGTGTGGTAATATTCTAAGAAATGGGCTGTGTATCCCCTAAACATCAATGAACTAAATAAATGCAATCACATTGTGGGGATGTCTATTTTGAATCCATACTGCATTACTTTCTTAATCTTTTAGAACACCTTATACAAAAAGAGTTGCACCAATGGATGCCAAATTAGTTAAACTGCAGCTTCTAGTGTATAAAATACTCCTGTGAGACAGTCTGCTTTTTTTTACCATCTAGCTCAATCATACCCACCTCACCTGGCTTCACATACCAACACAATTCCTTAACACAAAAATCCATGACTGACTGGATCCGTCTTTATGAATTAATAGTACAAATAAATGTGCATCGTAAAATATGTTAAACCTTAATGATACATCATCATCTCTGTATTCATGTGATGGATAAACTGGAGAAGGAGTGCTGTCAGCAGTTAGTAACCATATAATTCAGCAATCCTCAATCATGCTAAGGTAGCAATCCAGAAGTGCCAGGCAGCAGCGTGCACTGCTTAGCAGTGGTGCTCCGCTCTTTGACTTGTTTATTCCTAAAAGAAATTGTTATCTCTTGTGGGGGGGTGTGCATGACTCCTCGGTCCTGCACAGCTCACCGGGGCAGGGAGGAAGGGCTGGCCCAGGAGAGACGGGCCGTGCACCCAGCCACCCCACGGCTGTCTGTCTTCAGCACAAGCCACACAGAAGCCAGAGGTGTCTTCACCTCAGCTAATCAGACCTGGTTCCTGTGCTTCAAACACATTCACTTGCTTTACTGTTTCAAAGCACTAGAGCCATGAGCATCTTACTAACTATTCATAAGGGGTAGCAAGCTCTAGTTTTCCCGGTTATACAGTGACCACCAGAAAAGGGACCTCTGGACAGGCTAAACTGTCTGTCCAAAGCTGAATGTGTGCTGTCGCCTGCCTTTACCCATAAGGGCAGTTTGTTTAATTTTAGGGTTTCCTCGTATGTCTTCCCAGTAACTCCCACTCCTCTACTTGTCTGATTCACCCAACTGATCAAATGCCAGGATAATTCAAAAACTTTGTTGAGGTTCATGTTTCTTTTCTGCCTGGTAAACATTTCTGGATCTAGCTAGTAGCTCTTTTTGAGGTTGGGCTATGTTAGATGTGTGGCTGTGCCTGATGATGGTACATTTCACAGACACCAGTGAAGACCCTTCTCAGTGAGATCTTGACTTTGGGAATGATTGAGTCACTGACAAAATCTTGCTTTGTTTTAAAAAGATGTGCAATTTTTTGTTGCAGTCACTGTGAACCTGGAGGGACAGTGCAAGTACGGGGTTCTGAGGAACAGATCCTCCTACACCTTTTTTTCCACTTTAAAATGTATTCAACTGTACTGGCGTGTTGCTTCACTGTTTAAACATGGAATAAAGGCCTTGAGTACAGAATAAGAACAGTCAAAGCATGTGAACAAAATTCAGGTGATATATGTTATAACACCTCTTGTGTATCAAAGGTGTAAGTGCCCTGTAAATCACTTGCTGGGAAAACCATGTGAATGCCATGTATCCATGTGGTTCCACATGGGAGCCTATGTCATAGTTCAGCTAGGCAGACTCACTTAAGGATATGCATCACTTTCTAGATGTTACCAGGCTAAAAAGTTTTCTGTATCCATCCTTTAGGAACAACAGAGAGCAGCTTTGTCAAACACTAGCCCTTTTGAGGATCTGCCAACTGAACCACTTACAAATTGCCACCATACCTTTTTCATCAGAAGAGACTTGGTGAGCTCTTATTTCCAGTTAACCTTAACCATTTTTTGTGAGGTCACTAAGACTGGCTGCTGGTTAAGCTCTCTCTGATTCTAAATCAAGAGAGGAGCAAGCAAATAACAGAACCTTGCACCCACCCTTCTCAGTAATTAATGGATTAGCCTTGTTATTATGATTATTCCACATCTTATTACTCTTATCCAGCAGGCAAGCTTGAATGAGCTTTGAATGGGAGCAAGAGTAACCTTGGAAGAAGCAGAGCCAGTATAACTAACTCAAGCAAAATGATTTGAGGGAAAGGAGTTGGGTACGTTTCCCAATTTTTTTTGGTGGTGGAATAGTTGCTGCTCACACTTTGGGTTTCTGGCCTAACTTTACAAATCAATGCTCCATTAAGATAGAAATCTTCACTGCACTGTGTTGTATACAATGTGTAACTGTATAATGCATTGTAACAATGATCATTCTGTGCCTTGATGAATCTAGGGTTATGGTTCCACCATCTATTTTCACCCAATTGGCAAGGGAGTTGGTTAAAGGCAGCGATCCATCCAAAACCTACCATACCAAAAAAAATTATATTTTCAGCTTAGCCAGCACTGATGATGATTGCAAGATCACAGAAATAGCTGCAGAGAAGAGGGATGGATTATGACTGCTGTGATTTAGGGTACTACTGAATCACATTGCAGGGTTTAAGTGTCAGAGGTCTCTGCACTGCTCAGTGACAGAAGCTGGAGTCCTTTGCTAAGCCAGCAAGCAGTGACCTGATCAATAGCACTGATGGTCCTGGTGAGAAATTTGTACTTCTGGGTGGAAAGAAAAGTCAGTGTGATACCGCTTACAAGAAGAAGTTATTTTTTTTCTGTAGTTTTCTGAAGCAGTCTCTGTGTTGTACTGAAGACCTTCAGTATCATTGCTTTCTTTGTGGTATATTGTGCAGATTTCATTTTTGTGATTCATGAATTTTTAACCTTTACTTAAATTTTTTCCTGTTCTCAATATCAAGTAACGTTGTATTTTTAATTTGACACCATTTTCTTAAAGTTGAATATAAAAGGATTTGATTTTACAGGGGCTTAATTTCCAGAAGATGTGTTCTTAAAAAAAATAAAGGTGTTTTCTTCTACAACTAAATGCAATATTTCACGGCTTATGCACTGTTGCTAGTGATAGCAATGATAGAGTATCATCTGCATTGCTATTAAATTGCCTTAAAACAAAGTCAAATGAACTTTCTTTTCTTCCTTTTAAATTACCAAATAACGTGTACAGCTGTAACAGAGAGAAGAACTTGATATTTGGGTTGAATCATGTTGTTGAAGTAGAACAGCTCATTTTTCCAGTACCACTGTAGATAGTACGGTGTTCATATAATAAAGTTCATGTAATAAAAGCTTGGATACTAGAAATAGCAAAAGTATTCATAAGCACATGTATTAAGGAAAGAGTTGGCTTTTTATAATATTCTTCAGAATTAATTCCTGCAGCAAAGGAGTTTGTCTGCTTGTTAATCTCTATATTCAGGCATGTTCAAAACCCTTGATGTTCAATGTTCAAACCATGTTCAAACCCCATTCAAACCCCTTAACTCTGACCGATGTTTAGAAGGGCTGTCTGGCTTGTTCCCCTTTATCTACAGCTGAGTAGTGTGTGTGAGAGACTGGAACCTCAAAATAATTGTCTCAAAGCTTGCTTAAGCTTCTGCAAATCGATGGCAAGCTTGCGGGCTGATAAGAAGCTTGCTTTTGTCTATTTAGCACTTTCTGCAGACCATTCTTTTGTTTATCAGTCACCACCCAAGATTGTCCACAGGCAAAAGAAGGGTGTCCACAAAAGAAAAGAAGGGTGTAGGCCTCTGGCTATCAGAATGGACAGACCCTGTTAACCCGAAATTCGCTGAGGCATAATGGCTATGCTGAGCCAAGCGCTGCCCAAGAAACAGGGACAAACGGGACAGGGCTCATATGGTGACAGTGTCAAAGGACAGTTAGCTGGGCAAAGGCCACTGTTGCACCGATGGGTCAAGCCACGGACAGACCTGGACAATAACTAATGCTGTTTACCCACCACAATTTGGGAACCGGAATGCAAACCACCATCCACAGATCAATGGGATGCCGATGAAATTCCAGAGGATCATCAAGACATAGTCAGGTGGTGACTGTACTCTTGCTGTGCTCCATAATACTGCTTCTCCTTTCTGCCTTTCCTCTACTTCCGCCTTTACTCTATCACTCATCTCAGTGACTGTTGCTGGAGAATAACAATAAACCTGCAGTGAGGGGCATCTGACCTCGTTTGTGTCTTAATCTCACGCTTGGAATCATTGCGAACCTCTCCCGGGCCCAATGTAGTCAGACTGGGACATAAAAACATGTTTTCTTCCTAGATGTTCTTCTTCTTCACTCTTAAGTGATATGGGTTTTCTCTTGCATCTGCCCTACATTTGTACGTTTCCTGATCATGCAGCTGCATATCTCTTACTCTACAAGAGCATAGAAATGAGAATGGAAAGGTTCACTTTAAGATTTGCTCCTATTCGAATTTCCTTTCCCTCCCCTTGCATTGCTTCTTTTGGCCATCGCTGTGAGCATTCAGTGCCATGCTTCATGCTAGGTTGTGCCTCATAAATGTCAGCAATAAGTTGTTGGTATTTTCTTCAGGGTGTGGGGAGGGTGACAGAAGTGCTCTCTTAGAGTATTTCCCTTCATGTTGTTGAAAAGGTTTGTGAACAACTGATGTTCTTTTCATGATAACTCATCACTGGATCCAAGATCACATATTCTGCCTTCTATAAAGTTGCTTGAATGTATTTTTAATTATTTTTAAAATAGATTGGTAGTAAGTGGAAAGAAAATAATAAAGTCTCTGTAATGCATACAAAGATAAAGCCAAATTTGGAGAGCGTCAAAAAATGCACATGGTATACTTTGCTTATATCTTTGGTATGCACCAATTCCTACTCATCATGCTTGCAACTATGAGACTTGGCCCTGTACAAAATGCACCATATAGCTGTGATGTGTAGATGTGCATACATCACATTCCTCACTCTTGTACTAAAATGTACTAAAATTAACCTTAATTCCAACCTCAGTGACATCCACGTAGAAGTCTGTTAAAGGCTGTTGTATTTGTAGTCTGTGATGCCATAGACTCTGTCACAAATCAACATGTAAAGAAGATATAATAACTCACTTTTCATGTCTAAACTGTTTTGACATACAGGTTTATTCATTTAGAAGTGTCACTTCAAGCTGATAGTAGCTCATTATATCTTCTCATAAAACAAACTGCATGGTAAATTAATGCATGCGCAGTATGGATCTGCCAGCACGGCTGTGCTGGTCAGGAACCTCATCTTTTGCTGTTGTGTAAACAACTACATTCAGCCGAAACCTTTACTGTAGGAAGGTCTTTAGCTTGATCTGTTTGAAAAACAATATTTTCATCCTTCAGTCCTGAAGGATTTTGCAGTAAAAGCAAGCGTTGTCCTGACTCATCCTAGGGAAAATTAATTTTAATTCTTTTAATTAATTAATTTTGTTAACCAGGACTGGTTAGGTCCTAATGATAAACATTCAACCCAGGTATTTGAAGAAATGTTTCCCAGTGCTTGGGTCTATTTATTAAAAGACAAGGATCACTCATATTTAGAACTGTTCTAAATTTGACTTGAAGTCATGCTGTAAATTGCTAAAATTCTATCTGTCTTTAAAATGTTGCCTTTGTTGTTCTGACTTTTAAGAGTTGATGGAAGAATATAAATATTCCTGTGTTTTATCACGCTGAGCATAGTCTTTTGATGCTACTTTAATAAGCAGAATCATTAATGAAGACAAATACCAGCATCCATTCTCAGTCTTTCTTGTTGCCTCCATGATGCTGCTAGAAGACTGATGTGTTCTTTTCCTAGCTCCTATATCTAGAGTATATGGCAAGTAAGTGAAATCGGTTTTGAGAAGCATTGCAAAGTATTTGTGTGTAGTGACCTTTAATACAGATAATCTGATTTTTCTTTTTTAAACAGCCTCTAAACTGTCACCACTTCCTTCAACCCCTGCCCCCAAATTGTTCATTTCCATGTGAAAATGGACATTTTGCTGTAGAGTCAGCCACAGTGGGCTAAATGTGCATATTGTTGTGCATGGCTGTAGTTTGCTTGGCAGTTTCTGAAATGTTCGTATCTGTTTGTCTGCTTTAGCAGGACTGTTCCAGGCTGTCAGTCTTCTTATAGGATGAAGCAGTGACCTTTCCACCATTTTAATGTATCTCTACTTTCACACTGCTTGGTTGATAAGGCAAGTATCTTTCTGCTTTGCATTTGGTTTTATCTTTCAAGTTTTTTGAGTCTCTTTTTTTGCCCTACTCTTTGCAAGGAAGTAAGAAGTGTGACAGGAAGGTGTGATTTTTAATTTACACCAGAGTTCTCAACAAATAATGACTTTTCACACCCTGTTATTGCTGCTTAGCCTGGGGGAGGAGTTGTATGGCTACTGTTGTCATATCAAATTAAATCCACTCATGTAATTCAGAAAGACATTCCTCTTAAACTTAACCCTTTAAAGTTGCTGAAGTCTACTGGCATAAGAGCATAAGCTGAAGTGCATCTCTTTTGGGGGTCTCTACTGTTAAAGGATGAAAACAGAAATGTTTTTGCCCAAGGATGGTGTGCAGGTTTTTTTGTAGTGTCATGGGCCAGATCCTGATGAGGTTTATGGGGGAGAATCCTCATGCTAGCCTGGACTTTGCTGCAGACTCAGAGTAGTCATGTGGATGTATTTTCAGAAAGGAAATATTTGGCCAATGATGCCAGGCACTCGCATTCTCGTCTGAAAAACTTGCTTGAATAATTTCCTCTAGTGTTTTTTGCTGTGGGTTGCAAGCATAGTCATGGGGTCCTTGGTGCTCCTTCCTGTAGTAGAGCTAAAACACATTGACAAGAAAATCACCCTCAGAGAGGGTTTTCTGATGTCAAGGATTTGGCAGAGTAGAACAAATTTTGTTTTTATAAGTAATTTTATTTCTCTTGAGGAAGTTGCTGTTGATTTTGGCGTGTGATTCAAGCCAGTCCTCAGTGGAAGGGGCACACGGTATGTGCTGGACTGACCCACCCAGGGGTCGGGGTCAATGTCTGGCCCTGTCGGCTCCCGGGTACCAACTGCCAGCCCTCCTCCTTCCCTGGGCACCTACAGCATCTTTCCAGGGAGTCCTGGAGCCCGAAGCATGGGACTAGCAAATAACAGGAGGAGTAGTCCCCTCCTCTCCATTTTCCAGCAGCTTTATTGCCCCGACTTGTTGGTAATTGAGGGTTAAGTATTTGCTTGAGTACCTGCTTGGTGGTGCAGAGAGGGTTAAGGTGCTTGACTTACTATAAACATCTATGTGACAGACTCTTCTCTGACGGTGGGGTGGTGGGGTTTTTTTCTTTCTTTCTGTAAAATGTCAGCCATTTCCTGATGAGCGTGGTGGTGGTGAATTTCACACCTTTTTTCTTCTCTGTGTGGAAACCTGGGTGTTAATGGTACTGGAGCAGGTCGTGTTTTATAAGGAATGAGGCTGTCTCTTAGTGCAGAGGGAAAGCAGGGAAGGGAGAGGAGGTGAAGAAAGGGATCCAAGGCAACTGCCATTAGTTGGATTATTTCGCACTATTTTTCTTCAGAGCATGTAAATGTAATATTATTTGCTAAGTGGATTTTTCCCTATCAAATGTTGGAGCTCAGTTTCGAGTTCAGCTTAAAAAAAAATAATCCTCTCTTTTCATTTCACAGTGACATATAGCGCTGCAACACCTGAAGATGGAAAATTGGTCAGTTGATCAAGTCTGCAACTGGTTGAGACAGAGAAATTTAGGAGAACTAGTTCCTAAGTTTCGTGGTAAGCATTTTTGTTGTTTGTGTGGGTT
Organism: Rhinoptilus africanus; assembly: GCA_013400135.1. Lineage (NCBI taxonomy): Eukaryota > Metazoa > Chordata > Aves > Charadriiformes > Glareolidae > Rhinoptilus > Rhinoptilus africanus. The sequence goes on along the minus strand of VXBO01001437.1, from coordinate 114,905 downwards.
TTGTTTAGTGTTTATTTCTGTGCCTTTAATTGGCACTGCCTACCTTGTTTTGGGGCATGTATATATACACTAACTTTAGACTTTTATAGAAATTTATTAGGGTGAGAACTGACATAGGTGTGATAAATCAAAATTAGTGTGCCAATTTATTATGAAGTCTCTGAGAAATGCTGGGGGATGAGATTAAGCCGGCATATAAATAGGTACACCTCAAATCAGAGCTGGCAGTTTAAAAGGCTTGACAAGGCCTATTTTATATTGTATAAATCTTTTGAAATAATGCAGCTGTGGTGTGTAAATGTTTTATGTCTGCGTATTTAAACAGTCTACAGAAGAGTGCATGAGAAACTGTTATGCGAACAGGCTATTTGTTGTGTGCTCTCTTAAAAAGCTTGCTGACCTTCATTAGTGAAGTAAAAATCTGCTGTGGTCTAAGCAAGGCCTGATTTAAAGCATTAAAATAGTCAGCTCACTGCTTCTCTGTGTTTCAGACTTGGCTTTTTCTCAAGAGAAGTTATCTGGCCGGGGACCAGGACTCCTGGCACTGCTTGGGAAATGACAGTAGCTAAGCCATCATCTTTTAGCAGTTGAAGAAGACCATCAGCAGTAGAAAGCATCCTTGCCTTTGACCCGTCCTCCATCATCATGTTTTTAGGCGTAGAGAATCTTACTGTAACTATTCACACTGTACTATTTCACAGTAATTCTTTAACCCCTTTCAATCTGCAGAAGAAGAAGTAAGTGGAGCAGCTCTCCTGGCTCTTAATGATCGTATGGTGCAGCAGCTGGTGAAGAAGATTGGGCACCAGGCAGTGCTGATGGACCTAATTCATAAATACCGGCAAAAGAGTGGGCTAGAATCCCTTACTTACTGTTGTGAAACAGCTTCTCCAAAATTTCCAGAAGTAATCAGTGGGTAAGTTTGCGCATGGCACAGAAAATATCAATCTGAGCATAGTTGTATTCCTTTCATAGCATTTTCAAACTGGCATTTACTAGCTCTCTAGCTGTAAGTTGTAACTGGATTTTATACTTCAATTATCTCCAACAACGTGTGAAATGCAAAATAAGGTTATTACCGTGTGGTTTTAAACAAGGCATCAACATTCCTGAAAAAAAACATTAACTAATTTAAACTGCTCTTCATTTCCAGTTTTAGGACCTAGTTTTCATTTGGATGAAGCATTGTCGAACTTCCAGTGTGGCTAAAATTGTCTGTATTTGCGATATTAAGCTTTTGTGGCACTTACTTCTAAATGTTTGCAAGTAAAACCATGATGTAGCCAGAGACAGTGTTTGCGTCACAGGTGTATTTAAAATCAGTCTCTCAAGGAAGCTCTGAAATTGATCTAGATGTAAGCATTTAGTAATCCTATTGTGTGGAACTAGATAGATTTTTAGAAAACAAATTCCACAGAGACTTTCGTTACTGATCATGTTCTGGGTCTTGTTGAGCAGGTTTCCTTTTTTTTTGTTTGTTAGTTTGGGGGTTCTTTCAGGGGGTGGTGGGGGACAGAGGTTGTTTACTTGTGGGGTTTTTTTGTTTGAGTGTTTTGTTGTAGATTGGTTGGGTTTTTTGCATTGGTTGCTTGGTGTGGTTCCCTCCATCCCTCCCCTCCATTCTGATCTGTTGTAAATCTTGCAGGATATTTTTTTTTCTGTAAGTCTTGGCTGAGGAGAGACAATCCTGAGCTCTCAGAGTGGTGTCTTCTAAGCCCAAGAATTCTGACAGGAGAAAATGCCCTGCCATGAATACAAAATCCTCTTTTTCAAAGGGAAGGACTTTGGCACTAAGCCTGCATTAGTATACAGTAGTAGCACAGTAGGAGCAAATCTATAGAGCATTCTCTGTAGCATTTGCCTTCATCCAAAAGGAGTCCAGGTTGTGTACTCTGAGGTGACTCCACAGTGCAAACCAAAGCACGGTAAATGGTGATGACTTGGTTATTTTCAACCAAATTGCACTCGTGAGCAGAACTGAACTGCTCACATAGATATATCCTCTTGTCCTTGTGTGAGTATTTATGAAACCCTGTGGGTAAATAATCCTGAATCATTGGAGGGAAGGGAAGGTGCAGGAAGAAGACAATGTCACTGTGGGTATGATTTATCATAGACCTGAAGTATGCAATCACAGACAGTCTCGGTTCTCTGCACCAGGGTCCTGCCTCCCTTGATTCATAGGAAGCTCCATCTCTGGAGGTAGAGCAGATGGCTGCTGTGAAGAAGACTACTGTACCTGGGCCCTGTGCTTCATCCAAAGCGTGGTAGACACATAGTGATTTCAGCAGGGGGGTTCAGAAGAAAACATGTCCTTATGCTTGGGGCAGTTTGAATGTTGCTTTGGATATTTAGATTCCATCCTTGACTTTGTCAGAGATGTTTGGCTAGGCTGTCTCCAGTGTGACTGTTCCCTGTGTGCTTACCAAGTCCTGCAAGTTAGGCCGTACTGTCTCACAAGAACATGCTCTTGCAGTAGTGCAAGGACATAGATTTTCTGTGAAGTTCTGCAAACTCCAAAAAAATACAATGTTGGAAATCTCAAAAATAAGTGCATATAATTTACCTTAAAATCTTTCCCTACCTAGTTTTCTTGCCTGGAAAATAAGATGCTGGTATTCCTCTAATCACAGGAAAGTTAGGTAATTAAACTGCTGTTTCTGAAATATTTTCTCAAGTTTTTCTCTGAAATAAAACTCAAGCAGGTTTAAGAAATGTTGTTCAGACATGTATTTTAGGATGAGTAAAAAAAAAGTTACTCTACGCAGTTTGAGGTATAGAATGATGAAAAAGCTCCTACAATAAAAAATGTATTTGTTATAAAACTAAAAACTGTATCCTCCTATGCAGGTAGCTGTGACTCATTTCTTAACTCTGGAGTGCTTGTCTTAGTGGTGTAGTTTGAAGTGATTTTGTCTGTTTAGTACGTGTTGAACAAAATCTTGTAAGAATAATATTTTTGACCTAATTCAAGGACTCATGACTAGAACAAAGTGTACCAGACACTATTTTGAAGTAATAAAATTATATTTTTTTTGTAAGCTGCTTTGACACAGAGGAACAGAATATGTGGAATAAACAAAAATTCATAGATCACATAAGTGAAGTGAACTCACGTTTCCCCTGTTGCTCAGTGATGTTAGGCTGAATAGCAGTCTTGGTTGTGTGAGAAAAGTCACCGCACTAAAGTTCACAGTAGCATCCATAGCTGAGTGTGTGGTGCCACAGTGGCAGGGAACAGCTGTGAAAACTGGGTCTGAGTGATCTTAGCCCTTCTCCTGCAGTGCTTGAGCCCAGGTGAAAACCAACCACCTTTTCTGTTTTGCAGAATTATTTCTCAGCCAGGCCAGTTCCCAGAACTAGGTCACCCTGGCAGTACCAGTGCCAAAGTGGAGAAGGCATTGATCATCCAAAGGGGCAGGGGAGAAAGCAACACCATAGCAGTCGTCTTCTGGGTCAGCTGAAACCACTGTGGAGCTTCCAAGAGCTCCCAGTAATATTTCCCTATTGTATTTCTGTCATGAATACTATTCCCAGTGCTCATTGGTGCACTCCTGGCTGACCACCTCTTTATCCTGGTGTCCTTAGCATGTCTTCTAACTGTGTGTGAGTTGTACTTAGCTCACCTCTCTGCTAGGAATAGAAATAAAATCATTTATTGGACATGGAGTTTTGAGTATGGTAGGTGAACATGTTCTTTGTGGATTTGTGAAGGAACACTGAATGTGACATCTCCAGCATCTTGGGTCAGGACATGGAAGTAGTAGCTTGTGTCTGTCACAGGTAAGGTGGAAGCATTCTGGGTCATGCAGCAGAAACTGTGTTTATGTGTGTACGAGGAGCTCACGCAGATGTTATCAGGTAGATATCAAGATGTTTTCCCATTCCAAGATCCATTGTTTCTAGGAGCCATATAGAGAACACACTGTGTTTTTCTGGTTTTAACTGAATAGATGAATAAGAGATGGATTGATTCATGAAAAGAGGAAACTCTCCTTACAAACTTGGCAAACTTAGTGTCACTTCCAATAGTAGCCTTTCACGTGTGAGTATAGCTGAAGCAGGGACAATTTATAAAGCATCTTTCGAGTTCAGAGGCTCTGAAGAGATGAGTTACAGAAAGGAAATCTTGCCATTCCCCGCCCTGCCCCCCCCCCGAAAAAAAAAAGAAGACCTCCAGGTGTCATAAATTTGGGGAAGTCTAGCTTTTCAATGCGTGTTTACATTTCCCTATGCCTAGTTCTAGCAAATCTCAGTAGGGCTTCAGCACCAGCACTTGTAGTTAGTGAAACTTCTGATAATGTCACCCTAGTGGCCTCATTAGGAACATTTTTGTGCTGTTTCCTAATTGATTCAGTTAGAAGCCGGAGAATCTGTTGATAGAGTGAAGCGAATCTGTGTTCGATGTGTACTGAGTTCTGTTTGTACACTGCTAACACCGAAGAGTGCCTGTAATCGTGTTCCGTGTTTCCCAGTCCTTGGGAGATGTTTAGCCTAACTGATTATGGCTAAAATTACAAACCCAGGGAAGAATGGATTCTCTAGGATTCAGTTAACAAAGTTACCATCTTTATTAGCCACCCCTCTCATTGTCCGTGAGTCAAAAAATGTTTGGTCACTGCCATGAATTCTTGACATGAGAAGAAATGACACAGAAATAAGGAGGGAGAGAGGTAGATGCACAGGTTAAATGGAAAGCAGTAGTTTAAACTGTCACATAGATAGCAAAGTGGGTATCTGGAGTTTTTGGTGCTAGTGACAGGCTAGAGTTGGAGCAAACAGCCAGGAACACAGGGATGTGAGACCAGGTGGCATTCAGGGATTTTCTAGAGTGGTTGGAGAAATGCGAAGCTGGCTCAAAGGTTCAAGAAGGGTTTAATCCTCAAAAAAAAAAAAGCATGTTCAAGATTCTAGTCTAATAGAAACCACCTTACAATACTCTAAATCTTCCCCTGCCCTTGCATATTATAACGGTTAATTATTCCCAGAGTTTTAGGGGATGCCAGGCCATGAAGATGTCAGTTATCCTGCAATGGCAGGAAGATTTATTTTTCTTGGGCTTTGTAACTGTGTAGTAATTAGAATATCACTAGGCAGTATTATTTACTGTTTTCCTTTGAACATCTCCGAGTTTGATAATTGAACTGAGAGATTGACTGAGACATCAGCATCATGTAAAATCATGACTATTCAGTATGTTAAAATTTTTCCTTTTCTATTTCTGTCACTGATATTTTAGAACCTTAAATACTTCTTTTCTATATGCTGCACAAAACTTGATGGTGAAAGTCTTTTTTTTTTTTTTCCCCCTTTCCTTTCTTTTTGTCTTTTTTTTTTTTCCTTCCAGGNTTTTTTTTTTTTTTTTTTCTTTCAGGGCTATTGGCAGACAAATGTTAATTTCTTCTGGTCCTGTGGAGCACAAAAAATATCTGTGCACAACTGAAAATGAAGAAGGACTAATTGATCACAGAGTGCTAAAGCAGAAGTGAGTTTATGATGCATTTACTAAATTTTCCTTACCTTCTGAAAATGACGTAAACATTTCTTTTTGCTTTATTAAGAGTAAACAGATACTTTATAAAAATTTATCCTAATCGTTAGAGGCCAGGTTCAAGTATATTTAGAAAACAGCAGGAGCAGAAATGTATTAGGATTTGACTGAATGCAATAGTCAAATAGTATTTTTTTGTCTCTGCATCTTCAGTCCTTGCTCGCTGTCTCATATTGTCTCATACAGAGGGCGAGATACAAGTCTGTCTTTATTTGTCTAGTTTTTAAAAATCCTCTTTTAAAGATGTGTTTTCAATTGCCATCTGGCAAATCAATCATTTCAGAGTGGACTATGGTTATATAAAAATATCCTGTGCTCGAGGCACCTTATATATTGCACTTGGGAAGGTAGGCATGCTGGTTCCCTTTGAACGCTCGTTTTCCTTGAGTATCAAAATGTGTGGACTTAAACTGGAGGCAAGAGCAGGAGGTTTTGTGTGTTGTTTGTTTTCTTTTTCATTTTTTTTCCTACACATGCTTTTTTCCTTTGAGATGGGCAGTTAGTGTGGTAAGAGTCCTGTGCCTCTTTCTAGGAAATTGTTTTCTAGTTTGCAAAGCTTTCTCTGCTGCTCATTAACCCCCTTTATTCCTGCCTGCTATAATTTCTCCCCCCTAGGTGTGACTGATGGCTTAAGGGGAGGTCTTTCTGCAAAACCGTCAACTTTATCACTTCAAAAAAGTAGCAAGACGTTCAGGATAAGGCTGTCTGGAACAGAGGAGAGGGCTTTGTAAATCACGTAGTTAACACTTGTAAAATACAGCCCTGCTAAGCAGCTTCAAAAGAACAATACAAAAAACCCAATCCCAAAGATCCTCTCAGCATCGTTGCCAATGAATCAAACCCAAGTAACTTAATAACCCTCACAGTAAACCATTAAAATGATCTTGCAATGGTAGTTTTTAGCCTTTATTACCAAAGGATGCTTATTTTTAATTAATTATGAGTAATGTTGCCTTTCGCTGTATAAAGAGTTTTAAATGGGTTGTGTGAATCAGTGAAACCCAGAATAGACTGGTTTTAGGAAATGTTCTCAGCAAATGTTGTCAGTAGGAACTTTCAAAGGCCCCTAACGGCCTGCTAAGGGAAAGGGACTGCAAAAGGGCAGTACCAATTCATCCTGGGGCACCGGAGCAGGAGAGGAGGGAAGTCTGCCACTGTAAATGGAAGTGCCCCTTCTCAGCGAAGTAGTAGATGCCCTAAAGTCAGTGGAACTGTGATGATTTGCAGTGTTGAAGATCTGAGTAAATTTTATGAGGGCTTCTCTTTAAAGGTCAGATGAGAAGCTGGCAAATGTCTTTCTCCAAAAGAGCTGTTTTAACTGACTAAGACTGAGGATAGAACTGAGAAGCCCTTGCATCCATGAAGTGCTACACTAGGATTATCCTTAGCTATGTGTTATTTTCGGAGGTTAATGTTGCTATTTAGGTATGTCTATGACTTGACCCACACTGATAAATGTGATATTACAGAGTTTAGGTTCGAATTTTGGGGTTTTTTTCCCTTTTCTTTCTGTCTTCCTTTCCCTACAGCACTCACTCACTGCATTTTCAACAACTGATGTAAAATATTAATGTTCTATATGCTTGATGGGATTATGCCAGCTATAAGTAGGTTGTGAAGGGCTGAACAAGGTGTTTGTTTTAGAAATGTGATTATTGAGACAGAAAAAGTTACTTTGACTATAATACACTGATAGATTCTTAGCCTAGAGTATGTAAGTAACCCCCTTGTCTATTCTGCTAATATACTTACTTTGAAAGCTGGGTGGGTTGGTTGGTTGTTTTTTCACTTAATTTGTGCCATGGTGAAAAGTGAGTTTTCACATCAGATTCATGGTGGCTATTTTTTGTATTTTTGCATAACGTTAATCTGATATTTCTGTTATAGCAAGAAGTGGGGTTTCTGCGTTGCTTTAAATTTGGAATTTTTAAAGTCTGTGCATGTGTTTCTCCCTCCCAGTTTCTCATCTTAACTAATGGGGAAAGAGAAGCTGTAGTAATATAGAGAGGTGGTTCTGCAAATAAACAGCCCTGGACTGTCTTATTCTGAATAAGATTTCCCATCAGCCAGGCTAGATTTGGAAAAGCAGCTAAGAACAATGACAACTTCCACTTTTCTGTAGTGGATGTTCCCACCTCACTCATTTATTTGGTGGCAAAGCAGTTTGTATAAGCACTTATAGAGTAATTTCTGCCAGGGTTAGTTTAATTCAGTGGGGTTGGTTTAAATGTACAGTTCAAATGGTTGATGTTTGGCCAGGGCTATACTCGTAGCCTCTTGTATCCTCATTTATCCCACCTGAAAAAGAACTTTTTGTGCTGCTCCACCTCCCCGCGCCCCCCCCCCCNAAAAAAAATGACCCATGTAACTACAGCTTCAATATCTGTCATGGTTTTGCTTGAAATGATTCTTTTATGGATTATTAGTGCTGGTGAATTGACTCAAAGTTTCTCTGTATCTTTCCTATGTAGATAGTCCCAACAACTTCATTAAACATACTTTTCTGCATTACTAAATATTAGAAAAATATCAAAGAATATAGTTTAAACATAAAAATAAAGAGTAAGTCGATGCAGTAATTGTATAATTTTATTTTTCATGTGTTAAAATTGTGCATACATATAGCCAGATGAGGTTTGCAGGTTACCTCAGTGGAATAACTTTTTGCTGGCAACTACAGAAGTAAAACCAGCCAGTCGTTTTGTTAATCTCCCAAGAAGATTAATCTTGAAGCAGTGCTTTTCTGTGAAAATAATAAGATAGCTACCGAGGATGATTCAATAAATATGTTTCCCCTTTACCTGCTTTTTTGTATCGGAGTATCAGCAGTTTGATGGCTCTTGGCAGCCTGGTGTTTACCTTGTTGCTAAAACAAAGGCTGTCATTACTTGTAAATACCTGACTCTGCTGTGAAAAACCAACCTTTTATTCGTTGGTTTATATGTCCTGTCTGCCTTTCCTCAAGGTGTTTGTTTATCAAATGACATCTCTACCATATCCCTTTCTCACTCTTTCCAATATGATGGTCCAGCTGTTTTCCTTCAGGAGCGATGTCCTGGTAGAGGTTTATTTGTACGTTTATTCCTTCTATAAAAATGTGTTCTTTATCTCTTGAGTGTTGTATAACAGATTTACTGTCTGAACACCTTGAATTAATTTGCTCAGAGCAGGCTTACATGCCTGCAAGCAGGATAACAGATCTGGGCAGCCTTGACAGCCTTTAACCTCTCTATTTGCCGTGAATTTGGAAGATATGGTCAGTGCTTAACTAAGCCTGAGCCTGGTAAGTGTTCAGGTACCAATATGGCCATTAACAGCATTGACAGTATACTGGTGCTGCTGCCCACATAAATATGGGCTAATAATAAAGACAATGAGTTGGAATATTTGTTTTAAAATAAACCTGGCTCCCATCTCCAAGGTGGCCACGCTGGCCTGCATGATTGCAAACCACCATTTGTCCGCTGTCTCAGTGAAGCCAGCTTGCCTGCTGCTAGCCCTCGTGAGGTCGGGCACTAGTGCAATGTTTGAGCTAATAATGCCCAGCTGATGGGGACTGGAGGTGAGCAGAGCACGGAGCCACATTAACGATGCTGTACATCTCCTCAGCTAGGACAGTCTTGCATCTAGTTCAGCCAGACTGCGGGCAATGGCACTGACTACTTGGTAACTGTACCTGAGTTGTGTTTTAGTTGTGACATGTCATTCTGCTAATGATCATTGTTGACCTCCTTCCTTTGCTTCCCCATTACCCACACATCAATACCGTTGGTCTGTGTTTAATGTGTTTAACCAGAAAAACACTTATGCTTGTGCTTTAAAAAGAAAAGAAACAAAATATAGAGTAGCAAGCCTCAAAAATCGCAGCTGGACTGTGCCTCTTTATACAAGTTAAGAGGTTTTTACTTTCTATGCAGAAACCTTATCATTGATATCATCAGAATTATTTCCAGTAGATGTGATGATCTCTTTTCCTGTTAGTTCATATGGACATGAAGAGCAGCCATTAAAAATACCATGTTGAGTCTTTGACAGTGGTCAGCAGCAGAAGAAAAGTACAGCCTGTCTGTTTTGTTCAGAAGTATAGACAACAGATGCTTCCTTTGATTATACCTTCATGAGAACTAATGTTTAGCGATTCTAAAACCACAAATTGCAGCTAGTCCTTTATTTTTAACAGAGATTGATTGCATCGTTCTTTTAATTTGCCTCATTGCTTCTGAAGCTATTTATTGTTTCAGCAGTAGATTCCCCTGTTCAATGATGTATCATAACAAAAATAATTTATATTTTTTATTTATTTTAATGCTTCCTTCTTTGTAATTTCATTTCAATTATTACTCCATCTTCATAAAAACTGTTAACTCCATGGTGTTTGGTTTGTGTAGGCTTTGGGGGAGATTCTTTAAATTTAGGGTTTCGATTTTTATGATTGAGAATTTCTGGTACTTTTTTTTGTTGTTGTTAGCATTTCATGTCTCTGTCATTGCAGCAGGAAGCTGCAGTGCTGGAATGATAAATTAAACTAGAATGCTTACAGTACTGTGAATTAAATGAGAACACTCACTTCTCTGTGCTTGTTGCCTCAGTATTTTGGAAGTCAAGGCAACTGGAGTCATGGATTTGGAGTGCTTAAGGTCAGCAGAGCTGAGTTTACTGATACAGTGCTGTGAGTCTTCCACAAAAGTTTGCAGGAAAAAAAAATATTAAATCTCCATTTTTGCACACCAGAAATAAGCAAAGTCTTACAAATGACTTGCAGGAGATACTGACTGCAGTGCCTTGTTAAGGTCTAGCAAAGTCATAAAAACATCAAAAAAAACCCAAACACATAAAATTATTTGGATACAGTATAACACATCTTACACGGGTGAATGCAAATAAACTCTGTTTCTTTAAAATGGCCTGATTTAGCTGGCAGTTCTGTCAGTCAGATTCCCAAAGGAGCACTTTCTCTGTAACCTACAGCTGCTGCCCTCGCATGAGATGGAAGCGCAGAGCCTTCGCTTATGTGATGCAGTTCCTCAGAATGGAACTGCCAAAAGATCCTCCACTCCCTCTAGGAGAGGGTTGGGTTTGCATCTCACAAACTTTCTTTACAGCTGATTAATTTTGGCTGTAACTTTGTGCTCAGGCTGAGCCTGATGATTTCTCTAGCAAGCGTACCACAGGGAAAGCTGAAACTGAAGCTGCTCCGGGAAATGGGCAGCTCTGCTGTGTCTGTCAGCTCCCACACTGCTGTGGGTAACTTCTTGTTCAATCTCAAGGATACCTGCCCTTACATTTAGTGGGAATTGAAAAACTAAAAGACATCATCAAGCACAAGGTAGACTGCAAATCCCCAGCTCTAGGGAATAACTTGGAATCTGTGCATTTGTTGTGGAAAGTAGGAAACAGCAGTGAAGCACATGAAGAGAATGGTATGAGGATCTTTCAGGCACAGATCTTGGACCTGCGCATAGAAGAGAGAGCCCTATTTTATCTTACTATTGAGAGAGGAAAAAGAGTTTCTTTTGATGTTTCATCATCTGTCGTCATTTCTTCTTTTTGATGGAAACAACCTTTACAACCTTAAATATAGTCATACAGTTGAAAACATATTATATGTGTATTAGGGAAAAGGAACATTTTCTACAGCTGCAGACTTTTCCTTCCTTCACATCTGTAAGTTCCAGGTTTTCTTTTCTCTTCTGTTTCTTCCTTGGCTTTGTAGATGTGGGCTTTTTTTTCCAGCCTACAAATCTTCCAACAGGAGTCTCTTGATGATGTTTGGTGTAGACACATAAGAGGCAAGACCTTTACTTGTGAAAAACGGGAATCTACTGAGGCTCCACCCATGTGCTGAGTTCTGTCTGGAAGTGCTGAACATGGAAACTCATTGATGTCAGCAAGGTTCTGCTCAACCGTGATGTCCTTGGAGTTACTGGGACCTGAGCTGATACCGGATGTAGCAATGAGTACCATAGACTCGTGGAGTGTAGTAAAGTAGGCAATAAGAAAAGCATGTGGCACACAGCCTGTTTATGCATGTGCTCAGTTGTCCTTCAAGACACTTTTTTCCTTAAATGGACTAGATAAATTCAGGAAACTGATCCTTCTTACCAGGATGCTTAGAATTTTAAAAATGACAAAATCATGCAATCTAGAATTTGAACCTGTTTCTAGGTATCTACTGCATTTGGCACAGCTATCTTGATTGAGCTGTCTATGTTGATGAGAAGATTATTTTTACTGACTTGTTACAGCTAATTCAATCAGCTCTGTCTCTCTGCCTGAGGTTGCACAGGACACTGAGCTTGGAGACCATGATGCTGCATTCACTCACCACTCTTCACTCCAATGCAGCCTAAAGCCTTCAACGAATGATCTGGGCAATGCTGCTAGTGTGTAAAATCTTTGTCTTTTTAGCAGTAAACCAAGATAGAGATCCCAGGGGTTATGTAATTCGAGAGAGGAAAAAGGGGGGATGTGTGAGCAGGGTATGTTGTGTTTTAGTTCATTTTTTTTTTCAGGTGTTTTGCCAGCTGAAGGAGAAAAACATCTCCTCCCAAAATGATGTTATTTTGTAGTTTCGTGTCTCACTAAGCATGCTGTGCGTGAGCAGTGTGAGGCTGTAACAGAGCCAAAGAACAAAATAGCTGTGTTGAACAGAGCTGTGACCTAGTACAGTAAGTCAAGTGGTCATCTATGAAGGCTGAGGGGTCAAAAGCTCTGTGATTAGTTGTGTCCTCACTGAGGATATGCTTCTTGGGGTGCAGTTCCGTATTGCAGCTAACAGAAAGAAACTAGGTTGCACTGGTATTTGTTTCACCTCATGGGGAGAAGTTTTGAGGACCTGAACAGTGAGAAAACTAAACCAAGAAGACAAATGAAGAATTTAGTCCCTGTAGCTCCTAGAAGTAACTTGATGCAGGCTTAGAGACTTCTCAGTACAAGTAAGAAAGGGGTAGAGACATGTGACAGCAGGGGGGAAGGGGGGCTGACATTTGGCAGCAGCTAGCCATTGGATTGATTGAGCTGCAGCATCGAATGTCTTAAGAATTGAGACAAAAGAAAATATGTAGAAATTTGTATTTTTGGATCTTGATTTTATCTCTGTGTCTCAGATTAGCTACAAGACCAGAGAGGGATAGCTAGAAACAGGCTGTATTTGTTTGTACCTAAATCTCTAACTGTCATGCTGTTTTCCACAATCAAGGAAGGTCTTGCCTATATTCCATAAATCCCAGTGCACATACAGTTTATCTCAACTGTTCTTTCAGTTAAACAAGTTTGCATGTAAGCCTTTCTGGGGATAAAGTTTAGTGTGAAATTATATCTCTTTTCAAATAAACCTGTATTACATTGTGAAATATTACTGCTCACATTTAATATGACTGCCAAATAGCAATGATTTCAGCAAAAGCTAGTAAAATATTTAATCTATTGCACTGTGGAGGCTAAAGGAATTTTTGGATCTTGTTTGGAGAGCAAGGAAGTGTTTTCTCTTTTGGGTAAGGCTGAAGAGAAATGGAATTTGGAGTATTTTTGTTGTATTGGCAAATGTGAAGGGACTGGTGGAGGGGAGAGTTACCATTTCTCCATGACTATTAGCCTTCCCCACTCTGAGAAAATTTTATTTTCTTCAAGGAAATGAGTACAGTTCAGTTTGCCTGAACTGAATCTGCTAAACCATTCCAATTTTCGAAATGGAAATTCAGCATCACCAGTATTAACAACAACGGGAATATCAGTGCTGCTCAGCTACAAATTACTGCCCGTTTTAAACTTCTGTATGTTTTTTGAGCTAGTTTAAATAATAGCATGTGAAAAGTAGTATGTAGCAACTTGCATCCTGTCTGCTACATCGCATTCATCAGTAAAGTCTGTGAAAGTACAGGATTCAAACTTACAGGCTCCTCTTTGATGCCACATTGAACATCTGCACTTTATTTGCATAGGAGGGATTTCCAAGCAATTTCAGAGCCTGGGTTGGGGTTTTTTTTTCCATTTGTGTATTAATTTATGACCAGAAAAGGACATGAATGTGTCTGTGTGGATATGTTTGTCACTTCTCACACAGCTTTTCCTTCTTTTGAGACTGCAAAGTACTAATAGAAACTCACTCCAGTTTGCATCTGCTGTTAACTACCTGTGTCCCATAAAATCTGGTGAGCTTAGAGAGATAGCAGCCCTGGCCATTTTGTATCTGTTTTGCATGGGGAAACGGTAGTGCTATGAGTATGAGGATCAGATGACAGTACCCAATTTTTTAATTTTTTTTGTCCTTTTTTCAGCATTGCATTGCAATTTGCTGTGTTGCTGGGGTTCGTAAAGTTGTATCATGGCTGTAGAGCTTTCACCAGCCTGAAAGCTACCAACCTACAATAAAAGATGCCAAGATGGTGTGGCAGCATAACCAGGTCAACAAGGTTACAAAAGTTATAAGCTAATCTATATAAGAAGGCATTAAGGCTACAACTAATGCTATGGGGCCCAAAATAATCTGCCTCCCAGATATATAGTAATCTTTCAAAGTGGTATAAATTAAGATATTGCAATGCTCATCCATTGGTATTGCAGTTGTTTTTGCTAACCTAAGGATATTGGTTACCATGGGGTTTTTTTTTACATCCTTATTTGAAAGAGGCTGGATAGAAAAACCTCTCAATGAAGACCTTGCTAAAATTCTTCACAACTCTAGCTCTTGTTTATAGGCTACGGTAGAGACCTTTAGGAGTGGAGACTTGTGTGTTGACTGGACTAAAGTCAAGCAGTATTTCCCTCTGTAACTCTCAAGACTCTAAAGCTGGTGCAGCTTGGAAGGGACACCAGAGCATACCTAGTCCAGCCACATGTCTCTGTGTGGGAGCTTTTACCTACCAAATAGAGGCTTCCTAACTTGAGATATATACAGTATAGATTTCAACAACTGTGGTAGCTACCTTAATTTCCTTCATAGTTAGTGGAGAGAAATAAATGAGAGAGAACATCTGGTCCGATTTAGATGTCTTCTAGTTGTTCTGTCATCCTTCAGTGGTGCTTATGTCTCCTCAGTGAATATAAAGCGTGTGCAGATAATTAAATCAGATAGAGATATCTCTATATTTATACCATATAGGCATCTACATTTGTCCCCTATAATGATAGCATTTTATTTTAAAAAAATTTTTTTAAGTGTGGAAGTTGTTTCCAAATTGCAGAGAGTAATTTAAATAAAAGCAAGTAATATCACACACATAACAGGACTCTTTAGATGTCTTCGGCATCCCTCATTTGAAATTTCTTGATTGGATCTAGATACTATGACTGGGAAGCTGTCTAGGGCTGCCAGAGTCAATCCTCCTTTTAGATGGCTCTTGGTTGACCTCCAGGTCAATTTATTTTTACTTCTCCCTGTGTTCCTTCAGAATTAGGCTTTGGCAGGCTCTCTGGAGGCAAGAAGCACTTGGGTAGCCAGTGATGATACCCTGCCTCAGGCTCAACCCAGCTAGGGTGTGACATCTGTAAATGGTGCTGATGGTCTTCTTGGGACCAGAGCTGTGGGTACTTATGGTGTTTACAGACATGTGCTGATAACTGCCTTCATCCCTTCACTGCTTTCTCCTTTGGGAGGACAGCCTTAGCTAATGTAGTGTGTAGTATTTTATTAAATTAAGCTGTTCAGCTTGCTTTCACAAGTAACTTAGCAGAACTGGTAGGAAACACATTATAAATGATGGCGAAGTTATTTTGCAACAGTAGCAAGTCCCCACTCGCTCTGCCTTATGCTTTCAGTTAGTGACCACCTCCTAGCATCCACTGATTAAAACATTTCACAATTGACATCTGGTTTTAACCCCATATGTTTTGGTTGCAGCTTTTGTGAGTATTCTTTATGTAGAAGCCAAGAGTGTAAGCCCTGAATTTCTATAGCAATAACTTTGTGTTGAATTTTTGCTTGTATTTTTCTTTCCTTCTTGCCTGCATATACATAGAAGGACATGATCATGATGACATAATCTTTTCTTTTACAGAAAAAATCTGAAGTCATTTTTTGCAAGATACAAGACGTTGCAGTGGACAAGTTCTTATGCTTTGCCAGACTTCCCTTATGATGTCAAATGCCTATTGGCAGAGAAAAAATGCCCCGATCACAGTATGAGAATAAGGATTATTGAATTTTTACAAGCAGACATGACAAAATACTTAGAAGGATCACTGTGAGTAAACATTGTTAGATTTATTTGGGGGCATTACCAACTGTCTGCAGAAGTAAATTTTCAAATTAATCTAAATCCATTGTCTTTAATATGCTGGTGCCTGTTGAAGCCAACAGGAAGACTTCATGCAAAACTTAAAGCTGTTCCCTTTGTTATTTGGGAGGGAATCAGTAGTCTTGGAAATAATCAGTTCAATGTATACCCGTATAGATTCCAGATAACATCTAATGCTGTCTAGAATACCAAGTGTTTCTTTTACATCTCCATCTTGTGTGCGCAGGTACCCGAACAGTCAGCAATATAACATTGTTGTCAGTGCTCTGCTGCAGGCATACCCCTTCCTTGATGAAGATGGGAATGGCTTTGTAAGTATTATAAAGAGTCCTCTGCCTTGGAAAAAAATGGGTGGGGTCTTTTCTCATACAACCAATCACAAGAAAACAACCTAGTGCAGAGGAAATCAATATTGATTTCTTATATATGGGCTCTGTTCAGAGCTGTAAGCTTCACTGTGACATCTTTGGCAAGTTACGTTCTTATTTCATTATATTAACTGAAGATTAATCCAGTTATAGCCATTCCTCAAAGCCACTGTGAGACCATGCAGACCTGTACATGAAGACCCTGGTTGTTTGTTGGGTACTGTTTCTTTCTGGATTAATTTTTCCCAAAGGATAAATTTAAGCAAATGTGACATTTTTATTTTCTAAAAAAAAGAAGCCAAGCCTTTAGAAAATTGTTTGTATGAGGAGTGACATATGCCTGATGTTCTTGCAATGCATTATGATCGCTTGTGTGTTAGATATCTAGCTACAGCATGCAGTAGTACTACTGGGTTAGGTATGCCGTAAATCTAGGCTTAATTAAAAAAAAAAAAATAAAAATTGAAGGCCCTGGTTGGGATCTCAGTGAGGATATAACAGAAAGCAGTGAAAGGCAATGACTGAAATTTGAACTACATTTTTTCAGTCTTGTGACCCAGAATGCACATCTGTACTCTCAGAGGACAGTGTTCACCTTTTGACTTCACATCATTGTTTTGCCGTGTGATACTTTTACAGCATCTTGTAAAAGCTTGTGAGACTCAGTGGGGATTGTTAGCTTTAAACATATATATATATATATATCTCATGTGCAGTTACTGTAGAAAGCAAAATAATTTTGAGAATGAAAATAAAATGAGGATTAAGGAATGGCTATTCTAGTTCTCCCCTGAGCCCGGGCATTGTATGAGGGAAGGGACTAAAGAAAACAAACACATCTCAGAGAGGAGAGAGGGAACAGAAGGATCAGAGAGCAACAGTCCACCCTTATTTTAAATCAGGAGTCCTCTCTGAATACCCTAGTGGAGGTCCCCAGATGAGGTCCTGGGTAATGCTACGGCTTCATCTTGCTCCCTCTGTGAAGGGGAGCTGAAATGACATTCTGAGTGGGTCTGATGACTTTTTTACAGCCTTTAACTTCTTAAAACTGCTTTTGAACAGAGGTTTTTAAGCTAGATTTTCAAAGGGCTTTCATTGCAGGACCATAAACTGAGTGAAACTACTAACTCCATTCTTTGGGAAATGGCTCACTATTTCCCAGATAGGTCCTGGAATTAGTGCTGACAGGAGTTATATGATAGGGCAGAGGCTTCAGAGCTGTTGCTTATCTTTTGTTACTTCTCTCATGCTTACTAGAAAGCATACCTGTAAAGAAACCGCTATAAGGGAGGAAGCTGGAATCAGCAGTTTGCAGTCTTGCCAGTCTAATCGTCCTGAGCCAGGCCCTCTCCATTGCTTGAGGCAGGAAAAAAGGCACTAATGTATGTCTGTATACTTGAGTTTGGAGGAGGGGATGAGGATGCATTGCTATTTTTATTGGCCCTCCTATTAGGCATTCTGTTCTTCCTTCATGATGGTAAAGGCTATAAATACTTATTTTTTCTTGATCTGAGATGGTTGTGTGTTACAACAGCAAAAGCTTAAAACAAAACCTACAACACATGCACAGCTACTTAGCGTGAGGCTTGTTGTAAAAACCAAATTCATGTAGCTTTAAGAAACAAGTGAACAACAACAACAAAAAATTGGCTAATCACCATTCTTTCATCTTTTGTCAGAAAGTGTCTTTGGTAGCTCAAAAAACCTGAAGTTTTTGTAGGCTTTTCTTTTAAAATTGCCTCAGGCTAACACGGGACAGTAAGAATGACTGCTTGCTGTTCCTGTTAACAGTATTGAATCACAGGTCTTGTAAGAAGTAAAATATTACTTACTGAGAGGTTTTGAATACCTTAACCTCGCTTATCTATAATAGTTAGACAGTTACTATTACAATTTTGGAATAGTACATTGGAAGTATTCAAGAAAACTATCATACATAAATAATTCAGAGGAAAAGTATGAAGCTCTTTATTTGAGGACTGACAGCTAAATGTAGAAAAGGAAAACTGTAACATGGGTAATATTTGAAGCAAAAATCCTAGTTACATTAGTTATTTAATAACATATATATATAAACTTCTGGAGATGCAGTTCAAATAATATGTTTTTGGTGCCTACACTGGGAAGAGACGAACAGGACTATGGAGGTTCTTGTTTCTTTCTGTGGACTCCAAAGTGAGCCTCGGGTGACCAGCTGTGCACAGGTGTTGGTGGTACCCCCTCTTTTTGGTGTTATAAGGCTGGAGAAAGGGCCACACTGAAAGTGGCGATTCAACTGGCAGGCCTCAGAGAATAATGGTTTCCAGGACTGGTTGAAGTTATCTGGCTTTAGAATACCAACAAATATGTTTTCAAGTGCTCAGACTTTTTATTTCTTGTCAAAGTTACAGGAAAAATAAATAGTTGCATCCATTTCCAAAACCAAAACGGCTGAGCATACTTTGGAGTACTAATTCTTGCGTTTCCTCTGGTGTGCTGGAGCTCACTTCTGCCATCGGGTGTTTTCCTTTCGGCCACGCAAAAAGCTGTGTCATACTGTATTGTTAATGATGTTAATTTATTTCTCTTTATTGCTGTGCTATGTCTCAGTTCCTAGATTCAGTTAAACTCTAAATTCATGCTTAAAAGGAAAGCAATTGCTTACCCTTTGTGATGGAGGAGCAGCAAGCGCGTCTGCTGGGGTCTCCAGTTGGCTGCAATAGTTCTTAATGGGATGTCGTGAGAAGGTCTCTCAGTGGTGTGATTTTATTTTTAACTCTCGAGTCTTATGGATTTGGAGCACCAGAAATGGATGTGTCTTGGCTGCTGGAGGGATGCAGTGGAAACTGTTCTGGGTTCTTACAAAGCAAGTATGCACGCCTGTGGGTGGCCTGGGTGGGCAGGGGCAGGTGTTTGGGCTTTCTGGCTGAGAAAGGGGAATGTTCATCCCCTGAGAAATCTTGACATTCCAGAATTAGCTTTTTCTTCTGACCAAAACCAGAAAATCAGAACATAAAGAACCTGATGTAATGAAAAACTTGGAGAAACTTTGAATTGGAAATGTCATCACTTTTGTTGCAATATTTCCAAGGAAATGAAATGGTTTGGAAAATTGGAAAGAGGAAACATCTGATAGAAAACGTAGAGGAACAATCACAAAAAACCAAACCTAAGAGTACCTAAATTCACACCAGTATTTTCATGACAGGAAAAAAATTACTTGCAAAACTTTGAACATACCATTTTTCAGTTGTTTGGGGTTTTGGTGGTTTTTGGTGTTGTGTGGGGTTTTTTTCCCCACATACTGGACAACTTTTATTTACAACTCCAAACTATTTTAAACAAGTAATTTGAACAATATGTGCATTATATAGAAACTTAGTCTAATATTTTCAATCTCATACTGTTGCAATGAGAGGTCATTAAAGGTTCAGTTTTTCAAGATTTATTAGTAAATTGGACATAATTCTATTTTCTTGATTAAAGGGTTTCCCATTTAATTTTGTAGTGGGGGAAGATATGCTTCTGTGCCACCAGCCCTTTTGCAAAGGATATGCAATGCAATGTAGTCAGGATGATGATAATGATCCTAAATGAGTATGTTTACAAATAAGTTTACGAATAAGCTACTTATGTACAATGAATTTTAAAAGAAGGTTATTTCCTGGGTCATTCTAGAGGCAGTAATTAAGAAAGAATTCTCTGATATTCTAAATAAGAAAAAAAACCCCATTTTATGCTAAAGGCAAAACTCATTTAAGAGGTCTATGGAGCACTTGGGATGAAATTAATTTCCTCACCTCACTCCAAGATTAGCTTTTGGAAAAAATTTCTTAAAGTAATTACCTAAGGAATATTTCTCACGATGTTTCCTTCTACTTAAAGAACAACATTATCCTAACCTAACACATACAACATTTTTTAAAAAATCCTTATTTAATCATGAAATAGATTATTAGATTTCTGATCTATAATTTAAAAAATGCAACATTTGTAAGTAGTTACAGGCAAATAGGCTATATAGAACAAAACCAAGGTCATGGTCAGAGCTCTCAAAAGAAAATTGTCATGACACTGTTTCTTGACCACTTAGAATCATAGAATCATAGAATCCTAGGGTTGGAAGGGACCTTAGTAGATCATCTAGTCCAACTCCCCTGCCAGAGCAGGGCCACCTTAGAGCAGGTTACACAGGAACGCGTCCAGGCGGGTTTTGAATGTCTCCAGAGATGGAGACTCCACCACCTCCCTGGGCAGCTTGTTCCAGTGCTCTGCCACCCTCAAGGTAAAGAAGTTCCTCCTCATGTTTAGGTGGAACTTCCTATGCTCAAGTTTGTGCCCATTACCCCTTGTCCTATCACTGGGCACCACTGAAAAGAGCCTGGCCCCATCCTCCTGACACCCACCCTTCAAGTATTTATAAGTGTTGATAAGGTCCCCCCTCAGAAAATACTTACAAAATACTATTCTATTTGTATTTATTCCTTTTACAAGGGTTACAACCAGCCATTTGAAACGAGTCACTGTCTTTATTTCATTTCATTTCAGCCAACATGTTGAAAATTGTATGGTTTCAAGAAAACCTTGCATGAGGAAGGAAAAGAGAGGGCTCTCTCATCCGCACGAGTTGCCAGTGGGCTTTGCGTAAGCAGTTCCCTTGAGCTGGGGGCTGGCGAGGGGTGCCATGATGCCGGTGAAACCCGGGATCCCAGTGCTGACATGCCTGATTTATGTAACTGCTGCGCACAAAATGATTATTCACTAGTAAATTCCTGCTTTTAATCTGCATGTAATCCTTTCCCTCCTATGTCAGATAGACACAGACTAATCCTCCTGCTCCCTTACAAGCATTGTAAACCTTCCTGGGTTGGTTTGGGCTTTTTTTTAGGGAGGAGAGGGGGCAGAGGAATTAATAGAAAATAAAGTTATCAGCTCAAAAATGGTAATGAAAGCATCCTTTTCAGAAGATGCATTACCTGCTAGAGAAACCACATAAATTTATGTGCTCACAGTCTCATTCATGAAATAGGTATGTGAGGAGGGACTTGGCTAAGCTTATGAGAATCCTATTACAGAAATAGATTTAGTTAAAACTCTAAATTTATCTGAGGACAGGAGGATGAAAAGCTGAATGTTTTGAACTTTGGGGGATATTTAAAGCTCTGTATAGGTGTCAGCATATTCTTTCACGTGGAAGAATAGGCAAAAATGTCTTCTAGTCAAACAAAGGTTTTTAAAAGAAAGAAACTGCAAAACTCAACTAAGGGGATATTTAAATTGTTAGCTGCTTATATATTCTGGGATTATCATGTTTTAATATATTTTAACATCTGTTGAACACTTCAGAGAAGCATTCAAATAAGGTTGGTTTTTTTTGCTTGTTTCTTAACAGCCTTAAAATAACAATGTTCCAAGTAAGTTTTGCTAGACGTATATGGGGTATTTACATAAAAATGAAAACACATAGGGCTGGAATTGTAAATGTATTTAGAAACCTTAATGATTTAGTCAGATACCAAGTGGCATTTCTCAAGGCATGCAGTCACATTGCTGCTTTTGAAAACAGTGCTGGGGTGTAATACTCAAATTGAGGCTGTAAACACACCTTGTGAGAAGAGTGGGTGAGCAGTTGTGCTCCATTTCTAATCATTAAATTCAGGTTGGTGACAAAGTGACTGCTGTTCTGACAGAATCCTAAGTCTGAAGTTTACATACTAGAAATGCAGATGGGTTTGGTTTCTTCCCATTTCTCAGGTATCCACATGTGGCTGGCAGTGAGAGGATACTTCTGTAAGAGCCCGTAGGTGGGTGGCAGAGAGCTTCCTACTGGGAAGGGCACACCTGCCACGGCTGGCCCAGGTTCTGGCCCAGAAGAGCTGGAGAAGATGCCACAGAGGGCTGTATTCTCATTGCTCTTCCACTGTCATTTTTCAACACAAATGGAGCTCTTGCTTTTAGGATTGAGGACCTGTAACTCTGCTAGTACCCTTGGGAGGTGGGAGCAGTACGTTCAGCAAGAGAAAGGCAAGGTCACACTGCCTTCACCACCATCTCTTAAGAGACCATCCCATCTGTATCCCATGGGTGAGAAAGGCAGGCATCAGACTCACTGCAAAGAAAGATACTGTACTACTTAGTCTACTTTTACTGAATTCTGGTTTACACCAAAGTTAACTTTTAGTCATACGACCTTGACTAATAAAGGACACCATTTTGATAAGAAATTTGGAATAATTGTTATTCTGTTTAGATTGTGGTTTAGTATGTCAATGAGTACAGGTTTTAGTATAGTATGAAGTGACTATAGTATTGGAGTCAATTTTAGAAAATGGGGTAATAGCTACTTGAATCTCTCTTGCCATGTCCTGTCACTTGCAGTCACTTTTCTGACTAATTTTTGTTCCCTCTGACTGTTGAAACCCTCTTAACAACTGGAATAAGCAGTTGCTTTTGAGGATCTGACAAAACATTTTCAATACTCACAACTGCAGGTTTTGTCTGAAGAAATGCTTAGCAGCCTTGGCTTAGTAATTGCTTCCCCATATGTCGGTAGTTATCATGGCTGAGGCCCACCATGGGACGCCCAGCTGTGGACTGCAGGTTGAACAGCCGTCTGTCCATAAGGATGTATGAGGAAGTTTTGCTGCCAAGCAGTGATGAGTGGCTTCATTAAACAGGGACTGTATCCACTTGCAGTGTGGAACTGCCTTTAAGTTGCAACGTACATGCCTTGAGGAGTCTCACAAATGCTAGGACCTACTTAAATGATCCTCCTAATTCAGCAATTTTTAGTTCAGTTTAATAATACACTTGATCAAGCGTAACTATAGGCTTCCTAAAAAAGGCAGCATCCCACTGTGTCTTTCCCACTCCTTTGTGTTAGATATAATAATCATACAACTGCACGACCAGTCAGGTGCTGTCAGAGGCAGAGGAAAAGTAATCCACTCAAAAAACCTCCCCATTAGTTTTCTGTGGCATCAGTGAGGTGATCTGATTCACTGTGTAGCTTCATGACCTGATGTCATGAATGGAGTATCCCAAAGTAAGAGCTGAGAAAAGAAAAGCAAACTGCAGTTTCACTGACAGCCCTGGTTATATTGGATAAAACTAACCCTTAAGTTCAATTACTGTCATCCTTAACGAACCACACCAATGCCAGTGGCCCTGCTGTTTAGTTGCCATAGAGTCATATGTCACGGATGCCTGTGTTTCCTTCAGTCTTGAAGCCACCAATATGCTGATGCCACCCTACAAGTCTTTTTCTGCTTAGTGGCAACCACTTTTTTCTAAGATAAAGTTAGATAAAACAAAGTGACCTGCTTTAGGAATGGGGCAAATTCTTGAAAGATACTGGTAATAACAGATTATTGGTTTTTCCCCTCATGCAGTTGCTATGGAAACGGGCCCTTAAAGATCGCTTCAAATACGTGCGGAGACCCATTGAAGACGATGAGCAAGTCCTGAGGAACAAATGCAAGTTTGGCCACAGGCGAGGACAGACCAGGAAATTGTCATTTGCTGAAAACAAACCTGATGATGTCCAGGTGCAGGCAGAGGTAAGGTTTTTAGTGTTCAACTGAGTCTTTCAGCTCCTCTGCTGATAAGGCCATCAGCCAGTAAAGAGGAGAATGGAGTGATCTCACCCTGTTTAAACTAATTTTGTATAAACTTTGTCCTATAGCCACACCCTTGACTTTTTTTCCCATTCCTGGAGAGCTAAGTATCAATAGCAGAGCTAAACCTGATACTGGACGCTTTTCACATTTGTTGTCATTTAGAGTTCTTGCCAATTGGACATAAAATTCTGTCTGTTTTTTAACTTCAGTATTTCCATTCTGCTTTAGGTTATACACCTCCAGTTAGAGTGAAAAACAATAGAGGCTTACGTCTAGGGCCTGAAACTTCTGTCCAAGTAAGAATGCAAAGAGATATTTAAATGAGCTAGTAGCAAACAGCCATATCCTCCTGTCACATTGCACTTTGATATAAAAAGCTGTTTGTGTTGCTCTGTGATATACATAGGGATGCTTATAAACGTATGCATGCAGTTGCTGTATTTCCCTTTAGTTAGAGAACTCAGAGAGCCATCACTATCCAGTACATGTTTGAAGCATACTAATTAATTTATATGCTTTCATAAATACATTAAGGTTCCAGTTATGCTTTGCCAACACTCCTCACACTTCCTTCAGTGCTGCAATTAAAATGTGGTAAAATTTAAACGAATGCAAGAACGTGCTAAGGAAGATATGCAAGCAGATATTTTACTTTAGTTTACATATGTCTGTCCTGCTGTTTACCAGACATGTGTCTTTAGGGGAGCAAGAGTGGTTTACTGGATGCATTTCTGCATACATTTACCCTTTGTTTGGAGGTAGCTGTAGTTTTGTACCCAAAAAGACGATACATGTTTTTGGGTTGGTTTTGGTGTTTTTTTTTTTAAAATTTTGGGGTTTTGATGCCTCAGTAATTTCTCTTTATTCCCTTTTGATTATTGTGTGCAGGAATGAATAGTTCCCTCTTTTTGCCTGCTTAAGTTGAAAGGTGCAGAATGTGTGAAGTAAGAAACTTTTGATTTGTGTATAAAACAATAAACAGTCTTGCATGCGCTAAAGGAGCTCGTAGTTTTGTGTATGCATTAAGAGTTAGTCATCATTTATCTACTAATGCTTGGAAAGGGCAAATGTGGGCCTTTTTCGTCACATCAGCTAGTTGAGAAGGTCTTTGCAGTGATCCTGTAGGGAATGCCTGCTCAATTTATTTTTTCCTATTGAGAAGGTGTAACTGCACTGCTCTGTGTGTCTGTAAACTAGGAAGCAGCACTCTTTTTAACTGCTTTGCTCAGGGCCATCACTGGCCACCCCTTGTTTGCTTTAGAATTGAAGAAGAAGAAAGTATGTTCCATCTCTTCTAAAGTCCTGGGCATTTTCTGCTAGTTCAGATGTTGTAAGCAAATAAGGGTTAAACTGGAAGGAGGTGAGAGGATGCTGAGTATCCCTGTCACCGTTTCTTTTATTTCTCTCATTTCTCCCATATCCTGAACACATATATAAATAAAATATAAATATAAATGCAAGAATTAACACTTGTGAAGCCCATTAGGGCTTAAGAAAGAGTCCCATACAATTGAGGGAATCATAAATTCCTTAGTTTTAAATGTGTTTCTATATTGAAAGCAGGTATGGCTAGCTCTGACGTCCTAAATCATGTCACTACAAATGTACACAGCTGAAAAAGTTGTTTGTTTAAACAAATGCAGCATGGGGTTTTTCATTCTGTATATTTAATACACATAAAGGCCCCTTTCTGCCAATCCTTGACGCTGACTACTTTGTGATAAATTTAAACTGCTAAACAAATAGCCTCAAAAAATAAATATTTGGTCAAGAAGCCAATACCACAGGCAAACCCAAATTATATTCAAATTATCATTAGCCAGGTCCCCTTACCTTCATCCCATTTCCAAGTCTGGAAGAACCATTCAGCCTTGTGCGGACTAGAAGCCAACACATCAGGATTATTTAAAATAAAAGGATGGGAAATTAATTCCAGGTTAAGGAGAGTTTTTGAGAATAATTAGTGAAGGATTCCTAGCCCCTTTGTGTCATCTTTTACTGCCTTACGCATTCTGCATTCTGCCTTAGATATGCAGAGTAGGACATTTAGGGCGTTATAGGTCAAAGCCAACTGGCAAGCAGTGCAGATGAAAGAGCACATCTGTTCCCAACAGATGACCTACTTACCAGCCACACAGCTGACCTCTATATTGAGCTTTAGTTTCTGAATAGTTGGAAGATGTAACTCTGTCAAATGTGCCTTGTGTCAGTAAAATCTTGCGTTGTTAATGGTATGAAACTGATAAAAAGATTATTTACCAATAGGAAATGCCTCACTGGTATACCTGGCATTTGCTTTTATGTAGGAAGAGTAATAAAGCAATTACTACTAATAAAATCCTTAAACACTCTTTCTATTTCATCATGCGAAAAAAACGTTGCTTGCCAGGACAAGCTTCCTGTGTTGTTTTGGGATGTGCTCAGAGCCCCAGATGATGTCTGCCCCTTGGTCTGTCCAAGCCCCATTACCTGCCAGCAGCATGTTACCTCCAAACACAGCATGAGCGTTACTTGGCCTTCCATGCAGGGCTTTGCTTCCAGATGCAGCAGCTGGCTTTCTCCTCCAGTTTCTCTAAAACATCTACTGATGTGTTCTTCATTACAGAGCCTTATATTCAAGAAAAATTGAAGGGTATACTCATCTTAGAGTGGCTAGCATCACAGTAAAGTTCTTGAGCAATTGCAGTGTCCAGGGCTGTAAAATGATAGTAAGTAAGCACATAAATCAGTGCTGGAGGTGTCTGTCACCGAAGGAGGTTTTGCTGAAAATGGTGCTCCCTATAAATATTCATCAAGTTGAGCCACCATTGGAAAGAAGCTGGAACTTGGACTCATTAATATGAGCCTCCATGTCTGAGGGATAAGGAAAACCTCATTCATTAACAAATATTCTGGCTATGGAGTGAGAATCCTCCTCAGTCACTTTCCATAGTCAGGCAAATATTCTGGAGCTGCAGTAAATCCATCGGAGAATGCTTTGTAATGATAATGACCTTCATCTGCTGCAAATGGAAGGTACTTTCCATGAGAGGTGTGAAAAATAAGAAAGGCAAGCCAGTCTCTTCTCTGCATCCAGGGTGGGATTACTGCTAAAATAGCCATCCAGTGGCTTGTTCTGACTGACCTCCTTACTCTTATTCTTTTTTTTTAGCATCAAAATGACATCATAAAACTCTTCCTCTGCCCTAAGGCATTATGGTCCTTCAGGCTATAAGAGAAACCACATCCTGCCAGTTGCAATAGGATGTGCCCTAGATTTGGGGGAGCCAGAAGGAATAGTAAGATAGAACACTCTTGGTGTGCTTCTTTGGCCAAAGGATTATCAAAAACCAAAAGGGGACAGAAAGGAAAGTGCACTTAGAACTGGTGATTGGTTTCCATATGATGAAAGCATGTGGTTCAAACACTGCTTCAGTCAGCACAGGGATGGTGAGCAAAGAGTAAATTGTCCCTTTCAGAACTTCAAGTTTTGAAATCTTGTCAGTCTTGAACAGTGCTGTCCATGGAAACTGTGACTTCACAATCAATTCAGTTAGCTGAAGACAGACATAAAAATGCCCACAGATCCCCTGCATAGCTCCACCTGCCAATCTAGGAGGGCATGAGTCTCCCATAGGTCCTGTGTCATATTCTACTACTTCCAGAGATTTCTGGGATACCCTTATGACATCTCAAATGCCACAAAATAGCTGTATCTATGCAACTGAATAAAGCTCCTTCAGTCCATCCCAGCCGTTTGTCCTGGTTTCAGCTGGGAAAGACTTAACTTTCTTCCTAGTGATTGTTGTGAAAGGAATGTCAATAATGCATATTGTTTTAGCTGTTGCTAGGCAAGGTTTATACTTTTCAAGGACTCTTTTCAGCTTCCCATAGAAGCTAAGAGGAGTGTAGACAGAACAATAGAATGACAAATGGAATATTCTGCACTATAGACATCATGCTCAGTATATAAATGAGTTGGCCGGGGGAACAATCTGCAATCACTGCTTGGGAAGGTACAAATTCACTGGGTGGTGAGAGTGACTTGTGTCTATTATTATTATTATTAATTGTTCTACTAAACTGTATTTGTCTCAACCCATGAGGCTTTTTCCCTCCTTTTCTCCTCTCCCTTTCCCCTCCTTTTCTCCCTCTTCTCCCTGTCCTTCTTGGGGGTAAGGGGAGAACTGCGCAAGCAGCTATGTGGTCCTAGCTGTCGTCTGAGGTTAAAGCACGACACTGTTGTATGAGAACCTGTCAGCAAAGGGCCCATCCAAGGATATCTTAAGTTATGGGGATTTTAAGGGAATGTAACAGGCTAGAAGACAGTTAATAGTTCATGATCCTAAACAGAAGTGTAGAGAGAGTACAGTCTAGTGCCTCCAATTTCTTACATACTATGACAGCCTGTTTGTGAGGTCATTAGGGTTTCTTTGAAGCTGTCACACAAGTAAATTTGGAGTTAGCTGTGAAAAGGAGAACTAGTCTCTGACAAGATGTCTGTTAAGATAGCAGTAGATGCTTGCAGATAACTGGGCATATTTGCTATACCCAGCAGAGTTGGGAATAACATAATGAAAACAATTTATAAAGGGGGCACCATCAGGCCATCTTCTTTCTGTGTCTATGGGATAGAAATAAGAAGTGTTTTGGTAAGTATTTAGAGTTTTGGTGACTGGGAGAAGTGGAAGGATTCCGCAGAAACTTACACTCATGAAATTGGACATCTGCTGATATTGTTCCTGTACAGGGAAGATAAGCAAGAATGTTGGAAGTGGTGAACTTGCAAATCCTCTGCCAAGAAGACCTCTGGCCCAGGAGGCATCCAGATAGAAGCTGGGCAGTGCATGTGCTTGCTGTAGTGGTATCATGCAGTACAAGAGTGGTGAAGCTGCTAAGAACATTCTTGCCGTAAGGCTGAGAGGCTTCTCAGAGGCTCGGAGAGAGAGCTTATCTCAGAGAGAATGAATGGGCCTCCTGGCTTTAAACAGGAGGATGGCTATTGATAAGCTGTGTGATGGGCTTCCTGAGTTTGGCCAAAATCCATAGTAAGATCACCTTGGTTGACCAAAGCCAGATTTCATGGTGAGGCCTGGAAATCTTAACCTGCACAAAGTACCTGGTTCAGGGCAGAAGACTGTCCCAGATCCAGCCAGCACAAGGGAGCTGATTGTTGAAGGAAGCCAGCCATTTAATGGGGTGAACCAGATGATCCATGCTGTCTTTTGTCTTTACCCTTCCTCAGACTGTGCAACCTTTTGCCATGTTATACTGATACTGAAGCTGGGACACTGCTTGGGCCTCTAGGGGTGGTCTTAGGGCTAGTTGTGAGGAGAAAAATGGTGATGGAAAAGCTGCTTTGGGGTGGCTTCACAGAAGTTTACCCCATTGGCTTTATGCTCATCATGATCTAGAAACTGTCTTTTCTGATGAAAGAAGGAGTCAGGATTGAGCAAAGTCTATCCTGCGAGCTGGAGCTTCTTTTACTTCCATTTAGGTAAATTAGGCAAGTTAGACATTTCCTAGGGGTATGCTTTTCTTTGAGGTGATAACTAACATCGTGTTTGTCAATGAGATTATGCCACTGCAGGAGTTAGAAACTTGAAACAAGTTTTCAAGGAGTGTGGAGAGAATAGAATTTGGGAGGCAATTGCTGGAGAAAAAGTGAAGCTGCTACATCTCTTTGCGGGGAAGAAGGGAGCAATTCTTATGCATGATGTGTATCACCAAGGACTAAGCTTTCAGTTACTGTTGAAAGCCAGCATCATAAATCCTAAAAGTCATTAATGTCAACACCAAAGTAACATGACTGCCTAATCACGGAGTGATGAAAGCTCCTCTAGCGAGGACGGCAGGCACCTCTTGCTCTTTACAAGGGTTTACACCAGCTCCTGAATGGTAAATGTAACCTAGCTGTTGCTAATGACAAAGATCAAGATCTCTTTTTTGAAGAATACCAACAGGGCCTACTGACTCCTCAGTTTGAGAGAGTGAATTCCAATTGACCGGTAGAGTTAAAGGGATGGATATGGAGACACTGCTGCTCTGTTCACTGCCAGCCACCGCCCAGGGCCCATCCTCTTGCCACAGTGGGTGGGAGAGGACTGAGAAGGCATCACAATTTTGCCACTTCTCATGTCAAAACACTAAACACAACGGCAGGTGAGACAGCACGGGCAGACTTCTTTCATGTAAAATGAGCATGTAACCTACTGCAGGATCCACGCTGACTTGTATTCAAATGAGATGTTTGATTAAAGCAGGCTCTGCTTAACACATAATTGCCCTTTTGAGCCAGGCAGACACTTTCAGAGCTAGACTTACATGCCAATGCTAACTGCAAACTTTCAAAGCCATGTAAGTCAGTTTATTTCTGATCACAACTGACTTCTGATTTGTAAGCTGCCAAACATACAGCATAAGAAAAATGGGTGAAACCTGTTTTCCCCTACCAAGGGACAACCCATATTTTCAAACTTTATGTTAACTCACAGAAAAATGGAGATACTGAATTACATAAATAAGAAGGTGAAGCATAAGATATACACCAGAATTTGAGTTTAAACCTTTTGCTTTGACTCTAAAAGCATTTTAAAATATTAGCTAAGCAACACCATGCACTATGTATGCCCATCAAAGTTTTAGTGAAAAAATGCCATTACAACAGTACAGCCACTGAGTGATCATTTGTATATACACACTCATGTTCGGTATATGCAGACATTCAAGCACGCGATTAGGAGACTTTTAATCTTAGAGGAAAAGAGACTGTCGTCGCCCCTGCTTCATCTGTGTACAACATTCACAGTATAGATGGTACCTAATGCTGTACCTGCCAATAGTGCCCCTCAGTCACAAGACTGAGACAAGAGAGTTTCTGCATCTTACGCACAAGCTCTCATCCTTTGAGAGTTCTACAGACTCATTTCATCAGATTCATTTATTTTCCATTTTCTGTTGCTGATGNAGATGTGGCCTCACCAATGCAGGAAGGTCCTTGTATGGATAAACAGTTAAAAGATAGAACAAAGAAGACTAGTCAGAATTACAGTGGAAAAGATTATTAATGGTGAGTTTATGCAGCAATATAATTTTAAAAGATGTGTAAAAAGGAGAATCGTTGGCTGTAATCATTTAGAGACACTACTAAGGCTACTAAAGACAAAGACTGACTGAAGAATTGCAGAAGGACCCCGTGCTAATGAATGACAGGGCAAAAAACCAGCAGATAGAAGTCAGTAGTGATAGATATAAAATAATGCACTGGAAGAAACCCCAGTCCTAACAACATTTACAGTGATGGACTCTGAACTTATTACCATTCACAAATGGTATTTTTATATCATGCTAAAGAAAATTTGGCACAATGCTAAGCAGCACTCCAAAAAAGCATACTGAATGCTCAGAATTATTTAAGAAAGAAACATAAAGGAGCTTATTATTCCACTGTATGCACCTGTGGTGACCCAGCACCTCAACTAGTATTTAAAGTTTTGCTGTCCCCATTTCATAAAGGCTATAGAGAAATTAGAAAATATGCAAAGACAATAACAAGGATAATTGAAAATATGGGCCAGCGTTTATATGTAGAAGCGAGGTGGCTGAGGACAGAGTATGACATATCTATAAAACTACAGTGGGAAGGAGATGGTGAGTAGGTTTTGAATCCAGTACAATAACTAGCAGGCAGAAGCAGCAGGAAAAAAACAAACAAAAGAATGCATTTTTCTGACAGGGCACAGTTAAACTGTGGAACTTAACACTGGACATTATGGAAGGTACAATTTCATGAGAGTTGGAAAAGTGACTGGGAAAAATAGTGGATGGAAAAAAAAATCTACTGAAGGCCATTAAATATAAAGACGTAACCCCTGGGAGTCCATGAACCCCACTTCAGTAGATTCTTGAGAGAACTCAGGGGAAGTACCACTATGTGCTCCTCCTTACTTTATACTGTTTTCCCAGCGCTTCTCAACCAGGGGGAGGAAGGTATGGGACTAAATCCTCTGACCCACCACCTCTGCTTTTGTGCAGTGAGTGAGGAAGAGGACAGGAATCCCTGCTCAAGCCAGTCACAAACAAACATTACTCTTGTAATAAAATTAAGACTAAAATCCTCTACTAGAAATAGTGCAGGCTGTGCTAGGGCAGCATCTGAGCACAGGCAGGGGAGTACCTGCGGGGTCACAGCAGGTAACTGTCCTGCAGGCAGGGCTCATTTTCTTCCATGACACCAATAGCTATTGAAATCCACGGATATAATAGTAGGAGGGAGACAGTTTTTTAATCATGTACCTTTTGCAACCATGCTTGGAACACCACATGCACAATTTAAAAAAGGTAGTTAATTAAACTGGAAAGTTTAATTGCACATACAGAGCACTGTGAAGCAGTTTTGGATGTTGTGTGTTTCGCAGCTCTATGCCTTAAATGTTTTGGGCAGCTGGGTGAAGTGTCTCAACCTGCTCTGGTGTTGACCCACAGGCCACCACTGACACAGCAGCTGCATCAGTGACAATACAGAGGGAAAATCCAGTGTAAATACAGCCTGAGAGTGATAATTACACTAACTGTGCATCTGTATGTCATCTCAGCTTGTTTCAATGAGCAAACTCACTGCATCCTCTGATAGAATCACAGGGTTGGAAGGGACCTCTGGAGATCATCTAGTCCAACCCCCCTGCCAGAGCAGGGCCACCTTAGAGCAGGTTGCACAGGAACCCATCCAGGTGGGTTTTGAATGTCTCCAGAGACGGAGACTCCACCATCAAACCAAACAGCCCCAGGCTCTCACCACTGATGTACTGGTTTGGATAGCCACTCCTCTTCTTAGTAATTACTGGATTTGGAATTATAGCAGGGACAATAATAATTTTGGGGAAGATCTTCAAGTACAAAATAACGTTTTGAAAACACTAACAGGCAAACTGCACAAATAATGCTTTCCATTAAGAGTTTTCTTAGTTCAGTTGGTCTCAGGGTGTGAAAAGTTATCTGTTTTTTAGGACCTGTATCAGGAAGAGGCAACCCCACTTCTCTTGGTAATACAGAGCTAATATTGCTAAACACCGAGTCATTATTAGAACTGATTACTGGTTTCCAGTAAACCATAATTAGGCAAACCAGACACAGACATAGGAATTTCATGAATATCCTCAAATATGTAATTTGAGCTTGTGAGACTTGGCTGGTAACTGCAGTAGTATATGAAAACAGATGTTAATATAACTGTTAGAATATGAGGGTGAGTTCACAGAGCTGGTAGTGAAACCACACTACAGGTACTTTCTGCTGAGCTTGACTACACTTTGGCTACACTCAAATCACACAAACCACATCAGATAAAAAGGAGAGCTGATCTATTACATTTCTGACCTTCATTTCTTGATAGGAAGAACACGTTCATCTCGAAGGCGGTGCAATGGATGTACACATTGAGTGGCTTAAGCAAGAATATATGAAAACTCGGAGGAACTGGAAAGAAGTGAATAACAGAATGAACGTGACAATAGAAGTACGGAGGAAGATGATCAGTAATAAGGCACCTTTAAAAGAGATTCTTAGACTATTTCCTTTCTTAAGATGCCCTTATCAGGTAACAGATCTATTTTTAATAATGACATTGAAACGTATGTTATAGATGTGATAAAACTGTAGGCATGTATTTTAGTGGATGTTTCCGATGAAGTATCCATCAATACTGTTGTCTTTAATTTAACTCACACTTTGGCTGCGAACCCCACTTTAAAAGATTCACCAGTCTGTGCTAAACATGCCACATGTACCACCAGTGGGTTTTCTGAAGTATTTTGGGGTGACTTCATGCATTTCTTTCCTGCTTTGAAAAGAAACTACACCCCCCCCTCCAGTTTATAATCTTATTTTACTGAGCTAGTCTTATCCTGCCTTCAAAGTGGGCACGTCATGTGTTGTTTTCCATTTTGGTTTTGAGGATTGCAATAATACCAAATTTTTCTTTTTTTTAGCTTTTTAGGGAGTTCCAGCTTCTCACACACATGGACATTTATAAGAAAACAGTTGAGATTTTGGAGGTTTATTCAGAAAACATATTATCTTTGTATGTGGTGAGGAATAATCCAATTAACATTATGCTGCAAGAAAATCTGAAGCGGCACACAGAGGAGGACATTCTGAAATGTCAGTACAAATCTTCTATGCTCTGAATATCTGAGTTTTGTTGTAGGTTATTGTTCTTACGTACCTAACTAAACTAGCTCTAATTTTACTGCAAAAAACATTTTAAAATGTCACAGTTGCTTGAAAAATATATAGTGATGGGGAAGCATTAAGAATAAAAGCTAACAGGTAATAGCTACGAGGAAATTCAGTCAGCTATTGAAACCTTTTTTTTCCCATTGAATAAAAAATTGCAGGTTTGATAGTTAGTAACTGCCTTAAAATAAGATAAGCAGAATTACTTATTTCTAGATATGTAAAAGAGTGCTTATTATTTTCAAAAAATACATGCAGAAAATTAATTTTGTGGTTTAGCAAGAGTCCTATAAAAAGAGACTATTTCCTTTAGCAGGAGAGGTACTGTTTCTATGGTTGAAGTTTTCATCCCAGTGAAATAATGTAAAAACTCGTTATTGATACCAGTGTTTCAATTACCTTGTCTCTGCAGAGACACATTGCAGGAATAAGTGCCCAAACCGGTACCTCTGGCGAGCAGGCACCACAGTCAAGCAAAGAGGTCCGGGTACCTGGATGTGTTTGGCTCACTGGCTGTGAGGAAGCAAGCACCTGCTGCCACTCGACTTCTTTCAGTCTGAAAAGTCTGGGAGCGCTGTTCCGCAGGGACAAAACATTGAGGGAGTTACTCATAATCTTTATTCTTCCCAGACTGCAGCTGTCGATGCCTATGCTCGAGCTTAGCTCTGTAAGAAGTGCTCCTTCGACTGTCATTTTCTACCAAACAGGCATAATGCCAGGATGTCAAATCAAATGCGACACAGTATGAACACGTGTGTTTCCTATAGCAGTTTCACTCCTTTTATTACTGGGTCGTTTCTTGAATAAGTAAGAAGAGTAGGTTAAAATATTGGTGTTTTCTTCCTTTAAGCTTAAAAAAACAAGTACTCAGTAGCTCATGATAGATTAAAATGTGTCAACAAACAGCCTAATCTAGAGAGCCTTTACGGACTTTTTACTACCTTTAGGCTTAGAAAGCTATGTATGCTGTAATTTCCTCTTGTCTTATACCATGCGCCCACAAAGATTTTATCTCATACCTTAGTAAAGTCCCAAGGCCTTTACTTTCCTGCTTTTTCTTACAAACAGCTTGTCCTGGCACCTAGATAACAAAACGCCAGCCAAGATAGGTTCAGTACAAACATGACACCAGAAGCCTGACCTGCAAAAAAGATGCTACAGTCATAAATAGCTGAACCAGAGGGGTGGTGGGTACCACATGCCAGGAGGTCCTGCAGCACCAGTTTGTACCACAGCTCAAGTGGAGTCCTTTGGCAACAGGACTCCCCAGAGACATCTGATTCATGGGGGAGGGAGGAGTTTGGGGGCAGAGGGGTTACTCAGCTCACGAACTCCACTAGAAGCAACCCAAAGGCCTACTTACTTATTGTGAGAGAAATTTAATCGTAATATTGAGCAGCAGGGTGTCATGAATGATTGGAATACTACTGCCCATTGCCAGCTGAGGCACCTAAACCTTCACTGTGGTACAAACCACTCTTCAAAAAGGACTGAACAACAGTTCAACTGCTGAGCTGTTAACTGCTTCATAGGCTTCTCCAGGGTGATAATGCAATGCTGAATGCTTCCATTTGTAATTTACTAGAAATCTTTGCCTTTGACAGATATGAAAATGACTGCTGCCTGTTTACTCCTGCCAGATGTCTTTGGAGACGACTCCAGTCTGTTTGCTGCAGTGAATGAGGAGGTAGGAGACAGAGCACCAGCAGCCTTGGTCTCTCTTCCTCCTGTGAGCTGCCTGGGCACATCACCTGGTGGCTCAGCTTAGTTCCTAGAAAAGGATGCCATTAGCCCGCCTTTTGGGTAGAAGCCAAACGTTCACAGAAATACTAGCTGAATTCAGAGCAGTTTTATTACACTTGCTTACTTCTCTGAACCAAAGCAATGCTGTGACATCATCTGAAATATCCTTTTTTTTTTTTTTCGATTTAGGTGAAGGCGGTGACACCAGTGTTGGAAGTAAAAAATCCCTTCAATGTGAATTCATGCGAGTTTGCACTGTACGTGGAAAGAGAGGAGGTAGCCCAGCTCGACGACTGCACCATGGCCCTGGCTGCGCTGGTGGCTGCATTTCATGTGTTCGATATCCCATGCCCAAAGAGAATCCACAGGACGCTCAACTTCCTGGAATCCCTGGTCTTTGAGGTGAGGAGCCCAGCATCCCTCCCCGCCAGGTAAAGAGGGGGCTGGAGGTACTTGAGTGTCCCAGTATCTGATGGCATACACAGCACTCCTCTCGGGAGCATCTGACATTTGGTCAAAATAAATCCCTTTGTTGTGAAGATAAATCAGCGCCGTTCTTTGTGGTGGAAGTGCATGTATATTTATAACTCCTTCGTGTGTAATAGTGCCCATTTTTTTATTGTACTGGCTACTTTTTAAAAAATGTAAAACCTAAGCATTTTCATTATTTTAAAATGGCAATTCTAGATCAGTTTAGAGGCATTAGAGATAATAAAATTTTCTAGATTACTGCATGTGTCATATATTATTTTTCTATATGGAGCATTTAAAAAATTCTGATAGTCTTTTCACTGTCAGACTTTAAAAAACATACTCATGTGTTAAAATGAGCACTTTGCTGTTCCAGATGCTAATACATTTAATGTTTTGAAGTGGCACAAATTAAAGATTTACCTGTTACCATCATTTCATTATATGATTAATATAATGTATGAAACATTCTTTGATTTTTTTTTTTTAACATTAATCCTGAACTTGCTAAATAGGGATTCTGAGATGAGCTCTCCAAGGAGCAAGAATGACGTATCTGGGATGCTGCCATGTGCGTTTGTAACCACAGCTTTGGTGCCGGGGAGAGAATGCCTCCTTCTCTTTCTGCATTTATTCCCCAGAGCAAATTGGCCTTCTCCACATGGTGACTCTCCTATCTGCCCACACAGAGCGGAAGCCCTCTCCTCTCTTCTTCCACAGCCTCCTCCTCTGCCTAACACGCTCCTCTTAACTACTGCATGTCTGGAAATCCCAGGGGTTTCCTGACAGCGCACGGCTTCGGACAGGCGCCTAGTGATGGCCAGTAGCAGCAGCCAGCAAACATGACCCGTTGCACTAATTAGAAATTAAAATGGCATGTTATTAACACACTGCATTCTACTAAAGAGATCAGTCTCCCACCAGTTCTAAAAATATCTGCGTAGGCAAAGCAGCGTTTGTGGTCACAACAATTCTTTCAACACTCAAACATGCATTTTGAAGACCACAGAAGTTCTGCTAAAGCCTGGCTGCGCAGGAGTGACTCCAATGCAGAGGTTACAGCGGGAGATCCTGCAATATGAAGGGAAATAGCTGAATTTAATGGCCATACTCTCTCGCTACAGTCTTAGGATTTTTCATGTGACTCCCATGGCAATCAGGTGACAACCTTTACCTGTGTGACGGCTGGGCTACCTACAACACAACATAGAAAACAATACCATCTGCCATTTTAAAGATTCAGTAAGTCTCCTGAATGTTTTCAGTTTCCAAGTGAATTTGTTGGGTGTAGTTTTTGTAACAGCGGTGGCTACACCCTGCTCCCTTATCACATGGGATACAAAAGGAAGGATTATGCATATCCTCGCTGTTCTAAGTGACAGTCGTATGAATAAAAAGTTGGGCTCTGTATCATTTAAGTGAGGTTTATTCTACATCTTGTAAACAGTATTAATTCAAATCCACTTCTTAAACCACACAGTACTTTTTAAATAGGTATATAAAAATTCAGGGATCTGATAACATCCCCAAGTAATCTCTGTTGAGCAGCAAATCTCTTCATTGGTTCTCACTGTAGGCTACAGACCTGGCACATGAGAGAGACAGAGGGTGAGGGAAAATAAAACTACATAGAAGGACAGAAGGAAAGAAAACATAAGAATATGGCATTTTACTGATCTGCATGGGCAACTTCAGCCCTTGCCAGTGACAATATCTGGGTCCGTAAATAGGATTCTGATTGTGACAGCCTCAGAATTAAGTGTTTAGGGGAGGGCAGACGGCTGTAGACAAGCAGCTCTTTTAAACTCATGGCCACAGTGAGCTACAGTGAGGAATTAACTTCACACCACCCTTGGGAACAGCCGGGTTCATCTGAGAATCCTGGGCACACACAAATGTAACAGACGGCTCCAGTTCAGGTTTTATTTGTATTGTAGTACAATAAGAGTGCAATTTGAATGTACAAATATTGAACAAAATGTAAAAATATTATTTATGCAATGCTATGGAATGAAATTAACAGAGCAATGCAACTTACTTCATACTGACCCTGTTTCACCTCGTATTATGGCAGGTACCAGTCACCTACATGATGGGGCACAGAGAGTACTTGAAACCTTAAGGAACTCCAGCCAAAGAACAGCCTAGCAAAATCTGTGAGAAGATGTAAAATTCTCCCAGCTCTGTGCAATGGAAACGCTCTGTTTGTTCTCAGCTCTAAAGGCTGAGCAACTGCCCACTGCAGCGCTAAGAAGAGGACTCCCAAAAACCTTGATGCAACTCTCTTCTCTCTTCCTGAAAATGTAACATTCTGGAATAGTCCTCAGTATACAGGTAGCTAGGCTTTCTCCCATTTAAAGTGCATCTGGTTTACATCTTACATATATATACTAAGTGCGACCACTTTCCCTGACAAAATCGTTATAAAAATCC
The DNA here is from genome assembly GCA_013400135.1 of Rhinoptilus africanus. Lineage (NCBI taxonomy): Eukaryota > Metazoa > Chordata > Aves > Charadriiformes > Glareolidae > Rhinoptilus > Rhinoptilus africanus. Next base: position 76,294 of record VXBO01001437.1, on the reverse strand, counting down.
TCCAAGAAAGAAGGCTGCCTCACCGAAGTACCTGTTGGTGGCATCTGCAGCCTGCTAATAACCCAGTGAAACGCATGCATTTTACACCTAGGATGTGCCGATGCACCAGATGCGTTTAAGTATCGTTTTCCTCCATGCTTTACCTTTCTCTCTATGCCTTATTCATTTATACATCAGACTAGGAAGTGGTGGGTGAAATAATTCTCCCACCATTGGGAAAACAAACTTCAGTTGAATATGAAGCCAGAGAAGCAGTTCTAGCTTTAGCATGTTGTTTTTCTCATACTGGAAACTGCCACGTGCAGACATGAATGAATATATTTTCTTTTTTGCTAATATCCTTACCTCAAAATACATGTGTTTTCCTTCATGTGCTGAAGGAATGTAGCAGGCTCCCATGTGAAAGGCTGGGACGCTGTTGTGCAGCATAAACAAAAAGTCTTCTATGAAGTCAAACTTTATTTTTCAGTTGCAGCCTTCTCTATACTGATCTTTTGGTAAAATACATTAAAGATGCTGGTGGAAAAACTCACATAACATTTTTGTAACCGTGCAAAAGTAAAAACATTCAGTTATCAAAAAAGCATTATAATTTTAACCCCAACAAGGTTTGTTTTGTTTTGTTACAAGCAAACAGACAGTTTTATAATCTGTAAAGTTATATGCTATAGCATAAAGTGTCACATATGTAACATTAAGTGTTTCATTTTTGAACTATGGCACAAATACGTATTAGCCGTAACAGTCTCATCTGGCTACCTGTAGCCTAATTTTCGGCTAATCAGTTTTTATTTTGATAGTATGAAGTAAAAGCTTCTGAAAAGTAAAATGGGTACATGAAGCAGAATTCAAGAATTCTTAGAAAATATTAACATTCCCTTATATAACACAGCATAAATAATTGATGAAGATTTTCTTGATGTCCAGAGAAAGTTAGGAATCCTAACCATCCATGGAGAATTAGCGCCATTAGTTTGGTAAGTAAGACTAGCTGACTTGGTTGTTACACAGTACCTTCTCAAAAGCTTGAACACTTCCCAGAAGGATTCAGAATATGTACTGGCTCTAGCAGAATATAAATAGTCCACCAGTGCTGAATGTACGTTTCTTCCTTTCTGAGAGTCCTTACTCAACAGTTGTACCAAGTCTTTGTGCTTTGAATAAAACATGAGCTCCAGTGGAGAAAGCTGGCTCACACGCATTTCCCATTATCTTCAAAGTTCATTGTGTGAGTTCTTCTCTGCAGCTTTGAACATCAGAATGGAATTAAAGATTTTTAGGGCTGGTCCCAGTTTAATGCTCATTATTTTGACTATGTCTGATTGGGTCATTAGTAGAAATGCTTCTCCATCAATTTGCTGTAAAAGAAATAAACACACAAAGTTATTAATAGGTCTGGCAGTGCAGCGGTATAGATGTTTCTGAAAACATGGAAAGAAAATTCCCAGCGATTTCAGACAGTGTAAAGGAATGGCTGAATACAAACACTTCCAAATGCTTTCAGGATAGCTTTGATTTCAACAGTTCAGACAGATCAGCTACTCCAAAAGAACAGGAGGATGATCTTCTTTCTGCTTGAAAACAACCGCCTGGCTAATTTTTAGCTAACCAGTTCTTATTTTCACACTGACAGTATAAAATAAAAGCTACTGAAAAGCAAAATAGGTAAATTAAGTGGAATTCAACTATAGTGCAGCCCACGAATACTTTTTAATATCTTAGCTATTCCTTTTATGCAAGCCTCCATAAGAAAGCTTCTGGATTTCACTCCCAACTACAGAACTGGAAGCCCCTCCCTTTCTGTTCATTAAATAGTAAATTAAAAAGAATTTGGTCCCAGGTGTAAACAGGGGCCAGGCTACATAAAACTGCCTCTTCGACACAAATGCAACTTTTCAAAACACTGAATATTTTTTCTGCCAGCTTTGTAGTGTTGCTATTCTAATAAATGTTACAAGTGAATATTCTCCTGTAAGCAAATCAGTCGCTTTGTCAGCAGGAGTGCTAAATCCAAACATGAAGAGCCACGAGGCCCTCACTTCCAAAGGCTTCAATGGGGCCAACACTTCTTGTGTGAACTTCAGGTCACTTAGGTATCTACATTAAGTTTTCAGTGTAACATAAGCAGGATGGGTAGGCCTAAGAGCCATCTGTGGTTAAATCGGGAGCACTGCTTAGGCTTAAAGATATTAATTTGAGATAAAAACGGCATAATTAAGGTTCTACAGGACTAGAAGATAAGCTTTCTGAACCAGACAGGCTGCAAAGGAAGCCTACAAGGTACACCCCAGCACGGTAAGTTGAAGAACACTGCAGCGAGACCTGCATCACGCAGCTACCACAATTACTTTCTACTCATTTCGTGCACAAAGCCAGACGGGGTGGACTCGGAAGTGCAAGAAACAAGGGGGTGCCCAACTTTTTGCAGCATCTTAGTATAAGCAGGATGAGGGTTCATTTCCACAGCAGAAGTTTGAACTAGCACATTCTACCTACTGGAAGACCTACTGATGCCAGCCAGTCCATGCCAGTTGGCCTCATGGGCAGAGGTTTAATCTACTACGCACAGACAAAGCCCCAGAGGCCAAATCCTAAAGAGCGGAAGTATTTTCTTACACCTCTGAGAATGAAAGTGTTTAAGATTCATCCATTTCTGTGACACTTCCCACCTGCTGACTCGATTAGCAATACAACAGCAATACAACAAATTGATCCTAAATTCATTGGTGAGACACTCTAAGTGACATAAGGGATGATCCAGGCCTGCATACCTGCTGCAACTGTAAAACGTCTAACACCTAAGCAAGCGCAAAATGCCCAAAGATGCAGCCTGTCAGTCCTTTGATATGCAACCATACATTACAATCTACAGCACAGCCCGAAAACTTTTGTAGCAGAAGATTAGCAGGGCCATCTGTATGCGTTTTCCTCAGGAGGTGTCCTTCTCAAGTACCACAATTATTCTTCACTTGCAAGGCTGGCTGACTTGGGATATTGCAGTATCAGGCTCTGCCCATTCAGGTGGTCTGGCTGGGATAAGCACCTGAACTGTTCACTCTGGTAATTTGTGATCAAACAGCCTTCTTGAAACCAAACATTAAGCAGAGTAACAAACCTCTGAGCAGAACAGAAAAAGCCAGCCTAGCTTATAAAGACCTATTGCACCTAAAAGCCCTGTCATTGCCTAATGACAACTTTGGCACAAACAATCTCCTTAAATACCCAAAATGCATGCCTGGCGTGTTCAGAAAGTGAGTACACACTCCTTTGAACCCCATCAGAAGCCTTCACATCTTTTAATTTCCCGCTCACTCAAATCACTTTCGTAAACCAGCTGTATCAAGAGGAAGAGCATCAACAGCCAAGTGTGATCAGACAAGATGCAAAGAGTTTTAAGAGGTGGTTATCTTGAACCACTGCTCTGCTTTATTTTACTTATTAATATCCTGCAGAACTTATGCATACTTATAAATTTCCTCAAAGCAGATTCAGAGAGAGCAATAGTAAATCATGAAGTTCCTCCTCTTCTACCACTAGTTTTCAGTAATTTCAGTTGCAGTAACAAAGCCTGAGAAGCACAAGAGATCTGACTGACATCTAGCTAGTTTTATCTTCTTTACTTCCCACTCCATGACCTGCAAACCAACCTCTTCTTCCACACATTTGCATCTGATCTTAAAAGCACACTTCATCCTATTACTTTATCTGTATATTTAATGACAAAATTAAACTTTCCACCAAGCTTTGTACTCTGTCTTTTTGAAATAAAATTCACCCACCTCATCTTTAAACACCTTGCCATGTTCTTCACATCCTGGTAAACTCCGTATAAATTCAGAGACCTGTCACCAAAGTATACAACAGAAGATTTAGTAAGACCGCTGTCTTCTCAAGACGGTCTTAAAAATTACTCAGGTTATTCTGTCCATGCAGATCCAGAACCGTGAATCTTCTCTTTGTTAATCACTTCTCACAAAGCAAACTGGTTGCTGCTGCCTTCTTTATCCTTTACACACAGATTAGCAAATTCTTTTCCAAAGTTCATGCTTCTTTTTTCTCTGATTAGAAGAGATCTGACCGTCTCAGCTGCAGAAAACTGCCTTAGTCATAGGTACTTCTGAAAGTAGAGCAGGGACTATACCCTGTCTGTCCAAGCATTATTACATACTTGAACAGTGATAGGGCTACAGTCTTGAAATCAGGTGTTATGGCCCGACCGTTCTCCTCTGCACTATATCCTCATCCTCCAAAACACTGTGCACATCCAAACAATGCACCAGGAATAGCTGTTTGGTCCGTGATGACCCCTAAACCATTCCTCCAGAAAATTTCTGTGGGTGCTAGATGTTATTAATGTAGACCTTGAGCGCATGGGCTGCCATACATTTAGCACTTTTTTTTCCCTTTTTAACCCCAGTAAATATATATGCATACATATATATTTATCTATATCTATACCTACCTATACAGATAGGAATAAATACTGCTTCCAGAGCGGGATGGCAGCTGAATGGGTGTTTTGGGGATCTGTAACGTTAGGTCTGTCTGCCTCTAATCCTCTGAGTACTAATGCATTACTATTAATTTATGGTCTTAATTTAAAGCTCTGAATCCACCAAGACTTCATAGGCAGCGGCAGTGAGACAGAAGATACAAAGGAAACCTACCTCATCTGTACTCCACTTAGAAACTTTACTAGCTGGGATCCCAGCTACACTTGGAAGGAGCTTGCTCTGCTGTTCCCAGCGCAAGGGCAGGCCAGGGATTTGCAACTTGGAAGACACAATAACTGGTTGAGAAAGAAGCCTCTGCGTGTTGGGTTCTTCAACATCTTCAACAACAAGAAGCAACAAACAAGCATTAAATCCCTCAGTCAGTGATAAGCATCAGTCATAGTAAAAGCATGCTCATTTCCATTGATACATATGGGCCTCCCTACACAAGCTGTACAGTTTTGCTTAACACCAGAATTAGAGGAGTATCACGACTGTTCTTCCACTAGTATGACTGTGATTATACTGCCTCTATATAAATGTAACTACTCTTACACGGAAAAAGTCTCTTCCATCACAACACAATTCTATGCCAACATAACTGCTGGCATACCACACTATAGGTCAAATAATTTTAAATATTTTGATACAATAAATCCCGCCCACATTGAATAGCTTTACAGTAGTACAAGAACTAACTTAATTCCAGGGCTGAGTTGTTTTAAATTCATCAAAAGCAGCACTACACTGCTACAAAATTCCAAGTGAATCAGTTGTACAGTTCCAGCCCACACAACATTTATGCCTCATCCATGACAAAATGTTTTTCAGTTCTTCTGAGGAAAAAAACACAAATGTCTGCAAAATCCCTGCTCCCACTTTAACTGAATGTTTTGTTTGGAAAATAACATTTAACTCCTCCGTGCTGCTATGGGTTTTTTTACAAGGTCATTTCTCTTTTTATCTCCCTTATCCATAATGGAAGGAATGAGCTCCCATCCCACCGGCCTCAAAGGTAATGTACCGGTAGGAGGGTGGCTTCAGCCACATGCTGCTGTGGCTGCTGCTGTCTGCAGAGCAGCAGCAGTTGCAGATGTGTGTAGGAGGGAAGAGTGAAGAGGCATGCCGTGAATGATGTCAAACTGCGTAAGACATCTACGTTTATTTAGATCCATTGCAAATGCAAAAGCCTGCTATGAACCCAGGCCTGAATGCTTCCCAATTGCCGACTAAAATTGTAGAAAAACTTCTGGAATTAATTTCTGAATGAAAGAGCCAACAAAGAACCGATGCCTAATATTCCTCAATAACATGGCTTCATGCAATCACCAACATATCCTTGTGCTATTTTTGTTTGGATCACTCACTTCTATTAGAGGTCCATTCTATTTCCTTTTTGGGAAGTTGCTATTATTCACAGTTCTTCCTACCCTTACTGTTCTAGTTTTCATACATTTGTGCCCAACAACTAGGGCACAAATTCCTATTACAGATTTTTTTGCCAGCACAGTGGGACGGTCTAGAATATGTAATGTGGCCAACATAGGATGTGATCACATTTGCTTGTGTTGTTCTGCTCCTCCAGCTTAAATTTTTGTTACTTTCAAGACTTATCCTCATTTTATATCAACGCCCATTATTCAGAAGTTCATTCTTAAGCCATTTAGTCAGTATTGTCAGCCCAGTGATGACATTTTTAAATAGAGTCTTTAATTTTTTCCTAACATCATACTCTTACTTTTGGAAGTGAGTTTGCTGAATGTCTGTTTACACTTCACTGTTGTTCTTCAAAAGTTCCTTAGAGGTTCTGCTACTATTGGTTATTAAACATTGGAACGGGCTGCCCAGGGAGGTGGTGGATTCACCATCCCTGGAAGTGTTTAAGAAAAGGGTAGACGTGGTACTTAGGGACATGGTTTAGAAGGGGTTTTTGTCAGGGCAGGTTAATGGTTGGACTTGATGATCTCAAAGGTCCCTTCCAACCTCACCGATTCTATGGTTCTACGATTCTATGATTCTACTACCAAAAATCTCAGTGAGAAAGAAGAGAGTCTTGTAAGGCAGCAAGCATGCTGAATGTAAAGCCCATTTTACCGAATAATATATTGCTCATCGTTCCTTGGAATCCCTTCCCCAGCCTTATCCCCTGATTTTTTCTTTCTAAAAAAGGTCTCTTAAGAGTTGAAAATATAAGTATTTAGCTATTTTTTTTTTGTTTTCCATTCACAAAACATGTAATACACAGATACTATAAAATAAATAGCATATGACAATGCTGTGTGCAGAAAATTCCAAGCAAATTGCACCCAATTTTTGCATATGTTTGAACATATGTATACGTAAGAGCATATAGGTACATGCATAGCGAGTAGCAGCAATGACAGCTAAGGCTACCTATCTATCTCTATTTTCAATAGTTTACAGGTGTATCAAATCCTAACAGTTCCAGATGAAAAAAAATCTATGCTGGGCATGTGTCCATGCTGTGTTTTTTGTGAAACTTCAAGCAAACACGGGTCAGATGGTTATGAATGCGATTAGCAGGAAACAAGTTCACTAACATGACACTGCATAGTGCTAAATAGAGCAATAAGCACAGGTACCTACAGTCACAATTCACTAAAGTCTGCACAACTGCAATTATTTTAACTTGAGCTTTCCATGACAACGATAGCAAGAACTCATTGATTCCTTTTCGTCCTAAAGATTAAGTATTACGGCACATTTAAGCAACGATGACGCAAAATTATGTGGTAAAAAGGATAACTTTGTTAAACAATAACGTAAGAAAGTGTTCTAGTTTTATAAATCTAATTATGCATGACCCTAGACAGAAATGCATCCACTAAGCAGAGCTTGTTAGTGAAACTTTATCAAGATAGTAAATTCTGCCAAACACAAAATGCTTCACAAAATCAGGTCAGTTTTCTTAGAATAAAAAAAGAATGGCAGGCAATTTAAAATGCTTCAAAGTATTTGATTTTAAAGTTTTCATATTGTGTTATAGAATTTAAAGTCAACATCAAAACTGCATGTTTCCATTCTGATGAAACATAACACTTCAAATGACCAAACCCTCTTTTTATTTCATCTGCTATGGAGAGATTCTTCTTTTAATGCTTCATTTTCTGAACTACATCATGTTTCAAAACACCATAACAATCTGGATTTTTTACATCTTTTGCACAGCTCTTGTAATAGAGGGAATCTTTCATACTTCACATGCTTTTCAGAGTGCCTCTTAGATCTATCTGAAAAGTGCTGCAGACAAATGATGTTTTAAGATAAAAGAAATGTATCAAGAGGTTAATAATTAAAAATTAGACACTACCTTAATTTTATCTTTACACAATGCTCTACTAGTCTCAAAGAATTTCCTGTGTTTTACAAGGATGAGCTCACTTAAAAAGTAACAAATGTAGCCCTTAAAGAACCATATTTACTCAAGTCTCAAGATTTTTGAAAAAAGCCTTACAAATTTTGTGTTGTACAATAAATTGCTGAAGGAAAAAACCTAAACATTTAAAAAATTAAATTATTAAATTAAGACATTTAGCTTCCCACTGAACTTGCATGAGTTGCTGCAGCAAAAGCTGTACTGAAACAATGCACTGACTCAGTCCAGTAACTAGCCTGACACACTAAGTTTCACACAGGTAAAATAATCATCAAATATACAAGACTGACATTCTGGATTTGTGCTATCTTCTTTCTAAACAATGAGGATAAAAATGAACAGCTACCTCAATCTGTCCAACTGGATCAGTGAACAGTCAAGAGTTTTGACGCAGCAGTACACACAACCACACAGAATCACTGAACCAAAGAGCAGCCCACGTTGGAAGGGACCTTTGGAGACCATATGATGCAACCTTCTGTTAAGAGCAGGGCATTATCTAGGGCATTGTCAAGCCAAGTCCCAAGTATTTCCAGCAAGAGCGACTCCACCTCTTTTCGGGAAGGTCTATTCCAACTATTCTTATGGTGAGAAGTTTCTTTATATTCAGACAGAATTTCCCTTGAAGCAACTTGTGTCCATTCCGTTTTTTCCCCACCACTGCACTCCACTCTCTAGAGGAGAGGGGTACCTCTATCTTCTCTATAATTACGTTTTTGTTACTGGAGGACTGTGACTAGAGTCTTCCAAACCTTCCCTTCCCAAATTCCTTCAACCTTTCTTCATATGTCAAGGCCTTCAAGCACCTATTCGTCTTGGTGGCCCTCTACTGGACTGTCTCCAGTTTTTAAGTGAAATAAAAATTTTAGCCATCCCTCGCTAACACTCATGAAAAAGAAGGTGTCCATTCTGCATATGGGCTGCTGGAAACTATCAGACTGCACAACAGATTGAGGTTGGGTTGAGTAAGTCACTTTAACTTTGCATTATGCCTGTAATGTGTAAATGTTTTCACTTTCTTTCAATACACTTTTGAAGCAATAAGCGAACATCATACCTTCGCAATTCAACTGATTTTTAAAATAATTAAAAAAAATTTTTACCTATTTTTAAAATGTTCTTGAAATTAAACTTTTTATACCAGTATTCATTTTGCACTCATCTTTACAACTGCGATAAAGTTCTTGGCAAAGCCTCTGATGATTACAAGATAAAGAAATACAGTGTTAAAAGTGTTGCTGTCAAGAAATTTTTGGACACCAATAGTGAATGTGGAAAGTAAGCTGCAATGCAGTTTCATGAAGAGTTTCAAGGAATATCACACTCCTTTAGTTCTGCAGAGTTTAATATGAAACAAATGAAGTACTGCCGATTTACCTTTAATTTCATTTGAAACGAGCAGCTTATTTTCTGTCTCCTCTTCTTCAGACTCTTTGTTCTTTATGGAGTCCTTTGTTTGTAGTACTCCACTGAGGAAAATAAGATATTCATTTTTTATTAATACATCATAAAAATCACTAAGCATGATGACATCTCTTGCTAACAACGCTATTAACACACCAGGATTCCCACACAAATGATGTTGTAACATCATAAAATAAAAAAAGAGAGGATCTAATTTCTGACTTACACAGATGGCATGACTATTGACATGAATTTTGCAATGAAGGCTCAAGAGTAGTCTGCACTAAGATTACGTAAATCACACCAACACACTTGACTTCGTAACTGAAACTGGAAAATATACAAATCCAGGGCAGAAGATGGGAAGAGCGACGAACACATATACAGCTGCATCTTCTACAAAGCCTCACTGGTTACCCAGGTCATTTTTAGGAGCTGTCTGAAACATCATTTACTCCTTCTTCTCTTCCCAACCTTCATCTCCACCCCACTCCAAGTCCTGTACTATACCCATGCAGCTGTTAATGATCCCACTGAAAATATCTGTATTCTTTTGTTACTGTTTTTGAATTACTTCTTACCCAGCTAAAAGAGCCGCTCTTTGCCTGCTGACTGCATCTGCTTCCTCAGCTTTGCCAGCTCAAACATTTGCAAAGAGGGAATGCCTTCCCCTTATTGAGAAAAATGAGGCAAGAGAGGTGGAGTAACAGAACTTCTCAAAGTGGAGTGGGTGCATTTGCTTCTTAGTCAGCCCCTGGGAAGTTGCTTTTTAAACTCTGCCTTCAGAAGGTACTTCCAGCCTGGTTTCTTACAGAAATGAAGCCTGTATGAACTTGCTGACATTATGTGTATATTTATTTCCTTCTGCTTTAAAGGACTTGAGAATACTTTGGTCAGTTCTCACTAAACAATCACAGATGCAGAGCTCTCAGAAATACTAAGTACATAATGAACATTTTGTAAAATTAGGCACCAGACAGACCAGACAGAATGATTTAAAAGACAAGACTACAAAAAAGCCCACTACATGAACTCATGCTTTACTATCTACCAGAGAAGCAGGCAACAAGAACCCCTTTACAAATGTCCCAAACACAGATAAAAAGCCAAACAAGAGCTACCACCTTGTTAGACATCAATATTTGCTAACCTCAAAACACAAATCCACAAACAGACGTGTTTAATTCAATTGTTTATAGTTACACTATTAAATACAATTTATGTATTTAATACTATTTATACTATTAAATACATGTAAGCATTTGGGAATAAATCACCTAGGAGCTGCAGGTTCACTGGCATCAACAAAAATATATTTAGCACACTATTAATGGTGCAAAATGAATAGAACAAATTAGAAAATCCCGCCTTTGTAGCATGGGAGGACACAAATAATAATGGTATGACAAGCAGTGCCAGGGGAATGCATGCAGCAGGCATATTGTCTTGTGCCACAAAGGACTTCTCTACAGCATCTTCCTCAGAAATATCACCTGCATTTATTTACTTAGAACTTATTTTCCTAATCTCCACAAACACAGAAAACTTCTAAAGTAAGATAATACAAAGTAGTGCAATTAATTCCAAAGCCAAAGTAAATGATTACAGTTATGCAGCTCAAAGGAAAGCCAAAGTAAATGATTACAGTAATGCAGCCCAAAGGAGATCACCAAAACCTGTGAAGAAACATGTATCTTCCTGTTTTCTTGAGGACAATTTTCATGGCAACATACAGCCAGAAATATTATCTCAGTAGTTTAATACAAGTTAGTATTATGAATTGAAGGTTTTGGGGAAGGGGTTGCAAGATAAATTGACTTTTTTTTTAAGAGGTAGTACCATTTGACTCCTGAGCCTGGCTATTCACCTTCCTTAATTGTAAATATTTACAGAACGGATTTCCTCTTACAGTGAAATTCTTTTGCTACTCTGAAGATGGTGTAAAGATGCTGTAGGCACCTCAGAAACATTCCAGAAGGACAGACTGCAGTTTTTACGCACTTATTTTTGCAAACCAAATTTTTCTAGTATACTTGTTTGTATGCACAGATACCTCTTACTAGTTAAAAAATAGGAAAAAAAAAAAAAAAAAGAAAAGGAGTAAGTGGAACTGGAAATTAGCTGAGCACCACTTAGATTTAACACAACAAAATAAATCTCATGTTTGGCTTTGCATGTGGTTGGTTCCTCAATCAAGGACTTCTATGAAACAAAAGATTACCTGGAATATGAAGGCATACAGAACTCTACTGAAGTCAAACATAATTAAATCCACACTATGAGCTCAGCAGCTAAAGAGACACAAGTATACATATCTATGTCTTCAATTATGCATGTGTACTTTGAATACACATCTAAAAAGATCCACTGGGTATTGCAATAACCAGATGCTCAATATTTTATAAGTCTAGCAGTTCGTATGTACCTAACGTTGTGAATGCTATTTTTCATGCCTTTTTCAAAGGAAGTTTATTCAACTAAAAGTCCTCCCTGACTATGCTGGATACATAAAGAATGTGGAAAGCTAGATGATAAAATGCAGATAGTGATCAGTGTATTCAAACAGTTCAAACACAAACTGAAAAGCCTCTGGCTAGTTCAAAGCTGGCACAAGGCTGTTATGCTCTGAATAGAAATGACTCAATACAGCGAAGAGATAGCACACGTATCTGTTATTTTAGGTCTTCATAAAGATAATATTTCTACATATACAATAAGATATTTGTACACAGAGGCAGGGAAGAAGGATCTCAACTTCCAATAATTTCTCTGTCTTGTAGTGTTTTTCCTCTCCTCTCTGACACACATTTCTTATTTCTAAAATACATTGTGACACTCCCTTTCCCCCTATTTCTAATATAAAGACAGCCAAAGAACTTACATGTCTTTCCACACTGCTTCCAAGAGTTCCACGGACAAATCACTATACTGCACTGCCTGGTAAACTGCATTTTAAACTGACCATCTCCAAACAACTCATACATCGAAAGGAACTGATAGTTACCCAGGTGCCTTCTTTTCTTTCACATCACATAACAGGGGCTTCTTGCAGGGAGATTTACTTTCCACATCTTCCTCCTTGGGTGTTTCTGGTACAGTTTTCCCAGACGATCGATTGTGAGCTGAAGATTTCATACCTACATGACCAGGGCTGGGGCATTTTCTGTCACTGCTTAAAACAAATTAACAAAATGTTTAAAACCAAGAGCACCTGAGTTGTTGCTTAACTTATTTTCTCTATGGGTAAAGAGTCATTAGTGTTATTTGAAGAAATACAAAGGTTTTGTTTGTTTTAAGAAATTACTTGCCACCAACAAAATTGTGTGCCTGGGATTTTCAGAAGTCTCTTTCTCATGAAATCAAAGATAAAACATTCTGGCAATTTAACAGGAATAGAATTTGCCTAATGTTATTTTTGATAATAAGCTATCCACTTCAAATATTTGTAACACGAGAAAACTGTGAAGTATCATTTTCCTCCTACCCCTTCTCTCCCTTCCATGATATACCGCTAAACAGCCAGGACCCATTCCACATGTTATGCAGTCTCTTAATTGGGACAATGAAAAAAGTAGCACTTGACACCGTCCCTGCCACAAAACACTTGCTCAAACTGTTACCGGCTTCACTGGGATGCTACCCAGGTACCTGTCAGAGGGTAACCAAGTCACTTCAGATTTCTACAACCCTACATTACAAAAATATTCGAACCAGGCAGTGCTCTTTGGCAGCTGAATAGTTGGGTTTTTAAAGTATGAAGCTGAAAATGTCCCTGAGAATGTCAATACTATCTATTGAAAATATATGGTCATTACAGTGGGAAATGGAAATCTTCTCTATGAACACTCACATTTTCACATTAATGTAGCCCTTGAAAAACATCAAAAGCCTCTCTTCTTTTCCTTTCCTTCTTAAATTCTCTATGTAACCCCATAGCCCAGAATAACACAGGAGTCCACAATATCCGATAGATAATCATCACCCTGGTACCACATCCCCCTTTTTTTTTTTTTATGGCTCCTGCTAGAAGTTTCAGCTACAGACTTCAGAATCATTCTTGCAAAACTCACCCCCAAGTAATTTGATTCCCCACTCCCACAACAGAATTTACAGTGGCTATTCTTGAAAGAGCAACACTAATTTACAGTCACGTCAATAAGACTACCCCAGCAAACAAAAGAAACACGAATAAATAATTTTCTCAAGTGCAACCAACTGGCAAACAATCAATTTTACATTCCAATTAACCACTTAGTAGTCTAGATAGTTACACTGAAGATGAAACCAAACTCCTGTTAACTCATACATAGTAAAATTGGTATCAGTCTTTAACAGCTTGGTGACCTTTTCGACAAGCACTGATGAAACCATTTCTTCCCTGTAAATGAAAACATAGATCAACAGGCAAGCCTTTCTGAAACCATCCAGCCATTACACAGCTACAAATCAAATTGCAGAAGACTGAAACGGAAGTACTGCTGTTAAGTCACGAACGTCGCTTCAATTGTAATTACTTGATTACAGGAGAGGTGGATCTTTCACTTGATTCCACTTTTCTGTTTCGGGGGACAGGACTGGCTGCAGGCATCTCCCCGCTCAACCGGTCAGGTAAGAGGCTTTCTTTGTTCAAGTTCATCTCTGAATACGGGCAGCTGACTGCACTAGAAGTTGAAGAAGAGAAATGCCTCCTTATTCTCAGACACTTACTGACTTCATTCAGTTCAAATGAAAAGACATCAGAGACCAGTTTTCTAGAAGCAGATGCAATCAATTAATATCAAGATTAGTAAAAAATGCAATAAGCAGTCACACTTTAAAATGTTAATAAGTCCACTGATTAAAAACCTCAACCTGAATGTTTTTCCCATTTCCTTTTGACAGCAACTTATGTAACACAAATTGTATTAATTTATATTAAAGCATACATTCTTGAAAATTGCTTGATGAATGTTTAGCCTGCTTTCTCATGCCTTTAACAGTATTTTACACATAATATACAGGATGTCTTTGACTATACCCACCTCTCTCCAAACAAAATCATATCCCCGTGGTTATTTCTACTATGTAATATCCACACAGGTGCTGCACTGTAAGGGCACAGCATGAGGAATGGAGCACATCCTCTTATTGCAGCAAATGCCCCATCTTTGCAAATGCCATTTTGTGAGACAGTCTTGTGATGCAGTTTTCCTACCATTCAGTGCTCCCTATTTCACTGCACTCCAGCTAGAGAGCGAATTCGACACTGTGCTTCGATAACGACTTGTAAATATGACTCTAACAAATGTGAAAGTCATACCTCCCACAAGAGGTAGGAAAGGGAAGAACAGCTACACAAAACACATTGGGCTGAACTAGGGTTTTGCCTTTAGAAGAATGCAATGCAAAGTTCAACCGATTAGTCAAGCTACATAGTCACATTTCAAAGGTAATATCCCAAATTCTGAAACAATAGTGAATAACAACAAACTCAGTTTTCAAATCTCTATGTAAGATATAGGAGAGGCTGTACTAAACATAATGCTCTATTTGTGGTTCATAAGCCATGATACTAACTATGATCTAAAATCACGCTTTCCTACTCACCTGCATTATTATAAGGACCTCTACAATGCTAAAATGTAAAAACCCCAGGTCCTGGGATTTTGTTTACTCTTTTCAAGAATGTAGCTATCTGCCTTTCCATAAACCACTGCAATGTTGTATTTGTTTCACTAATTGTTACATGCATGATTTCCAAACAGAACTGTCTAATATAAACAACCCTACCTTGCCAGCCATATGCCCTGCCACCTCCAAATTCCAAAAACCAAATAGAAAAACAACAGATTTGATTATCATGTTCATTTTACAAAGCACAGAATCAAAAAAAAAGACCTTTTATTCAAAATATGCCGTACATTCTCCTTTGCCTTTACCAATGAAGCTTTGGATTCACAGTGTGTACGAATTAACTTCTATCACAAGACTGGACCAATATTAGTAATCTAATTTGCATCTTACCAACATAAACAGAAAGTTGGTGGAAATTTACATTTCTCTCAGCACTAGCATGAAAGGAGAAAATTCCTTAAGGCTACAGAGGCCAAGTCAGTCAGTCCTTGCTGGGGTTATCAACAAAGAAGTCCAACGGCATGCCTGACTTTATCAGTTGGTTCATTTGAAAACAAGACAGTATCAACATTTTCTTTTTTTTAATCCTTCTATAGCTTTGCTGAACTTGAATTATGGAGGAAAAATGCGATTTCTGCTTTTCTAATCAAGATGAGACCTCTGCTTAAGGCCATTCCAAACAGATGGTGTTCCACAACAGCCTGTACAGTGTTTTCAAGGGACATACAGCCAGCCTTCCCTAGAGGATCTACACAGAAGAGCTATCTTTGCTGCCTTCTGAGGAACTCGGTGGTAGTCCCAGCACCTCCTCCAAGATTCAGGGACTGAAGGTTTTTTGCCATGAGAACTCTCATACCAGAAGTTTACATAGCGGAACAAGACATAGCCAAATGGATGGCTGAACTCTAAAGCACTACACTTGAAAATAGGGTATTTTTTTGTTAGTGAAAATGTTTTAAAGACACGGGATAGAATATACAAAGAAAAATTTAACTTGGAGCATTTAAGTTTTATTTCTAATTTCTCTTAAGCAGAATTTGGCATTTTATTTTAGATATATTTATATACCTCTACTTACATTTATTTTTCAACCTACCAGTTTCGTCTGTCTTAGGACTAGCCTCTGCCAGGTGTCTCAAACGAACAAAAAATTTGAACTGAAACATGGGGAAGAAAAGAGGAACACTAGGAAAGAAGGGAAGTTGTTTTATATTCTCAATTCTTTATATTGCTGCATCTATCACAGTGATGGTTTTTTTCCCTTTCATATTAACTACAAGATGAAAGACAGGCTTCTATTCAGAAAAAGGTTTTAAGGAGCCAATGCTAGTGGGATTTAAGTTCTTGCTGTGATAAACTCATACCACTGTGATGAAATACAGTTATCAGAAACTCAGGAATATACTGGTTAATCTCAGTTCTGCCATTGCTGTAAGGCAAAGAATGTAATCCTCTTTTGGCTTCCTATGCCCACAGGGGTGTTTTGAGGCTTAGTGGTTTTAAGCAGTTAGAGCGTTGTCTCAAGGAAACAGTAAACACTACCAATGTGGTATTTAGCTTCAGCTGTGTACTATTAAACAAGCCTTATCCTGCAACAAAGTCTGACAATTCAAGTTCGTCTTCAGCAGGTCTTCTGTTTACCAACACCATTTTTGTGTTTTAAATTAAAAAAATCAAGAAAAAAACCTCAAAATTCAACCCTTCATTAACTTGCCTGCTTATATACTGCCTTTTCCTTTGGTATTTTCTGGAAAAACAGAAGTTGAATGACAATTTCAGTCAACATGAGTTATAATATTAACAATGCTTTAGAATGCTAGATTCAGATGAGGTTTCCTTTTTAATTAATCATTCCAGTTGCTCTACTATTTTTTAAAAACTCCTTGATAGTCCTTTGATGTTACTGTTACTTGGGGCAACAAAAAGAACTGTCATGGTTTCTACTCTTGGCTTTGTTTCAAAAAACCACAGCATGAATGAACCTGTGTATAAGTTACATGGCTTTGGATCAATCAGTAAATCCTCCTAGATCTCAGTGCCTCCAGCTTTCAGTTCAGCTTAACTTGTCTACTACAAAGAAGAAAAAATCTTGTTATTCCTACATAATAGAAGTATTTGGTTTATACAGACTGTAAGTTTTAGACACAGCTCATCTCAAGGGCTCAGAAGTCTTGATGTTTATGTTATTTAATATTAAATTAGGATTTTTAACTCTTCTGCCAACTTAAACCTGGATTTCTGCTCCAGCTTGCAGTTTGGCTTAGCACGCAGCAGAAGTTCAGAAGCCAGTTTCCAAAGTGGCTAGATGTCCTTGACTTGGAGGTACCAAGGTCTGCCAGAGGCACAGTGAGCATGGCAAGTGGAAGCAGCAGCAGGTACCCAATTTCAAACTTCTACTACACCTCTGACAGGGCTGTATACCCTCCAGCGCTGCTTCAGCTTTGAAACCAATCCAACAGAAAGATACTCAATTATCATCTGAGCTGCTTCAGTAGGGTCAATCCATGTTTCAGCAAACAAATATTCACATTAACACCACCTGACCCCCCCCCCCGCATAGGAGAGTAATCAGCCATCTCTAAATGCTGAAGGATCAATATGCACAGCAATTAGCTATCTGCTGTACACTTTGCATCCTACTGAAATGGCAGCAGAATGGCTGACAATACATCTGTCCATAACGCAGTTTTCTGAGGAACGGGAGTCAAGTGCTTCCAGAGACCTGCATAAGCTGCATAAAAACTGAGCATTAAAATAAGCTTCTGTTTTTTATCTAATCAGGAAAGATCAATAAAGGAAAAACCCAATACACCGATTACTACTTCTTGTACATCATTCTGAAGAATTACAGAGATCACAGCCCTGGAATTTTCAAATCAACACAGGTTTTACATAATCAGCCCTTTCCAGAACTGTCCGATGGAGCAAAAGTATTAAGGTAGCATATCCCATTTGTGGTCATTTTGCAACTGCTCTTCTGTCACTCTCACGATCTGTCTCTAGGTAGGATTACACACGTACCTTTTTTCTCTAAAGTTAAAGAACAGTAAGATAAACTAGGCTACTGATGGGTGGGCATGGACTTTAGTCTTCTCCAGACATCTGGAGATGCTCCCATCTCGTAGTAGTATGCAAAGTTTCTGTAGCACAGAGTCCAACTGGATTACCCACCCTCAGTTACAGCTAACATCAGAAGGAAACATAAGCCAGGATTCTCTCTAAACCTGAAGAAGGAGCGCAAGGTGGTAGTCTGTTTGGTAAAAGAACATTAATATTGAAGTATTCTTTTAATATAGATTATTAATCTTTATGACTGCTTGGAATATTTTGCAAATCTGTGTGAAGCCACAGAAAACTCTCCTGGTTTAGCTGTACTGGTTGGAAAAGTTACCAACCCCAACTCCTCATGGCCCTTCAGGTGCAAGTTATTGCCAAGCACTGCCAGGGGATAAGGTTGTATGGCAGCTCCAGGAAAAATTCACACAGATTTACTCAAACTGTCTTTCTTGATGGGTTAATCAAACAGACTGGACTAACTGATGGTTTAGACTTTATCTAGAGCAGCCCATGTCCATCTGCTGGTAGTGATACATGATTAGTTAGAAACATCCAGCAAAAAGGTCCCGACAACATGCGAGGGATGTATTATTTTTTCCTGCTGGACTTGTGTTAAGTGATGTCTTTACTTCAGTTGACTTTATGAAAACATTTTTAACTAGTCTGGGAACAGCGATACAAATGTTCTCTTTCACAATTTACAATGCATGTTTATCATCAAAGCATTCTTTCTTAGGAGAAAGCTGCTTCAGCAGTCTAAGCCTGACTCAAGTAGCTTATAACAGATTTGGTGGGGCCCAATGGCCTTACATAAAAGATAAAACAAAACTTGAAACTGGCATCAAAATCAGACAAGAATTACTTCAGCGGACGCGGAGCAAAGAGATGTGACAACCTGCTGAGGTGAGGCTTCCCATGTTCTCTTACAACACAGTCTCCATCACAGCAGATCCAGTTCACTTCAACTTACACAGAATGCGTGTAAAGTTTCTGGTCAAAACCTTTATTCACGGAGAGCTGACCCCAAATGCTAATGACTTGCTTATAACTGACCACTTTGCATTGCTGATTGCCAGTCATTTTAGCAGCCAGCCTAGCCCACACCATGACAGATTTGAGAATTATTGCATGGACTCAGCATCAGAGAGCATACAATTCACAATCATAAACATGCAGGTGATCTGCACAATGCTACCAACCTGCACATCAGCCTCAGTTTCAACTGTGCAGCACAAAACCCTAGATCAACTGGTGATAGAAACCAAGTCCTTATTAACATCACCTTTTCCAAAAAGTAAATGCTTTAACCCCACTACATAATTAATCTCCAAGGCTTTCATCTAGTTCCTAAGGAACAAGCTCTCAAAATTATTTCAGAACTACTTAGCATTTTAAATTATCATCTTTTCTGCACACAGGCATTTATGCTGTAGATAGACGTTGCATCTCATCATGAAAAAAAAAGATAAGCACGGTTAAATACATTTCAAGGTTGCCAAGATAAAAGAGCCAAGGGACTGCTACCTGACATGGATAATTACACCAATTTCAAAATGTCTTTGTTAATTCAGGAAAAAAGTGATGGTATGATGTTAGAATTTTTGGGGTGACCTGGACCCTCAAGTCTGTAGACTCTGGATAAACAACAGATCTCATTATTTTCCTCAGAAATGCGAAAGAAAAAACCCCACATTATCAGCACTGAGAGCAAACCAATATAGTGAGTGAATAAGATACTTAACGGTGTTAATTTATTTGCTATGAGACAGCAAATACCTGTCTTACGATCAACAAAATCTCTTTGGTTGTATTTTTATCCCATAGAACTATCAGTTACTGTGCAAATAATAGGATTGCTAAGACTGTAGTAAAAATAAAACACAAGAGATTGTCATGAGTTTATTTCTTTTCTTAATATTCAGGATGAGTAAGTATAACAACTTTAAATACCATGGAAAAATCTAGTTATAAAAGCAAAGGCTACATGAAATAACTAGACGTATAGCTCTTACTCATCCCTTCCTGTGAAACATTAGAAGTTTTAGTGCCAATGCTTATTTAGAGGGATCATAAATTAAAAACTTCTCTGACATGTTCACTTCTGGTTTCTTTTCTTTTTTTTTTTTCCCCCTCCCAAAGTTTCTGCCTTGGGCTAAGAATGGGTATGTTCACCTGAATCTAAGTAATTGAGACAGCACATAGTAAAGGAGGGTAATATTCCGGATTGGAACTTCTTGCCTTGCAGATCAGGTACATTAATAAATCATATAAGACTCAGTCTACTGGAATATGAAATGAAATGGATTTCAGCTAAGCAGCCAGGAAGCTTTTTAGGCAAGTCTAGTTTACTTCACATTTGCAGTGTGAAGAATGCAGCAGGTTACCACATGCTAACTGAAGGACGGTAACCTCTTAAGTCCTAATTTGACTGTTTAAGGAGTCATCCTGCTGATTGAGTGGAACAAAGGTTCTCAAAAGGGAAGGCAGAAAAACTGAAAAAGGTGAACCACACACAAAAAAACACAGATAGAAAAAGACAAAAGGAAAAGGGTGAGAGTAATCTGAAAGACAGCAATGTGGCATACTGTGGCATGACACCACCACCACAGTTCATACCACAACAGGTTTTATCACTGGAGTTAACCTGCCACGGCCCTTCCTGGAGATAAAGCTTGCACTAGCATCAGGAGGAGTTCTGGCTCCTAACACAAACACAATGCCTCTGCTGTAGATAGGAACTTCTTGCAGCAAAAGATGACTTTTGCACACTAAACATGTAACAAAACAGTGAGTTTTGCTGGCAGGCATCTTTGTAAGTTATGAGTCAGGACTTCAACCAGTGTTGATATGCCATCGAAACCTTGTAGCATAATTCTAGTCAGCAGGACATAATTCTCTTACCAAAACCATGAAAAGATTGCAGAGCTAACTCTTGGACCACAGTAGGTTAATAATATATTTAAAAAACATGAATAGACAAAAACCCAAAGAGCAATCCTCTAACCATGTAAGAGCAGAAAGCACAACGTGATAGGACATTTGAGAATTGTACAAGTGTGTAATGGAAAAATGCGATGAAAACTTCTGGAATCTCTGACCTGCAAAAATGTAATATGATGGTATTTCTGATACTTAATTCTCAACTTAATGTTACATTAACTGGATAATCCTTACTGAAATATTCAGTATTCACCACATGCTGTAAATATTTTAAAAGTAATAGAATTTTTACTTAGTAAATGTTTCACCTTTACTCTGTCATTGTCTCTCTGCCCCCTCATGCCATTCTCCCATGCTACTGCTCTCCCTGTGTCAGCTCTCCTCCAGGACAGCCTGAGATGTCCACATTTCTGTATTGTATTTCAGAAGATATTAAACAAAAGCATCTTTAGAAATGCTAGGTACAAACTAACAGCAAGTTGTTCAGGCTATCATTTGGGAATACATTAATCGGAATTTCCTTTTTAGCATTTTTCCAAGCCAACAAGCAAATCCTTACCCTTACCAACCAAGCAGAACAAAAACATCCAAGTGACAATAAAATTAGTGGCCTCATATTTCAAAAGGTTCAAAAGTTATTGCTTTATACATATCTGTCTGTTACATTTTGCAATCTGAACAGCAAGCTGAGGAATCCTCTTAGGACCAAAATACAGAGTAGCTGAATCTATCAATCGTGACAAAAAATGATGTTCGACAAATCTTATCTTGGCACACCCTGGTGAAATGAAGTTACAGATTGCTAATGTTTATTTCAGCATGCTCACCATGGCAACTGAACTCATTGCATATTTAGGTTTACAAGATTTTGTATTTTTTTCCATCTTAGATCTGTTTTGTTGTGAAGAACAATTAAAAAAACCCATGTGCATACATCACTCAATTGAAAGAATAGAATTACAGTTTCATAGCACATACCTATGATGGCCGATATGTCTCGCTCTTTTAATGTGCCCAACTCCCTTACATCCTGCTGTGGGACACCCTCCATGCTCTAAAGCTTCCACCAATTCCAAGGGACCTGCATGTCAAGGGAAATTACATTTGAGATTACAAAAAAGTATCTAATCTTTAAAAGTCATATAAATATGCAGGAATACCAGAGTATCATAGTAAACATAAAGAAGAAATAAGTCAACAAAACCTAATTTTAACGTACTTCAAAAATGCATTCTACAAAAGCATGACGGAGATTCAAACAATCTAATCCACTGGCGAAATAACTTTATTCTGTATGAGTAAAGCTCTACAGGAGAGCTACATCTATATAAAGAATGCAAATCTTGCAGGAACTGTATGACTTCAAATTTCTCTCCTATTAACTACATGTGGTTGGAACCTGGTTGTTTTGCAAGAGCACAGATAAAGTAGGTTACCCTGCTATTCTTGAAGACAGGGATCTGTTTGTAACGGGTACTGACCTTCTTCATTTTTAGCTCAAGTTTTCCAGTGAATAAGATGTAAAAACAAAAGCTGAAAATACTTCTAAAAAGGACAAGCCATCAGGAGATTTTTGGCATTTTTATTTATCTGAATCTGTGCATCTATCTGATTTTCAGCAACCTGTAACAATAACATCTGCAGAGACATTAAAGCACACAGCTGTCAAAACTAGCTTTGACACTCAAACAAACACAGTATATAACCCATAGTTTCACAGCAAGTGAGAGACAGACCTACTCCAGCATATGAAACTGAGAATACATCCTGCACATCTGCAAACATAGGCTGTCTCTCTAGTACTGGTTTTACTTGAACAGGACATGAACTTTTATCTCCCCCTACAGATAATGATACTGACAGAAAAAGGTCTATATAAATACATTTTCCTAGATGAAAGACAGATTCTTGCTCACAGATGCATAGCGACAGACAGAGAATTATTATGTATAATTAGGACAGCATTTTTTAACAAATGTTCCACCTGTGCTAAAATTACAACACTATGACTACACTGAAGCCCAAAGACTTCTGTTGGCTTTAAAATGGGGCAATGGATGAGAGAACAGAGATGTTTATCTGGTCCATCTTCATGCAAATTGATGCCTGTAATGCAACGAGTTAGTAGACTCAGAGGAGTTGAGTTAATAGAGATGCTTTTATACAGGGCAGTCCTGCCTCACTGATGCTCTGGTTTTGCAAAAACTAGATCCCTACAAATGTTCTCTCTTCACTTAAAAAAAATCTAAAAAATTACTAAAATTGTAATTTAAAAGCACTGCAAGTGGATGTTCATATTTATGCAAGAAGCTGCTGCTTGTGTCACTGTGACACAATGTTAAAATCAACACCAATATATGGCTCTTAATTCCCCAGCTGCTAACAAGAAGGTCATAATCCATCATGACGACTTCACTACATCTTACGGGAAAATACTATAATAAATTCTGGGAGCGTACGACCATTATGATGATTGCTCTAGACTAATATTGCTAACATCATGCAGCATTCACACAAGCTTCTGGTGTTAAAGGCAAGGATCTGGACCGCATCATTAAAAAGACTATCTTACTGACTGAGGAAAAAAATATTGCGTCTTGCAAAAATATTTTCTCCCCTCCTTTTGAAACAATTTCACAGAACTTGAAGTGAACTTTAACTTACTTGTGAACGGTATTAATGTTTTCATAGTATTCTGTATTCTATACCATGTTGTATGGTAATAATACAAAGTCAAGTTGTCGGAAGAATATATTATTCAGTAATCATCCTATTTTAACAGTATTTTCGCAGTTAATTATTCTTTTTCTGTTTAACAGATGGTCACTTTCCCTCCTGTCACATTGTCCATCTTTGTTTTTGTAGCTTAACTCGTTATCACAAAATCTCTTCCACTGGTCACATGCTAAAAGATATGAACAGTGCCTCCTGTGCTACCACCTAGAGATGACATGTTGTACCTAATGGCCATCTGTATTCTGTTTCTTTTAATGTCTCCAACAACATGAACGTATGTATTTTAAACCTTAACCTAGGTAGGAGTATATATATATATATTTTTCAACCTTAGGTAATAGAGATGTTACAACCTAATTCAGCTCTTTTGCCATATGATACAGTTTTTACTTATGTGGCCACAGGCTACTTTTTCCCACTGGACTGTTACTTCAGTCAGCACACAGGATGCACATCTCGGTTTAAGAAGCAGATACGCATCATCCTATCTTCTCCTCATTATTCACTTTGTGCCTTGGAACTTATGGCACTCTATTCAGACCCTGCTTTGAAGGCAGAATGATTAACTTCCTAACAGCCAGTCATCACCGTACCTCTGGAGTGCTCAGAAAACTAATTCATGTGCTCTGATTGTGCTCCTGATAGGAAACATTTCTTCTTGGCATTTCAGAGACACTGACTGTGGTACAGAGATTTTCAGGTAACACGTTCACACAATCTGTGTGCGCCTTATCCCAGTTATTTTACATTTAATTGTTTCAGCGTATATGGCGTTGCTCGTCTTTTCTTATTTTTCAAGAACAGCTCTTTTTGATCTCAGTTACAGCTGTGACCACTCAGCACTTGTGCAAACCACATCTCAGAGTCACAATATAAAACAATCCCAGAAAAGAGCACTCCATTAAAAAGTCTTCAAAGTTTGGCTAAACTGATTTCACTACGATTACCCAGAAACATAATGGCATCGGCAGGTCTACCTTTACCAAAAAAGTCTCTTCTCCCTGCAACTTTCAGTCTCATTTGTGCCAGACCTTCCACTTCATCAACAAGTAGATCAAAATCCCCAGAGAGAGCAAGCCAGTAAGTACAGTATTATTATTGGTACCATGCTTCTGTCAGATTTATCTTCAATATGGGCACCATTAAGCTCTCTTTGCTCAGCTGAAGAAGAAAAGGAACTTAGCTGGTTTTGAGGATTTGCCACCGCATTCGAAAGGAGTGACTCTTCGGTGCTGTCTGGACTCCTTTGAGCTAAAAAGCACGCTAACCTTTCAAGAGGACATGGACAGAAGATTTTAAGAGCAATACTGTACCCCTACTGAGGGCCATAGCAGTTCCATCACTGGCTTCAAGAGGGACGAGATTTTATGCAACAGATCTTCATCATCACCTCAGATTTTGACCGTGGTTCTTATGCATACAGAAACATTGTGTTTCTATTACAGTAAGGGTCAATAAAGCTATCTACTGAAAAGTGATTAATTACTGACTGCTGATTTTGCACTAAATGTCACATTTACATTATTTTGCATATCGTAGTTGCTACTCTTCCTTGGATGGCACTGGCAACGAAAAAGATACCACAGTACATGTGTCTTTTAACATCACTGCATTACAATGTGATTTCTCTTACTAAGTGGGGGCTGAAGAGGGTGTCCGGTTTTTGTACACCAGCCTGCAGGATGGATATCAGGGCTATCTACATCAGTCCAATAATCATAAATACTATCCCAGCCATCAAAATGGACCTAAAATAAAAAGGGAGAACAACACATTTTAGATTAGAAAAATTCTCTGTAAGATGTTTCCCTAAGTAATCTCTAAAAATGACGTATCCATTAGAGAAGTCACTTTGAGAACTATTGATGTTACACAAAAAAAAATACAGGCACGTTAGCTTCTGGACCCAGACATATTCTCACTGAAGTAGAGAGAGAGGTGTCATTTGGTTCTTTAATATGTCATGCATCATCAGGCTCAAAGCCCAAAAATAAAGCAGGCAAGTTTACTTCTCACATTAATACTTACATTAAGCAAATTTCCTCTCTCAACTCCCCCCCAAATTCAAACATTTTTTAATCTCCTGTTATAACAGGATTTAATAATAGCAAAGTAGTAAGCAAAGGCCTAAAAAAAATGTCATGTCTCCATAAGAAACAAAAAAAAACCCCCAATATTCAAGTAAAAATTTTAGTAAAACCAGCCTATACAGGATAAGGACTTGAAACTGCAGGCAAAATGAAGTATGTGACTTCCCAGAAAACCACCAGTATGGGCAATACATGCATTTTCTTTCAGGCAAAAGCCAGATATCTTCAAATCTTACTTGACCTCTGTACTAGTAAATACCTCAGATCTCTTATGCGCGCACGTGTGGATGCATGTACACACAGATACACACAAACAGAGCTCTTTCAACAAACGCTACAGAGTCAAATTACCACCCTAGAAGGCACAAATCCTGCCATTTTAATAAATTAAGACTGGAAATTGAGTTGTTTTGTTTTGGCTTGGTTTGGTTTTTTGGATGACCAGCCTAAAGTTTAGATAGAAAATGTGTAGGTGCGAAGGTACTAGTTCTGATGACTCCTTACCGTCAGTTAATTCAGATTCAAAATGAAATGTCAGCTGCATTTCCTGCTTGAAATACCATCTATGCCTAATAAATCTGTACAAACTGCAAACACAAATATCCTTCATATCCATCTAACTGGCTATGTGGAACATGCTAGCCCTTCTAACAGTTAAGGGCTTCAGAGAGTAAACTGGTTTTGTACAATAAAAGAAAAATAATTCAAGTATACAACTTCTGGAAAACGGCAATTTCTTAAAAATACATTATCTGAGATTAATCCAATCTAAAGACCATAATTAAGATAAACTTCAGAATTGCAAAAGTCACTGACACGGCACAAGAGACGAGGGTCCTCTTTTTTTTCTTTTTTTTTTTCGTATCTCCCTTCTCTCTCTCTCTTCTCTCCAGAATTTTATGGAGACAGATTCAATTAACCTAGGCCAAATATTTTATGGGCCCTAATAGAAACATCACAGCAGCCCTTTGACACTTGATACTAAATCATCACATTTCTTGATAGAATAGACAACTGTTTTATATCAACTACTCCCAAAGCAATTTTTGAACATATTCAACTCTACTCTCTAATTACCTACATCAGCAAATGTAACTAAGAGGATAATAGAACAACCCATTCCAAAGGAATTACACACATATTAATCAGTAAAAAGGACGAGCAAAAGCTTAGCAGGACACAGCAATGTGACTCATTTCTTCCAGTGCTTAATTTTACAGCTATAGGATTTTCGCTTTACAAAACACTCCTCACTCACTCAAGCAGGATAGTACAGTAAGACAAAGAAACTTACTTTTATTCTGTAGTCATCAGTATCTACAATAGTTGCTACTCTGATAAATACTGGATTTCTCTTGTCAACTACTTCAAGTTTCATATTTTTCTGAAAGCCATGAGAAGGTTTCTAGAAAGGAAGAATGGTATTATGTGAAGCAAGAAAACCCCCAAAATTTCACACAATTGTAACATATATAATATCCATACAAAAATTTCTGATTTCATTTTCTCAAATCTGCCCTCTTCCTCTGACGAATCCAAGCATTAAAAGATCATTCAAACCTGTGTTATTAAACTGGAGAAAAAAAAGTAACTACTGTGGGATTCCAGGTTCTCTGTTCAAGCCTCACAAGCAAGTAAGTAGGGACCTTTATTTTAAATCAGTCGGTTTTTTTCCTAAATTCTCTAGAAAAGTTTTTCCTGAGGTTATGGCCAACAGTGTGGTATTGAATGAAGTATCACATACCAGCAGCCTGAAATGTGTACGAAACTAAAGGAAACATATTAGTGGTTTTTAGTACATGTTTTTGCTTTCTGGATCAAACACTCTTTTTCAGTCTACTACTGAAAACATAACTAATCAACGATATAACAGTAAATACTCACTCAGAATGACCAGGACCAAATACCTGTTTTGTAGTACTATTTTAGCAAAAAAAAAGTGTCTTTATTAGGAGTACCAGATTTTATCTTTGCCACCTACAGCTATGAAATCTAAAGCAAACATTTTATTTCCATTTTAAAGGGCCATATGCACAAGACATGCATAGTTTTTTATTTTAGATTTCTAGGAAAATAACCTATCTGTACCTGTAAGACTTTCCAGAACATCGGTGCTTTTTCCTCAGCTGCAGCTTAAGAACTCTATTTTCTCCCATAATACAATATAAAATACTGTGACTGTCTCAGGAAGACTTCATCCAAACTCCAACACAATCAGCATTTTATTATCATTAAATCTGCTTCCTTATTGTTTACCACAATTAGCATCAATATGGTTACCATTACATTAGCACAGAAAGCAGGGAGGTGATTTTCTCTGGCTGCAAAACTGAAAAGGCAGAACACAGCTCACGCCCATGCAGTCAAGCTCTCCTTCCCCTCCATCCTCAAAGCCAGATGGCCTTCTCTAAGCTATCTTTTGGGACCTACACATCCCCTGCTGCTCTCTGCTAGTATGGTTTCTGGAACAGCGTTGCGCCATGCCAGCTAGCGCTCTCCCTGTTTAATGCTGTCAATGCCTGCACACTTGTGGCAGGTCCTGTTCAGGTTCCTGGTGTAAACACAGCCAGATGGACCCTGTGGGCCACTGGTGGGGCATTCCCACTGATGAACCCTCCGGGTAGCTCCTCCCTGAATCCTAGGGGGAGAAATTAAATCATGGATGCTTTTTAGCTTGATGTAGTCAAGACCATAGCTCTCCACTGTTTTGCTATGGACTATACCTCTCAGATATAACCGAATACCTTCCTGATCCTTGCTCCAGGTATTCTTGATGAGGACGTAAAATTGAGACATGTTATTAAGTAAGACGCATTCTGGGGTGATAAACTGCAGGTCAGTAATAAACTCTGGGGATATACTGACCCCAGAAACTGCTATAAGCACCACATTTTTGCTTTCATTAATCCAGCTCTTAGCAAAGTGTTATTCAGAATTAGTGTCCCTAATCTGAAAAGCCAAGGCAAACCAGCTTCGGAACGCTGTGTGAAAGGGGCTGGAAGCTATCAGCCATCTGACGCTGCCTGCTGACAGGGATGCTTTCTGCATTACTGACCAGTCCATTCTCCTCACAAAATCCTAAGAGCTCAAGAAAGATGGGTGTCTCTGAAAGAAAATAGCAAGCACACAGCTAAAAGAAAAGGACATTACTCACGAACACCACAGTTAAGCTGGGGAGCTGCCTGAGGGTGCTGCCCATGTGCCCTAGTCACAAGCTCGCAGAAGAAAAAATCTACTGAAGGATATTAAATACAAACACTTTCTAGGCTACTGCCAGAAACCATGGACTTGATGGGCAACCAGACTGACCTCCTACAATTATGTTTATGTTCTCAATGTAAATTAAAATTTAAAATGTAGGGATAGAAATTCATATGCTGAAAATATGTTATGATAACTAAGTAGCAATCTCAGTATTTCTGCTAACTAGGCAGTAATTTCTCATAGCAAATTACATTATTTAATAATATTTTGCAGCATTGAAGCTCATATAATGATTCAAATAATAAAGTAATAGTGATTTATAATAACAATTATCTGATTTCTAACAGTGAACTCCAAGCTTGCATAAAAATAAACCACTTGTTATGCAACTAGTTAACTGGATACATTTGGGAACACAGGAACACCATATATGTATTCTCTTCTTAAACTAATTAATTATATGCATTCAAAAGCATGAAACAATGTAAGTATTTTCTCACCACTTTAAAAGCCCTTGCAGGTGCAGGTAATGAACTAGTTTCTTCCAAATACTTCTCCCAAGAAAAATGCTTAGCGTGAGGATAATCTGTCACAGAAGAAACATGAGCAAAATTAAAACATCGCAGTGCAAAAAATAAAACTGATGTCTAATTTACAGAATGCCTAATGCTTTTACAACACTGTTCTGATTTATAAAATAATTACAAGAAAAGTTACTGTAAATTGTCTTTGACACATTCACCATGTAGGTTAAAAACCCCAACAATCTTCTCATACATAATACCGACAGCTAGCAGAAGTCGTCACAATTGGTTTGGGTATGAGAATATAAATAATGTGGACTGGAAAAATCTGTCCACTTCATTCATTAAATTAATTCACTTATAAAACAGAGGATTAATCTTATAATAAACAGCAATTTACTGGCTAAGACAATCTAATCAGTGATACCTTCGTACCACAGCAGAGTATACCTGACGACTTGCTATTCTTTTAGTGATTTTGTTTTAACTAAATTTCTAAAAAAATAACTGGGACGTTTACTGTAAGAATAACTTACAGGCATCAACGAAAAAGATGTTGCCTCTCTCAGAAAGTGTCCTGTTTACAAACACTTTATGCAAGAAACACAAAGACAGCTTTGCTCTTAAAGAAAACGCAGCGCCTCTCCTTTGCCTTTAATCTGCACTAGAAGTTTAACTTCAAGTTTAAACATTATGATTCATAATCTAGAATAGAATAAAACCAATTCCAATTTGTTTTAAAAGGGATTGCACCAAATAATAGGCTGTAATTAACCTCCTGACAGACAGATTGCTTACAAATTTTCAATATTGCTGGCTATTAGAACTTCTGTCAAATTGATTTTAACCCATTAAAATTTTCCATGTTCTCAGAGCACAGATGGCAGATTCTGCAACAGGGCATTTAGATCATTCAGCTGAAAAAAAAGTGGGGGTCTTGTATTTCATACTAACAAATACACTTTCATTCTTCTGTATCATTTCATTGTGTTTTTCTCCCTTCCAAAGAGCCCTCACAAGTTTGATTACTTGATCACGTAAGGCAACCTTCTCATCAACCCATTATCTTGTCTATTTAGTTCACATGAAGATGTTTTTCTTATGCAACAATCTCACACACCTGGTATTTGTTTTATCACCATTTTCACAATGTGAATATCCTAAGTGAATACATTCAACCAAAAATACAAAGTTGTTCAGATCCCAAGGGGTATCTTTCATGGATAGATGTCTCTTTACTAAAGCAGCATACATATGCATGCACCTAACATCTACTGTATTTCTGCTTTCAATATATTATGTCCTGTAAAAAAGTTTAGAAATCCCCAAATATCAATTCTTAAGTAGAGAAAGAGAAATTCAGGAGAGGTAACAATAAGCTTATTGTTAAGCTTTAATGTTGCTAACTAACTATAACCTCCTTGAATCTTTCAGATGTGTAATAAGATACAAACCTGGTGGGGTGATGAGAGTTCTTTTATGTTCTTTACACCATCCTACTGGATGAATATGAGGGCTAGCTGCCTCACACCTGGAGGAGGGGAGAAAAAAAAGGGGGTTGATAATGCAGTTCTTCAGACACCCTATTATGCTTAGAAAACAAGACACACGAAAAAGATTTAACAAATCACAAATAACCTATGATACCTTCAATTTACACTAAAACTGCAAACATAACCTGCCAATATGAACACACTTAACAGACTTGTTACCACCTAAAGAAGCATAACGCTTTATTTACAATTTCACTGGAAGATCAAAAAAATCAAGTCCATTAAGCCAGTGGTAGATCTGCACCGAGAAGCTATAATGCAGGACCTGAAAAATTCACATGTAGAGACTCTGGGTAGAAATGTGTTTGTTTCAAGAACACAGTAATCCAATCAAAGACAGATGGGGTTTTGCAAATTTTAAACCAAAAGTTTAAAGACCTTGATTAATGACCCTAGTTGCACCTGGAGGCAGATTAGAAAATAAGGCAGTACTGCAATGCACTGCCAACAACAAGTGAAAATTCAAAACCGGATTCTGAGTGGTTTGAATGGAGCTATAAACACGTTATTATAACCCAGTAGCACATAAGCAAAGTACGTCTGAGAAACACTGTCAGCAAAAAAGAATAAAATAGCATTTTAGGCTCTAAACTGCCTGAAAGAATCCACAACTGATCAGTGATCCAAGACTGCAAATTGCTCTAAAAAAAGATGATCAAACTCTCTTACTCAAACGACTAACAACTTCACATATTTTGTGTCATGTGCATCACATTTTGCACGAGTGCTGTTGCCTGTGGCATGCCACAAGAACCACAGAAGACCAACAGAGGCAGGGTGAGCTACACTTGACATGTGCTGGCATCTCTCTGAAGCAAGGAGAGATCGCTCTCACTGTTCACTGTTACACTGTGCTTAGAAGAAAGCGGCAGTGGGTGCTGGCTATAAAGTTATGCTGTCAAATTAAAATAAAATAAAATAAATAACACACACTGCAAACATGTATTTGATATAAAAGCAGATGAGAGAAAATTGTTGAAACATTCGGTATTATTAAATTATCACATATAGAACTATGTAATTTTGTTACATATTACTATATTATTTCATAATACAATACATTATGTACAATATAGCATATATTGTATATCATATATAATGTATACACTATAATTATTACATTATTACTCAATATTATTAGGAAAGGCAAAAAGTAAGGCTGATCTACAGGAAAAGCAAAAAGCCATCAGAATTTGCCGTGAAACATGCACCATCTCTATGTCTGCATTGATTCTTAGTGACTGGTTTCGAGTTGGCTGAACAAGTAACAGTGCTTTTTAAAGAAACAGATAGCACTTATATAGTCAGGGTGACTAAGGAACATCATGATGACACAAAAAGCTAGCACTACTGTGCACGGTACTGCACTGTGCCGTGCAAACATACTGTTTGCCTCTATTTAGCTGTAAACTCATATAACCATGTAATACCCATGTAAATCTGTCCTTAGGGTCCTTGCTTCTCTTAGGAGGCTGTCCCACCTAATTTCTTCTTTAGTTACATAAAATGAATATTAGAGCGCACTAGCGCTCCCTTCCACTGTTTCCTAACCTTAAAGGTGCTTCAGTGACTGACATTAAATATTCCCAGCTGCACGCCCTCTCTCTTCTAGGGAATCCCATCAGTGTTTCCATCTCTGTGGCCACAAGCCCAGTGCCTTACTCACTCCAAGGACCCACCAAAGCCAAAAGCCTGCAGCCTGAGTAAGCTGAAGTAGCTAGGGCCCTTCATTCCTCTTTCCCCAGGGAGGGAGCAAGAAACCAGGCTTAAGTAGTCAAGCGGTAGTCTAGATAGAAACACTCTCTCTACCTCCTGCTGAAGGAATGCTGCTTTCCAAATGCTCCTCAAATATTTAATGAGAAGCAGAGAGCATCCATGCACGTACTTCACATACAATAATCATTGCATAAAATACTGAAACACTCATTGTGATCCAGTTTCTATTTAACCCCTCTCTGAAGTCTACGTCTCAGCCATTAGGCTAGAGAGAATTCTCCCTGTCCCCTCAGCCCAAGAATTACTAATGCAAAATATCCTAACAGTGGGTCTGCTCTCCCTAATTGTTATAAAATAATCATTAACTGTATCTACCCAGAAAGTATTAGTATGCTAGAAGTTCATATTAATTAAGTTCCCTTCATTAGTACTAATACATATTTTTTTAAAAAAAATCATGTCAATTATCTGTAATAACTAAGAGGGTGTAATGAACTGTGCATGACAGAAAAAGAAGTAGAAGGTAAATTAGTAGGCACCCTAATGTCTTAAGGCTCAGACCAAAATGCTAGGTCTGCACATCTTGAACACAAATGTGTTTTAAGGATGGAAAAAGGAAACACAGCACAGGAAAGACAGTAGACTAAACCCTAGGCTACTATCACATTGCAGTTTTGAACCTGTGCTGCATAAAAGAAAAGGAGCACACCATACTGAAAAGTAATTTAACATGACATCTAAAATTCAGTATGGATGTACTTCAACAACAGAAATGCAGGTTTGGTGTCTGAGAAGCACTGTCTCAAACAAGCACTCCTCCAGCCTTCTACCTGAAGAGTCAAGCACTAATGATGAAAAATAGTGGCAAACCTACCACAGCTATCTTGTGGCTGTACGTATGAAAGAACTCTGATAGTATTTCTTTGTAATGATGCCAAACACATCAATTGCTAGCAGATAAAACCTACTTTTGATAGACTTGGTAATGGCTCTGACAATAGCCAAGGATTCAACTCAGTTCAAGAATACCAACCTTTTGTTCTACTACAATAAATAATGCTATACTGTATGGTTTTAGTATTTATTGTATCACACCATGTACTCTAAATCACTGAAGTTGCCACTAATATAAGGAAGCAAAAGGACTTTTGTGATAATTTTGCACTGCTAGAACTCAGCATCTGACTCCTAGAAATGTTATGCCCCAAACAAACTGGAGAAAAGGTGAATGTTTCATGCTCGCTCTGTCCTCTTCCTTTTTCTTTACAGTCACTGTGAAGAGAAGTTGACCAGCACGTCTCTCTTTTATCCCTCTCAAGTGAGAGTTTGACATGGAAGAATTTTACATGGGTGAGGTATCCTTCCACACTGGGAGGACATATCCTCTTACTTCATGAAATGTTCTGCAGTAAAGTCCACAGATTATTTTCAGAAGTTTCCTGAGTTAAATTTGGGAACATGAGTCACTATGGTATTATCAGTATTATACTTAAAATAACGAGGTAGACATGTAAAAACACTTATCAGGACAAACTTTTAAAATGCATTTGTTCTGTTTTCCTTTTTCAAGCATAGTCTGAACATTTTACACAATTCTGAAAAGTAAATGCCACTGCATACGCTTCTTGCCTTGAAAATTCAAGAAGCAGCAAGTGACGGAGATATGTCACAATGAAAGATGCGCTCCTGGAAGATGCTCTGACATTACAGCAATGGGAGCGAACATAGGACATGTAGCAACAACCACTACACACCACAGCACTGCAAAATATAAATCATCCACAATATTTTAATTGGCTTTAGAAGAAAAACCAAGTCATTACAGATGAGCCTGTAAGAAACTTCTGTAACCATGGTGGCCTCAGGAAAAAAAGCATCCCTATTCCAGCAAAACCAGGTCATACAGTCCATCCTTACGTACTGATTTCACACAACCTTTTAACTTCTAACAGTCCATTTAACAATAAAAAGTAGATATCAGTGAAAGTCACACACAATTTAAAGTCAAACTATTATGCCTTAATGTGTGTTATTTCATGGACATATTATCTAGTTTGGAGGAAAAACAAAAGTCTATCAGACTAAGCCCAAGACTTGTCAGTTGGAATGCTAAAGGCTACTTTGACTTTTCACAATCCATTTGCCAAGTCTCACAGCTTTTAATCTCCTTTCTTCCAAACCAGAAGGCAGATCACCCAGCTCACACGCATGACAAAACACGATGATCCGTGAATTGTGAGGATGCCTGCTAGGCTAAAAAAGGTTACTGCCACTAGCAGAAGCTGAAGAATTTCGCACCTCCAAACCCACCTACTCCTGGACTGCAGCGGAGCACCACCACGTTCTACCATGCAGTGGAGCGGGGACACACGCACGCTCAACTAATAAAGCAAGACCATGATGTCCTCACAATTCATACCACTTGTGATCCATTCTGTCGTGTTAGAACATGCAGAGAGAAAAAAACATCTATTATCCATACTGGAAACTGAAGCTAACCCAGGAAGCTGAAGCGGAGCGCACCCGTAAGAGAGCCACACAGAGGAACTGAACAAACGGCAGCTCCACTGAGTTATGGACAGCTTAACTACATCTTAGAAAAGATATCAAAGCAGGGAAGAGCTATGTGATGTAAAAGGCCAGAAGTTCTGCAATAAGGAAAGCTGAGGGCAGCTGAAAACATGATGCCCCGGAGAGTGCATCATTCTGCGTGAAAGGAACATGAGTGCAGCTCAACAAGCCTTAAGTCACAGCAGGAAAGCACGTTCCAGTAGGAGACTCAGATATGGAAGAAGACTTAGTATTTTTCCATTGGTCACTTTCAGCTGCCGTGTTGATTTTTCCGCAAAATCTGTTTCATATATACAGCTCATTACATTTGGATGAAGAGAGATGGATGATAATGCTCGCTGTTAATAAAAAGAATATTCAGTCCTTTTAGAAAAATGTTTTCCCATTGAGCCTTCACCTAAAGATCTGGACAGGGTTTTTATTTAGTCCTTGGCATTTTCTTTAAAATAAGCTGCATGTGTTATATTCATTTTCTGTTTTGAAAAAAATTCTGATTTTCCCTTTTGGGAAAACAAACCTGTTGGTATTTTGATTTTCAATTTATTAAATGTAGATACAATCTGTTACGAAAATGTTATCTATAAAAAAGCCACTCATACACACATATGTTATACCCATAAATAATAATATGCCCTCAAGAATGCTACTTATACAACCTCTTGATTGTTAGATATCAGTCATCTAACCACGCACAAAAAAAGAAAAAAGACAACCACAGAAACCATCCTGCAGCCCCATCTAGTGCATAAGTGAGAATACTTCATCATTGACAAGTGTAAAGCTGGTATTATTTTAGGTCAGGACTTCCCAAAATGTGGCCCATGTGGTTATGGTACACATCCAGAAATGGTACAGCAAGCCACATTACCATATTTTCTATTTAAAATCTGGTAAGACAGCTGCATGATGACTTGCAGGAAAATTTTAGAGCTTTAGAGACAGATGTTTGTCCACCATCCATTTCAATATTTAAGAGCATGCACTGTGACTCTGGTTTCTTGAAGATTGTTTTATCTTCTTTTGGGGATAATATAACCCCTTCAAAAAGTTTTGTTTCTGTCAAAGAGAGAGTGGAGCAAAGTTAATTATCTCAAAAACAAAAGAAGCAGAGCACAACTTTTAAGGACTTGGCTGTTAGCAAAGTAGCCAATGCTGGTGGAGAGCAGAATTGGCCTCTTATTTACTCTGACATCAAAAGCCAGTCTGTTACAAAACTCATACAAATCAGACAGTGGTTCAGAAAAATCAAAAATTCATTTGTCTTCATGAGGTGCTTTACAATCGATGTTTCTATGCATGACGGGCAGGTGTTAAAACATGAGACACCATATTTTGTCACACTCCTGGTAAGCTGATCCCAAAAGCTGACTGTAGCACCTCCTCTGGAGGGGAAGTTCAGGCAGGCCAAGCAGTGGATGAGGGCAGCCAGAGCCCCCTGACCCAGTGAGTTTGAGCTGCAGCATGTCCAGCGCTGCCGCTGCTCCATCTCTCCTGTGGGCAAGTGGCAAAAACCAGCACAGTTTCACACCCTGTGCAAGCTCTGGCCCTGTTTGGGTTTCATCACAAAAAAATTAGGAAGCTGAGGCAAAGTAAATCTGTGTGTAAGCAGAACAGATGCAAGACAACGGAGTCTAGAAAAAAGACAACTGAAGAGTGATCTTATCAATGCTTATAAATACTTAAAGGTCAGGAGGATGGGGCCAGGCTCTTTTCATTGGTACCTGCCAAAAGGACAAGGGGTAATGGGCACAAACTTGAACATAGGAAGTTCCACCTAAACATGAGGAGGAACTTCTTTACCTTGAGGGTGTCAGAGCACTGGAACAGGCTGCCCAGGGAGGTGGTGGAGTCTCCGTCTCTGGAGACATTCAAAACCCACCTGGATGGGTTCCTGTGCAACCTGCTCTAAGGTGGCCCTGCTCTGGCAGGGGGGTTGGACTAGATGATCTCCAGAGGTCCCTTCCAACCCTATGATTCTGTGATTCTGTGAGAACTGAAAACCAGAGCGGACTTGTAGCTAATTCACAGTTGAGACATGCCCAAGAATTCCCAAATGGTATTACCAGATCCAGTCAACCTTAAGAATATTTGGAAATTCCACTCAGAGGGAATGTCTTCGGGTCTCAAAGAAGTATTATTTGTTTCATCAAAAAAGATGGGACAGATGGAAAGGACCTGATGGCCCGTGTACAGGTCAAAATTCTCCTTCATGAAAGAAAGTCTTAAATCTGTCAATTTTCTTCACTTCCCTCTAAAAGCCATTGCCAAAGGACAATTTAATGGGATTTATAATACGCTGAAAGTACCATCACCATGCATTAAAGAGTTGTAGTAATGACGCCAGGTACTTATTTTCAACCATTAACGTGTTTTCTAATGCTCGGAGAAAAGTCAGGAAGAGTATCTTCAGGCTGAAAGCCTGAAGCCTAAAAAAGCTTACACCATGGTAATAGATTTCTGTTGCCTGAAGTCCAGTAAAATCAACTTTCTTAGAGTTATCCAAGAAGAGGAAAGAATTTTTAACCTCAATGAAAAAGTACTCAAACTAACTAAATCCCAAAAAGTACACACAAAAAAGCCACACTTGTTTGAAAATAATCAAGTACATACACTAAATACCTAATTTTGCCTTCATTTAATTCTGAGATTGAAATTTACAAGCAGGTGCAGGGAAACTTTTGAGGCTTTGCTCTGGGTAATCCCAATAACACTTACCATTTTTAGTTAAGCACCAGTTGTTAGATGGAAACTTATGGACCTAAGATATTTTAAGGCCCCTACAAACCTGGTATCTGAAATTAAAAATGGAAGTGGAATGCATTCACGATGCATTTTCAGGCTCTCTTTTGGTCAGACATTTCACTGCTATTTTCATTTGATCTTATTTTCTCCCATTTTCTTCCCTTCCTGCTCTGTTCACTCCCATTCTCAGTCACAGCAATGAAGAGAGGTAGAATCCACTCAGAATTTAACTTCCATGCACAGTATTTTTTTCCATGAAGCATCTTCTTGCTCCTTCCAGAATGGTACTTTACAATTTCACCATAAGAACGAATCTTCAGCTTGGCTTCAGTATAAATACAGCTGCAGTGATTTCTCAAACACCTATACATTTTCCATTTCAATTTTCCCTCATCATTTAAGAAGGCATTATTTCCCATATTCTACATATGAAATTCAGAAAACTCACTTCAGAATATTATGACTGCAAAAATGTAAAGCCTGGTTACGTGCTCAAAAACTGCTTTTCCCTCTTCTGAAAAGATCAGTGGACAAAATTCGTGTTGACGTGGGAATATTAACAAGCCTGAAATTCAGCGTATCTCTAGTATACACAGTGAAATGTTTTAGAGACACCTATGCTACCTCTGAGCAAACTGCAGGTTATATTGCATTGTGTTTGCCCTAAAAGCCTTGCCTAACTGCTGTTCTCATTATTAATTAAAAGCATAACTGTTATTAGCGAACATTCAAATATCAGGAAATTCAGAATACTCCAGTTTCCTGCTGTTTTGTAGAGGCAATGCATGTCTATGCTACTTCTTGGAATCATAGAATCGGTGAGGTTGGAAGGGACCTTTAAGATCATCAAGTCCAACCATTAACCTACCCTGACAAAAACCCCTTCTAAACCATGTCCCTAAGTACCACATCTACCCTTTTCTTAAACACCTCCAGGGATGGTGAATCCACCACCTCCCTGGGCAGCCTACTCCAATGTTTAATAACCCTTTCAGTGTAAAAATATTTCCTGATATCCAATCTAAACCTGCCCTGACATAACTTGAACCCGTTTCCTCTTGTCCTAATTTCTTAATGGAAATAATCTCTGATCTTTCTGGTCTTTGACTTGTATGGCTTATTACCTTGATATTCAGTTCTTGACTTCACTGAAATGCCTGTTGACTGCTGCTTCAATAATTTAGTTCTCCTATATGTCCTTGTCATGTAGCCCATACAATTATTATTTCAAGAAATGGACTCACAAAGTTTTGAAGTTACATAATAGTTCCACATCATTCTCATTGACATAGTGCCTAAGCAGTCATCAAATACAGATGAAGAAAACTTTCTTCATTTATTTTTGCAGCTTCAGCTATACAGTTAAATTGCCACTGCCAAATCCAGGACGTAGGCTTACAATGCTCTACCTGTTCTGCCGTAACTTAGTCTTCAAAGAATGTAAGGCATATTACTTTGCTCTACATGATCTGCCAAAAAAGATGCAAGTGCAAATATAAACCTGCACTGTAACAGCCAAAGCCTGAATGTCCTTCAGTACCTTTATGCTCACAGTATGTCCTTCTCCACCCACTGACTTTTCTATAGAGATACACAAAGCTGCTCCACCATACAACATGCAGAAAGGGCACGTCTAACACAGGTTAGGATAGCAGGACACCAATTTTCAGAGGAATGTAGAATACAAAAGATTAAAACCAGGTTTTACCACTATCCTGATGACTTACAGAAGATGGCTAAAGTTCAGACTGAAAAACATAAGTGGATCAAGAACCTTATGAAAAAAAGGCAGCCTTTCTTTTAATTTACAACTATATGTAAACGCAATTTCAAGTACGGTCAGTCACATTATCATGGTGCATATTCTTCACTAAAGATACCAATCTCAGAGATACCATGTAATTGAAATGAGAAATCAACCCCAGATGTAGCAGCACACGTGAACACTCATCGAGCACAGTCTCTGGAAATTTTTAATGTGCAACCTGACACGGGAAACTGGATTCCTCCAGTATGCCACTGACACATACTTTGGTGGCCATGATTACAAGTCTAGCCAAAGTTGGTATGGTAACTGTATCGACAGTCTGGAAAGTATCACAGAAAACAGTACTTAAAGTGAGACATACGTCTCACTAGGATGCAAAACAAACCCATCATACCAGTAGTCGTAGCTCTCATCCCAGTTGTCAAAATGAACCAGAAAACGATTGTCCACCATGTCTGTTACCGTAGCAACACAAATGAAAGTCGGGTTCTTCTTGTCTACGGCTTCCAGCTTCATCCCCACTCGAAATCCCGACGGGATCACTGTCTACACAGAGAAAGACATTTAATTGAAGATAAATACCATAAATCCAGAAATCTCCCCAGTGTCCACAATTGATATATTCATGTCATTTCTGAGTTTCCCAATTAGCTGCCCCAACTGAGTGGCAGCAGCCTCATTAGTTGACATGAGAGATGCTCAAATACAGAGACTCACGGTTTATGAAATAAAAAAGCCCTAAACATGCTGCTAAAATTAAATGTATTGGTTTTAACTCTGTCTTAGACACTCTCCTGAAAGACCGTATTTGTTCCACAACATTATGGTGTCAGACACAGTACTAGTAACAAGTCTTAAATTTTGTTTAATATGCCATTTCTGAATGTGCCAGACCAGATGTTTAAACAGATTAGTAAAAAAATTAATGGATCAGAATTGCCGAGCTGAAATGGAGATTGTTACTGAACGTGTTGTAATCATTTTCACGTCAAATTTCAGGTCTCACGACTACAATCACTGAAATATGCAGTGAGTCTCTACCACACACAGGAGCATACAAGCAACATTCCATACCATTGGCAACAAGTGAGTACTTACTGCATTCTGGTTTTCAAACAGTGATTTAGGAGCAGCTTGAGCCTTGCATGCCTTGAGGTATGAGGGCCAGCTGAATTCTTCTTCCTTATATCCTAAATGAGGGTCATAAAAGAAGAGCAAGAAATGACAGGCATGAGACACGAGGTGCATGCAGGTGATTTGATCATAACTGATTAAATTATTTTTTCCATCCAGTTCTGAGCTGTTTCTTACAATTTCAAAACTGAAAAGATTATTCACTGTTAACTATTTATTCCTATTTAATATAAACTACACTGGGAAAATTTACTTTAAAACTATATATTAATTCTACCCCAATATGAACTCAATGGGTCTCTGAGGGAACACTGGTTTGGATTATTAGAAATTTTCGCAGGACACACCTTAAAGGACCTTACAGAGTTCAAAAGAAAGTCGATCAAGCTTTTCTATTTTTATTTGGGCATCTGGTATTACAAAGAAGAATCATGTTCTTTACTTAGGGCTTGCTGAGCTTCCTTACCAAAATGTCAAATTTTCTTTATACAAACTGAGGAAAACACTCTGCTTTCTTGAGCTGCACATTTTTAGTTTCTTATAGTTGACTATGACTGACATTTGAACTATTCCTAATCTTCACCTGGGAGAAAGAATAGTCACATAAATGGGCAAGAACTCAGGAGGTTTCAGCTCAGTTTCAATTTCACCTTCAAAACAAGCTGTGGAGCATTTCTTAGAAAATCACTGCTCTGTCCCTGATATCCAACCTTGCAGTTCTGGCTATCAAGAGACCTGAAGGTCCTCAAGGGGCAGAATGTCTAGGGGCAGCCTGGAAACTAAAATCCGCAGTTCTACCAGATACCAAAAAATCAGTCTCAGTAAGATATCAGTTTTATACTACAATCTCCCTCCCTTCGAACAAACCTCTCCAAGCGGCACAGGCTCTCTGTCTCTCCCCAAGAAGAAGACACTTTGCCACCTCTCTGCCTTGCAGGTACAAACTAACTTCCTTTTGGTGGTCCGACTGACTGACACACAACCAACAAGCTGGGGGCAAGTGCTCTCCAGCTGCTTTTCTGTCTGTTGTTTCTACTTCAGAAATAGCAAAGGGCCTACAGGCCCCAGAGCTCTTCCCACTATGCCATTCAGTACAAATAAAAAAGCTCCCTCCTCCTACAGACTCTACCCTACTACATCCTCAGGCTATCACTAATGCAGCATGATCACTACTAGCTTTAAAACTAAGTTGTATCAAAACCAGCTGCTTACACCATCAATGCCCCAGGACCACTTACGCATTTACAGTGTAAACCATTCCCTGCATGAACTTTCCACATTTTTAATTCTATGCATACAACATTTGGAAATAAATCTAACGTTGTGTTGATACTTTGCCTCTTCTAGCTTCTTCAGAAAAAAAAAAATTATAATATATTAAATTGCATAAAATAATTCACAAGAGACCATTTGTACTTCTAATCTATAAAACAATGCAAAAAGAAGCAAATAGTCTCCTTCCTTCATTCTCCTGTTAAGTAACAGTTACAGAATATCTATTTTAGTTCATATTTTACAATCCAGTATAACAAGACCAGAACTACCATGAATTTCAGTGAGTGATTGCCTTTACTGAAATGTGTCACCTCTTGACTATTTGAAGTGTTACTCAAATATGCCACAGACGACACCTCTGTGTAACCTTCTGAGAATCTCATATTTTCCAAGGAACCACAAGTGAAGAATCTTTTAACTTGACCTTCTCCCCATAGTGCTTTCTCATTTTTCATTTTAAATATTAGACAGTATCAATTAACCTCCAAGTCCAAACAATGTATTATGGTTTGAGAAACCCACAACAATTTATTGTTGTTTAGACAATTATTCTATCAACATATGACCCCTCCCCACCCGGGAAGGGGAACTGTGAAAAAACATGTAAACCCAAGGGTTAAAACAGAAACAGATTTAATAGAGTAAGACTAAATAATTAACATTAATAGTACTAAAGAATCAGTATTAATCCTGATACCAATATAAAATATACAAGGACTCTACTCAGCCAATTCTATCAGCAGGAAGCTGTGCACTCCCAGCAGTGGACAGCAAATGTCAGAGACTTGGAGCCCTACAGCTTTGGGAGGAAGGGAAGGGCTCAGGGGTCCGGCACTGGGGCAAGGACTTCTCAGGATGGCCGCCCTCAAGGGAGAGAGAGAGCTTCGAAGCAAACTTTCCAATTTACATTGAATGTGATGTTCGTTGCCTCCCTCAACACCTCCGATAGGCTCCATGACTCTCCTAAGTAAAAAGACCTATCCACTGCTGCAGTACGGAGGAAAAAATAAACACTAAAGAACAATCTTCCCACCAACTCAAAACTAGAAGGGAAACTGCAGAAACTTTTCATGAAAGTGACCCAGAGACAGACAGTAACTTTCCTCCAACAGTGATATTTCATTGTTACCAAAAGCTTAAGCTTTCTAAACCAGGCATTTAAGATGGAAAAGATGAGAAAATTTCATCATAGATACAAAATTACTAAGAGGTAAGATGTAATAACATCAGTAACTCTGTAACTGGGGACTACTCATTTGCTACATGTAACTTATTACTTCAGCGGAGGCCAGCCTACTGAGAAATTCCGATTCGCGTTCAAGAAATTGCTATTTCTGCACAGCCCACTATGAGGAATGATACCCAATGAAAACTCCCACCCAGGAGCGGCAGCACAGAGGACTCCTGCCCTGCAGCCAGAGTGGAGCTCGCAGAGCGCTCAGAGGAGCGGCACACGATCCTTCACGGTCCTCCAAGGCTTTGCTGCAGAAATGCCATCCTCTCCCACACCGGCAGGCCCTCTGCCTGTATACTTGCAGTGGTTTTACTCTCACCTTCCACACCCCAACAGTTACATCCACAGGTTTATAATTCTCCGTAATGCATCCTCTTTACTCTGTACACTCATCATTTTGCAGCCTTGAGAAACCATGCTATCCTACCCTCACTGTGTATGTCAAAACACCTCATTCATTTATTTTTCACTCTTCTGTCTTCAGGACTTGCTCCTTTCATCCCTGCATATTCCTCCCTACCCCAAAAGGGAGCTCGTTTATCCCTTTTTTCATGGTACAGTTC
This sequence comes from Rhinoptilus africanus, assembly GCA_013400135.1. Classification (NCBI taxonomy): domain Eukaryota; kingdom Metazoa; phylum Chordata; class Aves; order Charadriiformes; family Glareolidae; genus Rhinoptilus; species Rhinoptilus africanus. The sequence goes on along the minus strand of VXBO01001437.1, from coordinate 32,280 downwards.
AGCGTAGATACACTGGCAAAATACATGAGTTACATAAACTGAAATAGAATAATTAAGCAAGCAAATTACACATATTTCAACATGTATGCCATTTATATACACGATGTATAAACTATGCTTTCAGGCTTATAATCTTACATTTTTTTTCTTCCTCCTTATCTATTCTTTTTGTCTCTATTTCAAGCTTACTCTTTGTGGCAAGAGCACAATCTTTATTAGCCTGTGCCAACACATGTACAATAATGTTGATCAATATCTAGTAATGAAAATGTCCTAAGACCTTCCACTAAAGGATTCTCAGCTGCCTGTGAGACCTCAGTTTAAGCATCCATGTCAGCAGTACGCTGCCATTTTACTTGCAATAAGCATTCATTTGGGGTCTAGGTTTGTTGCTTAACTTTCTTTCCTAATGTCTTTCTCTGGATTTCCAATGAATAAAAAACGTAGGATTTCAACCTCAAGATTTTAGCAAGACTTACATTAGAGTTTCATTTGCCATGTTCGACACTCTGATTAAATGAATAAAAAAGTTTCTGCCCAAAAAAACAATTGCAGCGTTACCACACATAGTGTTGATCTCAGAGCTATGGAAAGCACATGCATTTCAAATTAAGCAGTACCTTTAGGTGGATGAAGCTTGTGACCTGTTTTCTCGCACCACCCCACAGGATGAATGTCTGAAGAATCGGCATTCACCCAGAAATCATAGCAATCTGGGTATCCATCAAAATGGAGTCGTATTCTGTAGCCACAAACCTAAAAGCAAGAATGCATAACATACAAGATTATGTTTTAAGATGTTTGCCCTACACATAACAGCTTCCTCTCACTATTACATATATTAACAGTGTGCTTTCAGTAAGCCTTTTTCTTCTGCCCAAGCCTGCACTCGATGAATAACTTCATTTGACAAAAAGGAAAGAATAAAAAAGCAAAGCTATTCTCAATGTGAGTGCCTCCTCTTCTGGTGAAAAGAATTAACTAAAAGCTGGATATTGCCGTTAGTGTTCAAAAACTTGAAAATTGTTCAACCCAACGTCAGAATAAAACAGAAACCATACAGAAGAGCATGAATACGTCTGATGCAATCATGGAGAAAGAGCAGATAATGATGCTCTCAAGCTATCCCGGTTAATCAATATGCAAGAGAGCACTCAACAATAACTATGTTCAACAGGCTCTCCAGAGAGGTACTGAGAAGTGTTGTTTAGATGAAAAGTCAGTGGAGGTATCCTCCAGAACTTCATTATTCCATAAAGTAATGTTAACCATCGAGAGGAAGATAAAAACAAGACATACAATCTCTCTTTGTACAAAAGTTCTCCGTATCTTCCTGAGTGCCAAATGCCATAACTTTCCTGCAGTCATCAGTAAAAGTCTCTTGACATCAAGGTCACCCTATTTTGTACTTAATTTATACTGACAGAACTTTCAGTCTGCCATCTCAGAGTTCTGTGGCAAGTCATCATGGAGTAAAACATGACCCATCACTTAGTGATGAGCACAAGGTAGACAGGAAATACTCAACCACAGACACACCATCCACAAGAAAATGGAAGAGATATCCACAGAAATTAAGAGATCCAGATATGGGAATATAAAAGCCTAGGCTATAAAAATATAAACTGCAAAATTACAGCTGCTTAGAATAACAGTGATACAGAGAAGAGTACCTACCTGTTTCCCCATTTTAATTCACAAAACAAAACCAAAAAAGGATCCTTGTTAAAAATACATAAAAAATAATGTAAGATATGCTTGAAAGAAACAAAAAAATGTCACTGAGAAATAGGTTCTCATTTGTATTATTAAAACTGAAGAAACTACTAATCAAAAAAATTATTTTATGAACTGCAGCAAAAAGACAAATTAAGTTTCTATGTTACACTAATTTGCAGAAGTTGCCAATAGAGGCAATTTCTGAGGCCATCAGCCTGAAAAAGTTGTAGCACAATTGCAACACAGTGTTAGCTATTTGTATCAGTGAATTTAGCAACTGTAAATACTATCAAACCTCTATAAACCCACTATTAATTAGTTGCCATGCTAATGATTTTTCTAGTTATTTTTTCTTTAAAATATGAACTACAGGATTACAGAAAAACACCCACACATCATCCAACTATCATAATACATTTTCTCTAGCTGCATACATTAAATGTATGTAAACAGTCACCGCTGCACGGTACTGGACATAGTCATCAGGTGTTTGTCGGGTAGATCTAACACAGCATCATTAATGTAAAAGCTATCTTCCTACATACAGTTTCTGTCTGCCTGTTAGGGAAGAGCATGCACTTTCAGCTGCTGCTGTTCCAGTTCAGTCTCTCCTGTAATCCCGCACGACGGCTGCTCACAGCCTCTACTTACCTCAGCCACCGTGAGAACACAGTATATCGACTGGTGCTCGGGATCCACGCCCTCCAGCTTCATCCCTACCTTGAATCCATTTTTGTTGTATGGAAAAGATTGATACTGCAATGGAAAAGAACAGTTTCAATTCTTCTGAAAGTATACCAGAGAAAGATGGAATATCTTTTATCAGGAAAAGAACAATGACTATTTATTACTCATGCTTCTGAAACAACTAATAAATTGCTTTAAAATAAGTTCTGCATTTTTAAAAACATACTGCGGAAAAGGAGAAATTGATCATTGTTCGAAAACCATGTTCATACTAGAATGACTTAAAAATGAGAGTACTTAAGAAGCTTATAAAGAATTAGCAAAAAACTTATCCAAGGAGAAGAAGATGGCATAATTTGCCCTCAACTTTTTTCACTAATTGTCAATAGAACATTTTAACAAAGTAATTATTTTTTATTTTGCATCCTGTACAGTGACACTGTGACCTGGTCGTCATTATTCCTATAACAATCATAACAATGATGCTCTGTTTTGCCTTTCAATTTCCACATCTCAGGCCATCTAAGACAAACTGCAAGGCAGAAATACAAAACGTTGTTTATATATAGGGATGGCCTCTTTGATGCCATCTTCCCCTTTCTGTGTTGGGTCTCAACTAGCTCGTTTTCCAGGAATATTTTTGTATTACAGGAACATGACTATCCTTGTATCACATTATAACGAACCCAGAACATCTTTCAAAAAAAAAAAAAAGTGAAAACAAGGTTTAGCAGAAAGGATGTTTTCAATCAGAAGAAATCAGCGTCCCATGTATCATGCTCCTTGTCTTCTGTTAAGGATGGAAAGAAGGAAGGAAGCAGAGACTAAGGTTAAATTGGAGGGAATATGAGAAAAAAAATCAAACTGAAAAGCATTTCCACAAGTTACCAAATTCACAGCAAGACAGTTTTTATGTCCCAAATGGTTACAGACAAAACACAGGTGAAGCACCTTACATGCTGCCTCTTCCTTTTGTTCCAGTCTAAAAGCTACACGTGCTCCCTAGCCATCTGCAGCACCTCTGCAGTCAGAGCAAAGACAAGGGTACCAAGGGAGGCACTCAGAGGGGTCTGACCCACTTGGAAGGGAAGGAAACCTTTCTTTGGTGGCTTTGGCTGCAACTGATGTAACTCAATAATAAACCCAGGTGAAAAAAAAAGCAGCACATGGCAGAAGAGCAGGAATATGCAGTCAAGGAGAAGGGAAGTTTGAATCAACCTAAAGCGGCCAGCTAACAGATATCTAACCACAGCTCTAAGTCCCTATCTAAAAATAGGTTAGATCACTTTGTAGACCTCAGTTAAGGGATCAGCATATCTCACTGCAGTACATGCATTTGAAAAGTTATTTAATCGTAACATCACCACACTTATCATTTTTGTTATCAATGAAAGCTTAATGAAGTTACACTATGCATAATTCTGGATACTTCCTCAAGAGGAAAGCAAAAGCAGAGCATTTCTTTTTAAATAAATAAACTGTAAACTTTAAAGACTTGCAGTTAATGCCATCCATATCATAAATACCTTACAGATAAAAAAGCCTCAGTGGAAAATGAAATGTTAGAAATACTGACACATTGATGACATTGACACAGTAGCCAAAAATATAACTGAGATTTTGCAAAACCAAGCACAAGCAAAATTACAAAGAAAGGACACAATTAAAAAGTCATAGATCTGTTTATTCTTTATTACAATAAACATTACTGTACAAACAGCACAAAATTCTACAAACAATACACTAAAAATTAGGCTATTATCACACCGGTATTTCCTGAAATTGAAGGCCTGAATTACTCACTATTCTCTCCATTGTCAAATCTAAAACTTCTAAGGCAACACAATCTTTAATTTGGCTTCTGTTACAGCAAAATAACAGGCAACTTTTAGAAGACTAATAACTTTAATACTCCTAAACAGATTTCAATTTTGTGCATTATTCCCAATACATCACCTAATGTAAAGCTATGAAAAAATTAGTAATCACACTTTATGTTTACAACAAGCATTTAAAGATACTTTCTTAAGGAGAGATACAAGAACAAAATCAGGGGGAAGGTAAAAGGAGTCAGCAAATGAGCAGATGGCAGACTGAGGATTATAAATGTTTATGTATGGTGCAAGAACATACACAAAACCTCAACGATTACATCACGGGAGCTGGAGATTGAAAAATACAGCATTCAAGGGTCAATAATTTTGTTTTACTGAAGCAATAACAGCTTGTCCATCACAGCCTAGAAATGACTCTAGGATTTAAGTAATTCCAAGGACTCATGAGAAAAAAAATCATTCCTAAGGGTAATTCCTTATCATAACTAAGGGTAAAAAAAACCACCATGTAAAGTACTGCTTCTGAACCAGAAAAATAAGGGAAAAAAGAGTAATTCTCACAATCCAAACGGAAATTAAGGATTCAAAATCAGTGGTGACATTTTGCGTTTTGTTTTTTTTTTTTAACCTTACTGTTCCTGTGGCTTGCTTGTCCATCTGCAAAATGAAGAAATACTACCTGGCCACTTCTGAGTGCTATTAAGAATTCTGCCTCCACTACAGGCTTTAAATACTGCACACTAAATAAAACCCTACAGTTACCCAGGGGCTAAAGACTTTAAAAGAAAATATTAAATAAGATGCACTGAATGAGAAATGTACACTGTGGTGAGAAATAAAAGAAACAGTATCATCATGTAACTCCAGACCACCAGCATGTGCAATGCCCAGAAAGGCTGGTATAAGCTTGTGTGCTGCACAAGCATTTAATGGAAACTGAGACAGGCTGAGCAATGCTCTGTAAATCTACCTTACAGATAGAAATAATACTTACCTGGATTTTTTTCTTGTCAGTTTTTCAATGAGTGTATAGCACAGGGGAATATAACCCAGGAGAGTCAGGTAACTGTTATTCTTGCACCTACAAATGTATGGATTCTCTACATTGCAATCCTAGCTCTTTACTTTTGTACCTCAGTAATGTCCAAAAGCACCACTTAAAGGTCAGCGTCACCCGCACATGTAAAGTGAAAAGCTAATCCCTGCACAAGAGATTTAATAACTGAAGCATAAAGCAAAGAGAAAGAAAAGGATGCAAGAAATAGACTACAAGTAAGAAAAAAATTATCAAAAATAATACCGGCTATACATAGCAGAAGTACAGCAGCTGAGACATGTTCGCATGTTTTGCCAGGTTTTGCAGGAGAAGAGAACAGTGTGGAAGCTTTGTGGATTTGCATACAGAGCTCTCTTCCAGGCAAGAGAGACAGCACTAGAGAAAGCACTGAATTGACAAACGACAAAGACTGCCATAGCAAGCAACGGACAAGCAAGAGATGATGATGTGACATCCAATCAGATGACAGGCAAAATTGGGAACAAGCCAAACTAGTATCTGATGTAGTAAAACAATATGTCAGCAGGAGCTGCAAAAAGACAGGTAATGTAATCAAAGCAACAAGCCAAAAGATGACTTTCGTACTGCTTATCTAAAGATATTTAAAGAGAATGATATGGCATGAAAAAATGAGGGTATGTATCAGATTTTTAGCGTCAGAGATTAGAAGGAAATGCTACAACTTGCAGATTCTGGAAAAGCATCTGCTTTGTGTAGTCTCAGCTGACAGCATTCACCTACAACTACATAATTCTTTGAAAAAGCAGAGAAAGATAAATAATTTCACACATTCTGACTATCTTGATGATTGATGATGGATAGTATTATCTTCATCAGGTAGATTTTCCACCAGAGAGGTGTAAAATGTTTGTTACTTTTTTTTTAATTGATTTTCTAAAAGTCTCATGACCTTAGGTAGCTGACTGATTTCAACTTCAACTTTCATACCTCTTTAAAAAGCTTGGTAGGTACTGCAACAGCCTTTTCTTCCTCCAGATAGGATGCCCAACACCACGCTTGCCTTCCTTTAGATGGTACAGCTGTAAAGAAGCACACAATAGGAAAAGAATTCTGTAACTGTTAAATTCTCAAGAAATAAAAAACCTAACACTTTCAAGTTTACAATATACCCATCTCAAATCTACATTTTATTAAAGGTATTCATGGTGTTTCTCAAGATTTATTTCAGGAAAAGAAGTAGTTCTGTAGGTTTAATGGCTCCAGGAACATGAAGGTTCCTGGTTTGTATAGAAAGGTTTCCAGCAGTTCAAATCTTGATTAGTTACAAGAACAACCTCTTTCAGGTGACAAGAACAACTTACAAAGTCTTGCACTCTCTCCCTTTTCCCTTATTGCTCATAAGAAGCATTAAGATATATATTTGCAGATGTGTAAAATGATCAGTTCAAACCACAAAGCACCTCAAAATTTTAAATACTTTTTCCCTCAGGAATTTCTGTTCCTAGAAAGCCTTTTCAACTGTATAACTGATTAAAAAAAAAAAAGCCACTAGTGCTGAAATACTTCATTCTTTAACAGTATTCAAAATGTTTCTAACCTACTCCATCACTTTGTAGTTTGATGTTTTCAGATGGAGATGCAGTGATTTAACAGTAATTTCTCCAAGCCATCAGAACTGTCACCAGTGCTTTTTTCATGTCCTCAGAATATGACAGAAACCTCCAGTTTCAGGTTTGCTCATATAGTACAAATACATGCATACACTTGCACAGTAGTTGTAATATTGGCTACAGTCCATCTTAATATTGGCTACAGTCACGTTAGTGAGTTAACGGTTTTTAGGCCTTGAAAATGAGGCACTAACTGCACTAACAAAAGCCAGAAACTTCAAAAACAGATGGCTTGTGGGGCTGGCCACTATCTATCTACTTTCATGCACCTCCACTGTGCTCTACTAATCTTCACCTAAAATGCTTCCTCTGAATGCGCAGCTTAGCATTTCAGACCACAAGCTCATGCTGCCAGAAGGACTCCTCACACTCCACAGTATGATTCTGGCCTGATCCTGATGGTGGGCTACTCGCAAGAGAAATAAGTCCCTTAAGTAACAGTCTGGCTAAGCGTTGGTATGATTAAAACATGAACCATAACAATACTGACGCCTAACTCCTGAAGAAGGCTGATAATGTAACCAAAAGATAACAAATTTCAGAATCACAGCTTAACACTATTAAAGCACATTCATTTTATCTGTGATTTATCCAGTTTTTATCTATTCCATTTAAGAGATATGTTGCTCAGTGCAATAACACAGTTATATGCTTGGTTCTGAATATAAATTGGTCTTTTACATTAAGTCTCTTGTGCTGAACTGACATTTTCCCCAAATAAAAAAAACCAGAAGAAATCAGTACAGATCATTCTGTCAACAGACAGCAGTGATTTCCATAGAGCATCAGCTTTGTGCTTGTATCTCACACACTTCTTATCACCTCAGCTTTGGAAACAACTGTTGAAAAAATATTTATATTTCAGGAGTAATTCTGTCTCAGGAGGAGGATCTTCCGTAACTTTTATGTGTTGCATCTTTAATCAGTATTTCATCTGCCTTGTGTGCAGCAGAGCTACTTGCAGCTCTGTGCTGATTAGTGGCCTAGCAACTTCTGCTAACAGCTCCCATTCTACCGTAAGAAACACCTTCGAGGGCAAGATGCAGGTTTGTGCTTTGTGTACCACTGAGGTATAATAGCTGCTGATTCTCCGATTCTTCCTAAAAGTATCTATCATACCAATAGCTTGAAAAAACAGTACTCATTTAAAATACGTTTTATTATGCTGCTTGATGCTGCCTCTGTCCCTTTGGACTGATTACAGCAATTATTCCTAAACAGTTCCACAAATGTGTCTATTTCCAGCACATACCGTAGATACAGAATTGATCCCCAAAGAAACAAAAGTAAGCTTTCACTTCTGCTTAATACATGTCTTTCAACATCTGGGAACTCAATGGGCCTGATTCCCTTTAATACCAGCACTCTTCAGAGGGATGAAAAAACCAGCTAAAATGCACACCAATTACGTTTACACTCACTATATCCTCCTCCACGCTGACAGAGGTATATAAACTGTAAAAGGTAATCAGTCTCACACTGATGGGTTTTTTTTCCCAGTTTTCACTTGGCTCTCTTAGTTCTTCAAGCCTTAAAACTTAATTCCTATAATAGGGAATACAAATACAGTGAAACAATGCTGGCAATTCACAATAAGAGATGGATATCACCTAAAGAATTGATAGTTGAGACTTTTGTTTCATAAACTAACTTACTTTGTTTCAAAACTGTTATTTCCCCTTTTCTTTTTCTCCTGGTTCTCTGTGAGACTCTCAAGATCCTTCCTTCAGGTTTGTCCTCCTAAATTAAAAGAAGAGTATAATAACTTCATTAGTTCAGAAGTCCAGGACAGTAAAAATGGGAGACACCCAAGATTTAATAGTGACTTCATTTAAATGGCTACTGACATAACTCTCTGTTATCTCAAACAAACCTGCAGATGTCTAATAAAAACAAAGCTAGCCATCAGTGACAAACCACAGCAAACCGAGTGAAAATGACAGACAGAAGGACTCTCAACAGCCAGCACTCAGCCAGCCAGCCTTGTCTAAACCAGGGACAGATCACGAAGCCTTCAGCAGGCCTGGATGAGCCAGAGAACAACTGCAGCATCTTTGATATGCTTCCAAAATAATTTAAAGGAAAACCTCTCACAGCTTTAGTCTGCTTTTTACAACCATACGATTGCTTTACTAAATACGAAAGGGCACTGATCCTTCTTATTTATGTCATTGTTTGTGTGTTAACAGTTTTGGTAGCACCTGAACAGATGAACAGAGTAAGTACTCATTTGGGAGGGCAGATGCACGGAGGCAAAGAAGGTGTCCCCTGACTTCTGCCTAAGAATCTGCTATACAGAGAGCTACAGATTCCCTTCTGATAGCTCTAGAGTCTTCAGCCTTTTGGCAATCAGGCAGTTGCAGTGCTTTCCTGTTCTCCCTCAAAACTGTGCTCCTCCCAGCAGTGCCACAGATACTAAGAGGAAAATAAATATTACAGGAATATGAACATGATGGGAAGGTACTGTGAAAAGTTCATTCTAAAACAAAGAATAAACCCAAAAGGAAAAAAAATAAAAAGGTGCCCCAAAGCACATCACCACACAGAACAAAACCAAATCTTTAGCTATGGCTTTCTAAGGCAAATTACATGGAAAAAGTCAAATGTATTCTCTTCTTAACTGTTTTGTAGCTTTCTTTGTAAATAAATTATTGGTCTATAGTCATTTATTCATGTGCAGAGTGACAAAGTAACAGGTGGTGGGAAATATGTACTCCTATTTTTCTATGCTGAAGGCACAGCAAGTCTAGATTAGTATCATATTTCCTTTAAATTCTTTTTGTCCTGTTCTTAAAAAAGGAGGGAAAGGGGATAAAAATAGCTCTTGTCACTTCATTGGCAATAGTTATGTAATACTGGCATAATTAAATTGGCAAGTGAACCAACTACTTATTGTGGCTCTGACAGAGTGATGCCGTCACTTCTTTTTGTAGACGGATGAAGTTACTGACATCGTAATGTAAGGCAAAACTACCACCGACATACTTGCAGGAATGGGTTTCTGATGCATACTAACAGTTTCATCGGTATTCTCCTTCTTCTCCCCATTATCCCTGGACTCTTCCTTGAGAGGTAACTTTGCTTTTCTTTTCCGAATGCCTTTGGAATCATCTTCCCCATTGCATTCCATGCTGGGCTTTTCTTCCTTTGGTTCTCTATTACGAGAGTAACACAATGACACAAAGCCAAAATTCTTCCACTTCTCATGTTCATAAAACAAGTAAAAAGTGAGTAAACCTGAAGGTCAAGTGTTTGTAGGTCCCAGGGTGTTATACTAAATATATTCTTAGAACTACTACTGAAAATTACATCTGCCAAAAGAATTAATCTGAAACACACACAATAGCAATTGTAAAAGGAAAGCCGCCAGCTAACGCTGAACAAGTTCTGCATGTCTTAAACAGTGTGTCTTTTCCCATGTATCATCAAGTCTCACGGAGAAGCAAACTGTGAAGCACTGAGGATCACAGGGCAGTTTACAGAAAGGAAGGCAGTATTAAGACTGTCAAATTCAACTGGAGAAAGCTGGTATGTGACTGTACAAATTGCTAAACAAGCAATCAGAACAGACAAACTAGCTAAAAATGAAGGAAAATGCACAAAATCGCAGATGTTAAAAACTGTCGTAATGCAGTAATAGGCAATACAGAATGGACATACCAACACAAACCTTCTTTTATGATGAGATGAACTGCACTAGCTGAAAGAAAAGGAACTGAGAAACTGCAGTATGCTCGTGTTTTCACTCACTGTCACCCATAACACAGCTCTTGCACTTAATTGTAATTAGCTTACCACACCAACCATCTCATTACTGATTATCTCAGTTGCAATGATTATGAAACAGGGTTGGAGTCTGACACTGATTCATGCATCCCATAGTCTGTTTTACTGCTTGCATCTGACAGCAGAACACAGTGCACTCTGAGCAAAAAAGACTGCTTTCAGCATCAGCGTTATCCAAACCCAAATGTTGTTAGTGCATTTACATGAACAACAGTGAAAGAACATTATAAACTGATGGAGACTCACTAAAGCATGACTGCTTAATATCTCCCTTTGTCCCACCATTAGCGTTTTATCCCCCCACTTTTATTTCATGCTGCATTTATGCCAAATTCTTTGTTTCTATGCTTTATAGCAGCACCTACTTGTTTTTTACTTGCTGGGCACATTTCTGGCTGCAAAATTTCCCTTCAGGAACAAATTCTTCTATGGTACCATAGCGATAACAGTTTTCACAGAAAACAAGTCCATCCATTTTTGCAGCTTCCTTCAACCTTGTGGAGATCCCTGTCTTTTCTGAAAAGGCTGAACAATGAAAGAGGTAACTTCATTAGGTATAGGCGACACATTTCCAACCATCCTCAGCAGGCTTTGCCAAACAAACAGAAAATCAAAAGTCACACCACTCTTGTCAGAAGGAAGAACTGGGAGTTAGTGTCTCTATGGGGCCCATAGTCCCGACAAGCAAGTTGGGGTTTCATTTTTCAACACTAGAGAGAAGAATCCACAAATTTCATGCTTCTGTCATCAGCAGCACATCAACACTGCTTGATGTAGCTACCTGTGGAAGGAGTCTGTTTTGTGAACAGGTACCACGCTGACTGCCCACAGCGTCATCACTGCACGGAGTCCACCACCTCATCCCCTGCTGACATGCCTCATTTTTGACCTATATCTAGAGTCATTTGGGAAAAAGGTTTGTGGGGGAGTTATCTTTAACAGGTGAATTTCCTTCGGGAAGTAAATCACTGACTACATTCTACAGTGTCTCACAGAGTAGCTATTGCTCAACCTGCCTGAGGTCTACTAGAAATAAAACAATCACTAATTTGTAACAAATACGTTTTCAAATACTAAGTTACTCACTCATGCTAAGTTACAATTTCCCCACAAGTGGCATGTAGCCTAGGAGAGGATGCTGTTTCTTTCAGTCACAGGCAGGTATGAAACACTATCAAGTCCTCCAGCTTCTAGAGCAGGTCACTGACTTTGCACCCCTCCGAAAGGCAAATTTCAAGTCACACAGTTCTTTCGCTTGAGCACTGTACTGTCTTTGAAAGCAGAGTGAAATGAACTCCTGTGTGCAGACTATCTCTGCTAGAAGAATATATAATTTATGTGCTATATTTACATTGGTGATTCAAAACAACTATTTCCTCCCACAATGGAAAATTTTAGCAGTATTTTTATCTTTGGGGGGCATTAAATTAATCAAGGACAGTGCAAGGCAGTAGCAGGATGCTTACTTGGTATGTTTATGTGCCCACAAACACACTTCAATTCAGTCGCAACATCATTTTTTTTCAGGTTTACCAGACCGTAGGGGATGAAGTTGTACGCTTTACTGTAGATAACTGCCATCCCTAAGTCTAAGGAGAGAACCTGCTGTGCTACTATGCTATCACACTGTTCTCATCACAATTTCAGCCTTGAATAACTATCATTGCCCTGGAGACAGACCTACGGAACAGAGTAGCTGTGGTCTGAAGCTTCAGACCTCACAGCTGAGGCCCAAAGTGCTCTCCCACTGGTGTAAATGTTTCACCTATTCATAAAAGTCACGTGACAATTAAGACTTAATGGCGGGAGAGTAGGAAAGGGAAAATTTCATTGACTTTGCTTATTGGACTTATGATTATTAAACAAAAATTTTGAAGTCTGCTTTTCAAACGAGTTACACAATGCATTTTTAAAATAAAATGGATAAAATATAATATCAAGAAGGAAAAAAAAAACATTAGGCAATTGTAAGTAATCACAAACCCAGTTATGATATTCTCCTTCATGCTAGTCTGTCATTGCTGGAGTCAGCGTATCAGAATTTTCAGGATTTATGACCGTGTAAACCAACTTCCCTTAAACAAAAAGGGTGTTTCCTTACGTCAGTATTTTAAATCCAGGAAACACCTTATTTGTTAGACATAAACCACAACTATTAGAATTTTATCATTCCAGATAAACATAAATGGTTGCTACGCACTAATTTCAATACTGTAAAAAAGCACCGTCAGCAGGAGCAAGGCAGCAGTGCAGACATACACTGACATGGGTGGTAGCAGCTGAGCAGGAGCCAGGATCACGTGAAGGCAGTTTACAGTGCATGGTACTCTGGTCACAAATGAACTCTAGGCAGTTAGGAGAGTTTGTGGGCAGCCTGGAGAACCAGCTCACCAAAAACAACATCTAAAAAACTCTCAAGAATTTAAAGTGAGAAATTGACTATTCTGTAGGTAATAGGGGGAAAATACTGATTCTAAACTTAAAAAAAAATACTATAAGAAAAAATTGTGGCTGTAATTGAACTTCAGATGTTTAACAGTGGAATTACTTCTTTTTAACTTAAAATGCCTGTATTTTCATATCAATGCCTTATTCACATACCAAGAAACAGGTAGCATCATCAGAGATACTCTGTGCATTAAAGCAAATAAGTCTGGGTTTGTTTTTTTTTTTTTATTTTGGGGGGCGATCTTTAAGAAAAACTGATATATTAAACAAAATACAGTCTACCACAGAAATCATCTACTGTCTCTTAACTGACCTTCTTGAGCAGTTGGAACCATCCAGGTTGTGGTAGCAGTTGCTTTTTTAACACTTTCCATCTCGGTTTCATCTGTAATAACTTCCAGGGCCCCAAATTCATTCACTCTAAACTGTAAGACAAAACCAATGGCGTAGAGTATAGTAAAAAAATTACTCTCTTATCATGTCTTCTTCTGTTGACCAAGATAGTTTTTACATGGTGTCCTCACTGTATTCCCTAATTTCTATGTGTTTCTGCTTACCCCTAAGGAATTGGAAACAAACCTTTCTTGTTTCTTTCAAGCAAACTTTTTTTATTAAAAAATATTAATTTCCAATAGATATTGATAAAGATGCCTCCACATGCAGATCCATATCTAACTTACACATAAGAATAAAAAAAATCAGTAACAGAAATTCATGGGAACATCTCCTAACCATATGTTTTTCACTGCCAGCAAAATAACGCACTCCAGACACTGAGTATTTTTGTCGACAAAAAGGGAACTAAACGTCAAATACAAATGCTTCACAGAGTACAGAAATTTCAGCATCCTCTGAAAACGCGGTACTTCTCTGCTATAAAGTGCACATAAACAAACATCTCAAGGCAGTTTATGAGCTGTTTAATTACAGGCTGAACGTGGTATTACTGTCAGCCAGCAGCAAGGCTCAACAATACCCCACACGCTGTGCTTACACAGGAGCACCAGGAGTTATATCCATCCTGCTGCCAGCAGAAAAGCATCTTCCAAATGCCGTAATGATTACAGTGCTACCAGATGAAATTAAACTTCAGCTTCCCAGTCTACTTGGTTTGCAGGCCCAGCTGGTTACACGGGCTGAACTGAAGGCAGCGTTTTGTCCGTCTGAACTGCAAAGGGATGTAACTCTCTGAGCTTTGACACAGAGGACAGGTCTCTAGCAGCAAGGTGCTCTCACCAACGGAGATCAACAGGAAAAATCATGCCTCAGAGAGTCTTTCAAAGCTCCCCGGCACCCACTCGTGGGAATATTCCTTCAGGGCAGCAGCATGAAGCCTATTTCTGTTTCTCTGGTCAGGCAACTCTACCTTGGGAAAATGAGAAGGGGAACAATTGCAGTTGATCTTCTCTGTGCCTCCAGAAGCTGCAGGATGAATCGCTCCCACTCACTTTGGACCCTGCTAAGGTACAGTACTGAAAATAAGCCATTCTGACTGAAAGCAAAGGTGAGCCCCATGACGTACATACCACAACAGCGAGCTTTCACTAATACAGTCCTTCCAGCCCCAGCAGCTGCAAAGAGCCAGAAGGTCCTAAGGAACGCCGGCAGCTCAGGGGGAAGGAGAGGAAGAAGAGGAGGATCTCACAGTCCCATGACTTCTAGAGCCAGGATTTTTACTTGCCATCAGCTACGCTCACAACAGATAACCCAAGTGTGGACAAAATGTCAATAAATCCATCTGGACTGAACAGGAGTTCAGTTTTGAAAGGCACCCAAATGCAGTAACACCACATGCTCATACTCCAGTTTGTGGACAGACATTCACGCAGTTCCACCCAAAGAAAAGCAGTGGAGTTACCATTCAGAAGAGGATCCTTGTGTCTTACCCAGCCTGGCTCCTAATTTTGCTCATCTCACTTTTCCCGTCGGTGCTTTGCTGTCTCTGCAGTAGGTGGCTGCCAGAGGGAGAGCTTTTCCTTGCTTCCACGAGTGGAGCAGCTGGCTCAGCAAGAGGGCTGTGAGGCCACAACATGGTGGCCCACCAACCCACAGGTCACAGGGAGGCTACTCACCAGTTTCTGGAAACACCCTCTGCACCCTCATACAGCACCAGCCAGAACATCCGTACACCGAAGGTATTTCTGAAGGTATATTGCCTCCAGCTCCTCTTCGGAGGCAATCCTGTAGCAGTATGTCTGCTTTCACCCCCTGCTTCCCCAACTACAGGTCCTTCAGCATTGCTGTGCACGCTGACCTCTCCCTAGCTCACCAGAAAAATGCATCGGACATGGGGAGTCCTACTCTAGTTTCAGCTGGGGAGGAAAAGCAACAACAAAAAAACTTATGACAGAAGTTAACTGCTTAAAACCACGATAAACAGATGTACAGAGCGGCATACTGCACAAAGCCATCACAGGATAAAAGCTGGCAGAGCAATTTGCCAACTAGCGTCTACCGTCGGAAGCGTGACAAAAATGGATCTAGACTAATGGTGGTTTATGTGTAAAATTCAATACTTTTGGAAGCCTAGAAAGTAGGCAACAACAACAAAAAAATAAAGATGAAAAGTTTGGTCACAATATTTCCTCTATTTTTGGTGAGCCAAGCTTTTAATATAGTAAGAGTAGTCCTCATACATTTCCCTAGGTGTCTCAACAGTCTGGTGATACAGAGAAGGAAATGGTGCCATTGAGCCAACTTCTGAGGACAGACTTCCGAGGAGTAAAAATTTGTTTCTAAGTCATCACACTCCTTAAGAAAATCCATAAATTTGCTTTGGATGAAGGGATTTTCCTTAAACCTGTCTTAATTAGAGCAAATAGTAAAATTCCCACTGATGGAAAAAAATTCAAGCCACTATCAAGTACTTTTAAAATAATCTCACAAAGATGCCTGATTTTTGTCACTGCAGTGTTTGAAAGAGAATATATTATAAAGCTTGTTGGGTGTGAATTTAATCCACTTGACTTTCGACAAGTGCCTCTGAAAATCTGAAGTAAACTCTTAAGAAGACAACCCTCTATCGCACTCAATGGAGCCAATGGTCTTAAAAGATCAGGAGGCAAAGCAGAAGAGGAGAAAGAAACCTCAGTAGCTTTCATATGTGAATTCACAGTAAGATAAACAGAAATTAATACAACATTTAGACAGAAAATTTAACTTTTGAAGTTTCATGTATAGATGAGCAACAATTGCAAAAATACACATTTTCAAGATACTGCAGTTCTTTTAACACAAATATATCATAAACTGAGTTGGCAGGATGAGTCCAACTAGTAGTGGGTAAGTATACAACACAGAACTTACTTTGCTGCCTTGTTTAGCAGCTCCCACGAGGATCAAAGGGGAACTAAACAGCAGCTTCCATCTATACATCACTGGAGATTCCTTCCCCTCAGCTGAGATACTTTTTGACATTCTTGGGATACGATGCCCTGATATACCTGAACTTCAGCTTGTATGACTGTTAATTTAATCCCCATGAACATTTTCATATTCATTCAAGAAATAAAGAACATACTGAGGGAAATCAAGGCTTAAATAAATAATGACCAAACATTATAAATACTTTCAGAAACATTTCTGTCCATCCACATGCTAGGTTCTTCAATAGGGATCAAAATTACTATCAATAAACATTTTTTTAATTAAAATTTCATTAAAATTTGCACAGAACTGGAACAAGCATCAGAAGTCACTACAACAAAGCCTTTTTTTTATTGCAGGCAAAAGTATCACACAAAGCATTTCATAAATGTTTCAGATGCAATGGAGAAGCAGATAGATTTCCTCTTACCAGTGTCTCTATTGAAAGCCCATTCCTGAATTTCTTTCTCAAAAAAACTTTCTTCTAACTCTTCATTTCCTTTTTTTCATAGTCAGTTTATACCCATTTGTTCTTAACCCAACACTACCCTATGGATTACATAGCTCTAGTACCCTAACACTTACTCTCTGGGCATGCATTTGAAGCAAGGAATTATGTACACACAAACATAATTTTATTAGGCTAAGCACAAGCCACTTCTGTTCCTCTTACGAAAATGGTGCTCCACCTTCTTGATCCGCCCATCATTCTTTGCCCACCATGTACTGGGCTCAACCATGGAAATTCACTTTTTCTCAGTGAACCTCACTAGCATAACACTGCAGGTGGACTTCTGCTGTCTCCTTCAGTGGCTTTAGGACCTCTCCATTTCTAATGTAAGTTCTTTGCCTTATCATGCAGGCTGGAAGGCACTCTGTAGTTCTGTGTCAGGGGAATTACACATTAAAAGGGCTTTCAGTTCTGTTTCTCCACATTTCATGAAAATAATCAGTGTACTTGTGACTACGTGGGATGAAAATAAGTTTGCAAACAGTGCAAAAAGTCTACCATATTGCAGATTAATTTTTAGAAACTCAAACCTATTGGGAAGAAATACATACGATCTAGTTTCAGATTAAGTCTCTGCTGTTGCATGTGTCTAATTTAGAGAAACACAGATCAGACTACCACAGTTTGCTGTTACTTTTGCCCTTTTAAGAATGTACAAGATCTCATCCGTACTCATAGAGACCAAATCAGAATAAAGGCCACTGTTGTTCTCTACAAGGTAAAAATATTATTTGGGAGAGCAGGCAGAAATAAAAAGGAAGAAAAAGGAGCACCAACTGAAGTGCAAAGCACAAAAAAAGAAGAAAAAAGCCCTACACATCTTAAGGCACAGCTTCAAAATAAATCAGAAAAAACAGCCAACACTACCATCTACTGGGCAAGGTAAGGACAAAGACTTCATAGCAATAAATAACAATTGCTGCTGCATTTTGACAGAAATGTCAGGAGTAAAACTTATCTTGACCACACAACACTGATCATGGATTAGCTCAGAATAAACCAGGAAAATTTATATTATCCAGAACAAAAGTAAATTGAGCAAATGTTCTTCATGCCTATGAAGTAACTAAACTTAAGTAACAGAGTTATACAGCAGTCTGTCAGGAGAGGCCATGCCTTGGGACTCCAGGGATAAAAGCCAAAGAACTGCATTCAGACCTCTGGTTAGAAAACGGTTATCATTCTTCAGTTTAATCACAGTGATTTCAGACAAATCAGAGCTTTTCTGGCATCTTACAGCTCCTCCTCCCTTTAAAGCAAAGGAATCACCTACCGACACTGTATTGTCCAACCACATCCTGCTACATGCTAAGCTACTTTTTACATATTTAAGTTGAATAAGTTAGTAAATGCCAGAACTTGCCCATTCAACCATTCTCCTCTTCTGTGTGTGTGTAATACAGGCTTTGCATGCATGATCGCATACTACTTTTTCCACAGAATCCCTGCCCCAGGCAGGGGCTGGATAGCATTCAGAAAATGAGGCAGCTTTTGTGTATTTTTATACTCTTTCTCCAAGCAGTAAAGCCAGTCTTATTTACTCTACACGGTTTGAAAGTAGAATGACTGTTTATTTGCCTAAAAAACCCCCAACACGCTGAAATAAGGAAGAGTATGTATCTAAAAAAGCTTTAGGCACTCTGGCAATTACTGTTACAATGTAGTGCAAAGTAATTCCTGAAACAAAACCTCTGTTCTCAGCCACTTACAAAAGAAAATAACAATATCTCTTCCTAGCTCTTCATCCATCCGAGTACTCTGCTCCCAGCTTATTTCAAAGCAGTCAGTAAGCGTGTGACCCCTGATGCTTGCCTGGTCACAGAATTTTGACTCTTTCAGGGGTGCGGAAGGTTAGGGGAACACATCCCTCCACCTGGCTGTTCCCTTTCTTTAATGATGAGAAAGGATCCTGCCTCTGTGCTCCTGCTCTGCCAAGTCCAGCAAAAGACAAACAAGCAGCATCCCAGGCTATTTAAGGCTCCCTAAATCATAATCAGTAGACATTAAATTCCACACCACAATCAAGGGGCAGGGCCAGACGCTCTCTCACTGGAATGATACTGTCAGCAAGAAAGTGGGGCACTTCAGGCAATCTTCAATTGATGTTAAGATGCACCAGTAACACCGCAACAGACTAATCCTGAAGTAATGCATCCAAAAAGAAAGGGTTTTCCTATCTGTGCAGGCACAAGCAGGAAAGCATAAAAATAATAGGAAAATTCTCTCATCGCTTCTGAACTGAAAGCTTAGGCACCATCAGAAAACATACACCTTTAGCAAGAGAGACTGACGTTTCCCCAGCAAAACGCCAATACCTCAGTCTTGTCTGCAGTAATGTTTATCTACGTTATTCTTAGACACTCCTCAGGCTCTTCCAATCCCCCCCTCCACTCCGAGTGCTCAAGAATTATCTTAGTACCAGACAGCTCCTCAATGATTTCTCTCCACTGCAAACTCATTCTGCCTTATTATCTCCACTTGAGTAGGAAGTTGCAGCTAAACAGACTTTCTTAAGGTGACACATAAATCAGTGACAAAGTCAGAAGTCAAGGCCTGCCAAGACGATGCTTATTGATCCAGAAGTTGACCTACTAAGCAGCCCTGGCTCCGAATTATTTCGGCCAGAGTATTTCTGAATACCAAACGCTAATATCTCATGGGGAACCCAAGCCAGTGAAAGTTAAAAAAAATGAATGGCTACCTGCCAAAGCTTGGTTCCAGTGAGTTGTTCGGCACCGCACAGGAAGGCTGTGGTAAAAACAAAGGCAGCACTAAGCTTTCCTGTGTGGGATTTACCTGCATTAATCACAAAACTATTCCTTTTCCTTCCTGAAATCCTCTGCCCAGTTATTTACAAGTCTAACAGCATCTACAGCAAATGACACAGTAGATTTTGTGGTAAAATACCATGTGATCACTTAAGTGAAAACTCCACCACGACTACTCATGAGGAAGCCCAATTAAAGATCCAAAAGCAAACCGAATTCCAGCATTTCTTGGCTTTGGACCTTTTTTTTGTTTTGCTTTTTTTTTTCTGAAAGGTAAAATCATTTCACGGCAATGCAAAGTTTTAAACCAGAAATCAATGGTGATGAAGCACAGCATGAGCTAATCACTTACATTAGATGGCAACAGAAGAAAGTTACTTCCATGTGTAGAAAAGACCAGGCACCAAGTACATCTGCTGGGGCTCACATGTCGTCAGAGAAAGTCTATTCTGCCTTGCTTTCTCCTCCCTGCGTGACCCCTTACCAGCTTCCCTGAAGGAAATCTATCTTCTCTCTGGAAAAACGCTTTCGCAGTGGAAGCAGTGATTTAACTGGTTCCTGGTAGTTGATGTTTCCCATGGACATCATGGTCTCCCCTAAGAGAGAAATGCCTCCCCAGATTCAGTGCAGCACATGCCACTGCATGAGGACAGAAATAGCTTTGCACTAAAAAAAGCACCGTAGTTAGTTACTGCCTGAGACACTTACCAGTATTTCTGATATATAATGATGTAAAAAAAAAAAAAAAAGTTGTTCTCTAAATGTTAATTATCTCAAGTAAGCTTGAATGCAATTTCAGAATGGGCAGGTGGAAGGATGCCCTTTATTGCCTTGAGTTGCTGCACCTATGCATCCAGAAACACAGCACTGTGATGTGAATCACGGTTACCTTCTTTACAGAGCGGCTGGAAATACTGGGCACCACTGATTGTTATTCCACCATTCGTGTCCTACTATTATAGTTGGTTTCCTACCATATTAGCTGCCCAGCTTTATTTACAGGTTAATTTCTTCATCATCAAATTTATTTGTATTTTTTTTCCATTCAAGCACAATTTGCAAGCTGGAAATAATGACCAAAATTCTGCCCATGCAGTATATAACAGCTCACTTTCCAAACACAAGTACTAGAAAACTCATTACGAAGTACTTCATAAACTTGTGTCACTGCAGTAGGAAGTGACTGTAAATTATTACAGCTTTTCCAATTTAATGAGTACATTTAAATCTTGAAGTGATAGTGTTACTGCCTGCATTCAGCACAGAGAATTTTAAAAAAAAAAAAAAAGAGAGGAAAAAAGAAGAGTATTTCACATTTATATGCACACCATGCAGAGTAACTGGTAAGCAATGATGTTTTTCAGATGAGCATACATTACTTAGCCTGCCACATGAAGGCATTCTGTAATTTGTAAAATATTTTAGACTCTACTGGAATTCAAGTTTTCTGTTTTATTTAAACATCTTGAAAGAACTAATATACAATGCTAAAATTTTTGTTCTCAGTCTTCAGTGCATCATAGCGTACAATTTTTAATTCTCCCTATCCCCTGTATAATTTGAAATGCTAGCGTTTTCCACAACTATTCAGCTGTCACACAGCATGCTCAAAGCAACGTTCAAGAANAAGCAAATGCCATATGACTCACATGACTAAAAATAAGGACTTCAAGTAGGTAATTCCCCGAAACGTCTATTAAAAAAGCAGAATTTCAATAACTTGGTATACGTTTAACTTAAAGCATGCTCATACAATATAGTTTACCAAATTAAGTGTTCAATTTTCCCCAACATTTTATGGAGACAAAAGACTAAATGTGAGAACGTAAGCAATACATTGTCTGCAATGAACAGTTCAGCTATTGCTTATTATTATTAAAAAAAAAGGCACTCTATTGATGTAAAAATAGAAACTTTGGATTTGTGCATCTTGCTACTGCACTGTTTTCACTGGATTTTTCGATTTCATTTAAATGTAAATAGACAGCAGTGTTTTGAAATGTTTAGTAGAACAATTCTATTATACTTTTTGAAAGGCACGTGCAAGCTTACAAGAAGTAACTGCTATGTAAGGGCATTTTCTTTACATTCAGGACACAGTATTAAAATACTCCATTATCAGGACACTTTAGGTAAACCATCTGCATTAACCCTACTTGAGAATTCCACAAAGAGCATAACATATCCTTCCATGATCACATTTACAGTTTCAAGGGATTAGTCACCCTTTTAACCATCAGAATTCAGAAGCAGCCCTGAAAAATGAGTTGTTACAATTATCTCAAAATCTTAAAAAATCCATACTATTGTAAAGCCCAAATTGTTTTGGTGTCTGTATAAATGCTTAGTCTTTCACCGAGTCTTGATGCTCACTGGCCCACTGAGCTCATCAGGCTAATCCCGCATTGTTGGAAAATATTCTTCCTTTAGTCAGTGTTAGAATGGCTTCATTTCAATTTCATCCAGTAACCCCTTGCTTTTGTATTAAAAAAAAAAAAGACAGGCCAGAATGAGCTGCCTGGCCAATTCTCTCCGTATCTTTCATCATTCTCAGTACACTACCATTGACTACCATCACACCTTTGACTGTGTCTTCCTTAATGCCTGGACCAAAAAACAAACACCTGTTTGTTTCCAAATAAAATAATAATAAATTAAAAAAAAGAAAAAAAGAAGAGCAACCTTCAAATGAAGCTCATGCTACCCTGAACAGGACATAGTTAAGGATCTTCTTAAGTGATTTCCTGAAGTTACATTCAGCTACACTTCCTAGTCCCTTCACTTGCTTTGTAGAGAAGCTTTCACATTTCTCTACTACTTAATTCCTTTACTAATTAACCAAACTCTTGCTTTGGTTTTGTTTCTTTTGACACAGGGTAACCAGAACTGAACAAAGCACATACCGGTGATTTATATGAGATTATATCTTCCTGCACTGTTCGCTTTTGTATTCCTCAAACATTTCAGTATTTTATTTGCCTTTCATACCACGTTGCTTATTAAAATAGAAAGGAATTGTAAAAGCCTGGACTATTAAAAAAACCACAGAGCTGGTCAGGGATGTGGAGGCTGATGATAGCCTTGGCAGTAGAACCATGAGATGGTGAAGTCTGGATTCCTGGAAGAAGTGAGCAAAACAAATACTGAAGTAGCAGCACTGGACTTGAGGAGAGGCAGATTTTGGCTTGTTCAGAAATCTGCTTGGCAGGAT
The DNA here is from genome assembly GCA_013400135.1 of Rhinoptilus africanus. NCBI lineage: Eukaryota > Metazoa > Chordata > Aves > Charadriiformes > Glareolidae > Rhinoptilus > Rhinoptilus africanus. The sequence continues at coordinate 9,261 of VXBO01001437.1, read as the reverse complement.
CACACAGGAGACTGCTTTAAAAGGTAAACAGGGCCCAGAAGAGCTGGATGTCTCTCCAGGGACCTCACACCAGGAGAATGATGCATGCCAACATGCAAGAAGTTCAGCAAATATGGATGAAGGTCAACACAAATGAACTAGGGACTCCTGACTTGGAAATGGAGGTATGCAGAAGGTGAAACTGGGGAAACATTAGAGACTGTATATAGTGATATTGCTGTAGCGTACAATGATGGAACTAGGGAACTCAAAGCTCAGCTGGGCAAGTAACCAGCAAAGGCAACAAGAAGGGCTTCTATATATGTACGGGCTGTAAAAGCAAATTACCGAATTGGACCGAGTGGCTGATAAACTGAAGGGCAGGTTTGCTAATCAGACAGACCTCGCTCAACAGAATGAAGAAACAGGCTAACAAGATCTCATGAAGCTCTACAAAACCCATGCAAGGCCCTGCACCTGGGACAGAACAGCTGCCTGCACCAGTACAGCCCGGGGACTGACCAACTGAAAGCAGCTTTACAGAAGACGACCTACAAGTCAACAACGTGTCCTGGCAGCAAAGGTGGCCACAGGCATTCAGGGCTGCTTTAGCAAGAGGGTAACCAGCAGGTCGAGGGAACTGACTATTCCCCTCCATTCAATACTGATGAGACCATACAGAGTGGTCTCATCACAAGAAAGACAATGTGTCCATCACAAGAAAGACAATGACATGGTGCAGCAAGTCCAGACACCAAAACAAGTAGGGGCTGTAGCACACGACTGCAAGATGCAAGGAGAAGGTGAGAGAACTTGTTTGCTCGGTCTTGAGAAGAGAAGGAGAGACTTTACTGCTGTCTTCCAGTAGTTAATGGGAGGATATAGAGGGGATGGAGCCAGGTTTTGGACAAAAGGCAACAAGCGCAAGGTGCAAAAGGGGAAATTCCAACTGAGTATCAGTAAAAGGAAAAAATCACTATGAGGGTGGCCAATGCTGGAACAGGCTGCCCAAAGAGACTGTGGTATCTCCAATGCTGGAGATTGGACAAGGCCCTGAGCAACCTGATCCAACTCAGCCTGAGGTCTGGGCTGGTCAGGGGTGGTCTCCTGAGGTCATTTCCAAAGCAAGTTATTCTGTGAGTCTATTCTATGACTCTGTGACTAAAAAACAACAAACAAACAACAAAACACCACAAAAACACACTCCAAACATCGGTCTCCTGAATTTCAAACATTTTTAACTCTTTACTTCAACAAGAGAAATTGTATCAGGCACCACGGGACACAAGATTCTTTTAAAAAACACATGTTTTCCAATTAATTTGTGAGATTGCATTCAAAAAATAAACTGAGAAAACCTCACCAATGTTAGCTTAAATGGAATTATATGAAAATATTGACTAGGATCAACAGGAGATAGGTGCAAGAAACTGTACTACAGAAACTGTATTTTTAGCTAACGCAGCAGAGGACATCTTCTGAGGACAAAGTAGAAAGTATCAGATAAATAAAACACATGAAATATTTTGAGAACAAAATAAAACTGTTATAATTTACTTCAGTAACTGCAACCAGTGGGAAAAATGTAATTAAAAGTACTATTCCAACACCATTCAAATTTCTAAACTATACCAAGGTCAGAAGCACTCACTTTATTAATTTTTCTAGGCACCCACATGACAAAAGCAAAGCAAATACAAACTATTTTTAGAAATAAAAAGAACTAAGAATATGAGACTGTGAGAGTCAGTGACAGAATAGAGATCCTTAGTGAGACAATCACATAATACTCTAAGTGGACTGAATTTTCACTCTTAACTTTTAGGATTTCTTTCGGATCTTTTGCACTTGATTACTTCTGTCTATATAGTTAGGCAGTGCTAATTTATGCCTTCCTACGGGGATGACGGCTGTCTATGCCAGCACCAGAAAATGAATCAAAAAACTCCAGAGCTAAAAGCTAACAGGCTACAGTCTCTTAACTCAGAGCTGCAGATTCATGTTTTATTCATAAAAGCAGATACCAACACACCAGCTTGTGAAATGCATTCTTCTGGCATTTAACACTTTTATTTTGCTTATTAAAAAAATTACACGTCTTACCTTTAGGTCACTTCCTGGCAAAGTACCTATGCCATCCTTCCAGTCCATAGCACTAAATACATCAAACTCTTGACCATTTCCACTGGACGCAGATTCATTCATGATGCATGTACTAAAAAAAAAAAAAAAAATTAAAATACAAGTATTTAATGTGAAAATACTTTAAGTGGTTTAATGCTTATATCACTGGACATTTCTTCAAACGCACTTCATAGAAAAGTATCAAATGCTTCCCTCACTCAGCATGCTGGCAATGTGGACAACTGACAACAATGCTGGTAATATACACTAATATAATAAAACCAAGGGAAAATCTTTTGAAAACCTTTAAAAATAATACTGGTTTCACACACTAGGAGGTCATTAATGAGGCTGTATTGGAGAGAAATGAAAAATTTTAAACTGCAATTAAACTGACATGGGGAAAAGACACCTCAAGTACAGCTAAGAAAAACATTTGTTCTGGGGAAGGCAAGACATGAGTGTATGCCTATAATAAATACATGAAGCAATGATTAATAGAAGTGCTTTTCCTTAATATCGGATAACATCAGCGCTGATGTGACTGCTTCACCAGAGTTGAAATTAAAATTTCAAAATGAATTTGAAACTGTCTTTCACTGTCTGACTCAGGACGCCCAAATATTCCCTGTCTGTTTCCATACAGTTTCACTGAATTTTGATTTGCATTTTTAAAACCTATTGCAGAGAAGCACACGCACACCAGAGAAAACTACTCCTTTGCAGGACTTTATTTTACTGGATCCCTCTGTTTCAGAACACCAAAAGGAGAGGAGAGAATATTTATCTTCAGAAATAGTGGATTTGGACATCCTCTTCTGTGGTAAAAGTTTATCCCAAATTATTTGCACAAGCAACAGAAGCATATAACACTTGCCACTGACCCTCCCTGGCTCTGGCCCCGCGCTTGTCACTGCCACAAAGACGGCATCAGTTGCACTGAACTGCAGATGTTTCTAGCAGCCAGTTGTGACTCCCACCAAATTCTTCCTTTCCACTTCTCACAAACCCAGCAATCTTTAAATCTGTGGCCTGGCATCTAATTTACTATTTGTTCAATGTGAAATGTGACTCATTCATTTTCTTTCTGAAGAACTTCTGCCCTATGCCTAGCAGCTGAAACAATTTGCGGCAAAATTAGCTCTGTCTTTGGTTTGTGAACTATTAGGAAAAGCTCACTCTTTTCAAATTTACACTTTCTGAACTTTCTAACCATCACTTTCTAAGCCTCATACTCTGTCTATAGACTGCAAACTTTTGCTGCAAGCATCAGTATTTGAAATTCCAATCTGTAGAGAGCTTCCTCAGTGCTTAACCTCATTTTCCAAAATCTAATTTATAACTTAGGTCCCACTCCCAAAATCTGCAAATCTCTACTAATACTCTCTGGAAATTTGGAATATCCACAGAAAAGACTGAGTGATATTTGTTCACTCAAAGGTAACAGAAAAAGATGCAAAGCAAGCAGAGGCAAACTCAGGTCATCTAGAACCTTTTTACTGAAAGTTTGAGGAGAGAAATGCTTAGGTAGTTAACTCTGTTGAGTGAAAAATCTAAGGAATTTACATTTTTTTCATCAGAAAAATCACTGTAACACACCACTACAGACAGATACTACTCTGGTTTTGGGTCTGCAAAGCGGACTCCCTTGTATTTCTCCTTGGTTTCCACCTCACATCTAGCAGAACTCTTCAAAGCCCTGAGCAACACCTTACTCCATGAGCACTTCCCTTACATTACAGCCAGTACACAGTATCAACAGGGTAACAGGAGCTGGACCTCAGTCAGCAACCACTGCTTAGGGTGAAAGCTTCTGCATTCTTCATCTCAGAGGATGGGCAGAGTTCACGGAAGGCTCTTTGAGAAGACTTCACGTATTTCACACGACAAGTGGGAGGTAAGAAAACCCACGTGATTCAATGTGTCTTCTCCATCCCTAATTTCAGTAATTCTCTGCGATAAAGTATTGAAAACCACATCATCAATGCACAAAAAAATAATTTTAAAGTATGTCGACAAATCTAAACAAAGCCAGTGCAAACTCAGAAATTCCCCAAAGCCACAGACCTTCTCTTTTAAAATCACTCTCGGGCAAAATCCACCACCCGCCCTGCCTCAGGGCAGCTCCTGCAGCACATCTTGGACGGTTTCTGACCCAAGAGCATGGTACATCGCCGAGCTCAATCCCTCCACATGGCAGCAGACCAACACAGGCCGCCTTCCACCAAACCGAACCACATCCTGACGGCAGAGGCGCAGGCCTTCCCTCAAGAACACAAGACCCAAGCTGCCAAAAGAGTGGCTGAAAATCGTATCTCTCCAGAAACCCGTGAAATTTTAAGGACGTGAAACAGTCTGGTTTAAGCACATTGGTGTAATGTGCTCCCTGTGATCAGCCTGGCTAAGCAAACACAAAGCTGTGTTCTGTATTAACCAAAGTTTCTAAGTAACCTTAAATTACCACCCTATTTAGAGGACACTTCACTCAACCCTCCCGTGGTTTATTTCTTATAGAAAACATGTTCCAAGTGGTTTCTGCAGGAGGCACGACAGAAGACGGGAAGAGACTCGGGAGGTTGTGGGAAAACGCTTCCTCGCAGCGGCCGCTGTCCCAGGGAGCGAGGAGCGTCCGACAGCCGCTCCATCAGACACGGGCACCTGCGCTAGTGCTGCTCTCATTGCAGACAGGCTTTGTAACAGAACTGCTTGGGGAAAAAATGACATGGGGAAAAAAACCTTAGAGCCTAGCCTACACAGGCAGGATGTAAACTGTGAAAGTAAAAAAGAAAAAAGTAACAGAAATGTTCAAGGCATATTTCTCTCAACAAAACATACAAATTTTAATTTAATTACACCTAACAAGGTTTCCTCAGGTAACAAATCAGCAGTAATGATATATTCTATTGTTTGATAAGGTATTCATTATTGTTTTCCTTTTAAAATTAACTCAACATCAAAGGCACAATCTGTACTTTTACATTCTGCAGCCCTCAGAAATTTCTTAGTGAGGATGAAAAGGTCATAGGGCAATGCAGATAGAAATTAATTTACCAAAAGGAATTGCATTTAACAAAATATCTGTTTACAGCTTTGCTGAGTGAACAGATGAAAGATAGGACTATATCCCTCTACTAATGATAATAAGGAGGGAGAGAGAGACCAATTAAATTGTTACAGCAATGATGTACTAAAAAAGGAGGAAATCATTGCAATATATACATTTAAATCACAGAAAAAAAAGAAAACTACAGAATGTCTCATCTACTCATTTTTGTTTTCAAAGCTCTGATGCAGTTCTAGTATAACTCCTTCCATAATGATTTCATTTGCTATCATTTCTGTTGCTACACTTCCCAAAAAGTAGTAAAAATACTAGATGAATAAGGGGCAAGGTAACTAGAGGACTGTCCCTATGCCTGCCTCTGAATGCCATCTGATGTGAAGGAAAGGACATAATCATAAGATTATGGAACAGTCATCTTCCAAAAGCATCCCCAAAATCCATATTAGGGATCTAACTGTATCGCAGTGTTCACAGCCATCAGCTATTAACATTTACAGAGGAGTGTGCTGCATGTTAACATTTCAACATTAACTTTGGTTTAGACATATGTAATAAATTCATTAAAATAAGTAAGCATATAAAATAAGATTATACACATCCTTTAGAAAAACCTTCATTTTTACCAACTGGTTCAACAATAAATGAGTACCTCACAGAGGAGATATTTAATGAGAATAACAGCACTAAAAACGAGATAGTTTCATCTGGTGAAAGACTCTCTAAAGATGTAAAGCAAAGAAACAGGAGAGAATATGCCAATTAAGCATACAAGTAGTTTTTGAAATAATTACAGGGTTCTGCACTGAACACATCAAAAAGTACTAGTAGAAGGGTTCTTTCTTTCAGTCAGCACTTTAAAAAACTACCTGACACCTACCCAAATTTTGAAAAATCTAAGATGTCAGCTGTGAAGTGTCCATATGATTTCTAACCAGCGGCAACTCAATATGGGGTCACTGAGCAGCACAGAGAGGAGATCTCAGCAGTAAAGCCCCCAGATTGGCAGAGCCTGTCTGCAGTAGAGTCTTTTCTTTTTATGCATCCCTGTGCATTTTTATTTTTACTTTCGAGGATTTCTGTAGCCACCATGACAGGACAGCCTGGGAGATTTGCCCCGTGCTGGTCCTCTGCTCAGCTGGCAGCTCCTGCGAGGAGAGGCAAAAGTGGGCTTGTGGAGCCAGAGGAGGTCCCAGCAAGGGGCACCAAGGGCGAGGTCCAAGGGACGAGCAGAGGTCCCAAGGGAGGCAATGTCCTTATGGAGTCGAGCCATGGTCCCTCTTCCCAACTGGGCTGGGTGACACCAGCACTGACAGATGTTCAGAAACAAAGGCAACAGGTGAGTTTTTTGTCCTAATACTGTAGATGGTTATTTTGGGCATCTCCAAGGAGGAGGCTGCCTGGCGTAGCACCCATGGGCTAAAGGGACATATTTTCCCTACACAATAAATCATGAAAATTAAGTGGATCAGAAGGGGACAACTCAGTGTACCAGAGCTGCAAATATACTAACTGCTAGACACCGGGGGAGGAGTGGATACTCAGCTTTGGCTTTATTTAATGTCTAAGAACATGAACATTACCAGAGCTGACTTGTTACAACACACAAAGCAGAATACTCCCTCACAAAGTAAGCTCCCTCTATTTCAGATGACTTTGTATTAAGCTACCTTCATCATGACAGCAAAAGCAAAGCCAACTGACTGTAAACCCACCGGGGCGAGCCCTGCTTTTCTCCTCGCAGTCTTCTCTTTGAGGCAGGTACACCCCGCACTTGTCTCTTTCTCACCCTTCATCTTTTTGCATCTGATTCTTCACTTAAAGAAAAACAACCACAACAGGAACGGTGCAGGAAATGGTAACATGCTTTGAGGCTATCCACCACATTGTAATATGTACTTTGTTTTGTACCCGTTTAATGGTTAAATTATTTTAATATTTCATTAAAAATTGCAGATTACACATTTCCTTCAAAATCTCATTTTTTCATTGTTTAGGAACCACTTGACTAGTTCTGCCATGTTTCTGTTCTGTGTGTTGAAGAGCTGCTTCGGTAAATTTCGCTATTTTGCCTGTCGCTCATGAAGTTTATTACAAGTAAGTTATCTTAGAGATGAGATATATAGCTTATATCTGTATTCACAAAGGGACCACATCTTAAAATTCTTTGCCATTCTTAAAACTTGTAACAGAAAACAGATCAGATTTCCTATTGATGATGTCCCTTTAGCATTATTTCCTCTTACTTTTATCTGTTGCTACTCTTCTGCCTGCTAGATTCTCCAAGCATACTCTGTATGTTTGTTCCTGTTTCCCAATACTTCAGCTTGAAACCTTTTTCCTCACAGAAAGAATCTGGCCACAGATGCACTGCAAAATGCAGCGAAGCCTGAGTCTGCACCAGTGCTACAGGAGGGTTCATGCTGTCCTCACCTGAGCCGGGTCGCTGCCAGCGAGCTAACACAGGTATTGCCGTACCACTGCTCAAAAGTGGCTAACGTGGTAAACACAGCCTCCAACTACCAGCTCATTTTGCTCACTTTCAAATATCCACAGAACACTCTAAGAACAACAGTTTACCAATATCAAAGCCACCCCATCATCTAATGAAACTTACCACTGACAACTTTCGTCTTGTTTATGAAGAACCTGTACCCCATGCCTGTACCTACTCAGACAGAAGACTTCAGTATCACTCTGAAATCCTATTTCTAAATTTCTCTTCATTCCTTGAACCAGGCCCATAAAGTTTCACAAAACTTCTGCCTTTGTTTATTTGTGCCTCCTTCCACCCTCTATGCAGACACCTCCTTGAGCAGAACTGACGCAACAAATCTACACACTGAATATCACCTGACCTATTTCAAATTATTATGTCTTACCCCAAGTTAATTCAGTATATGCCTGAACACTCTTTTTGTCTGACTCGTGCCCTCCTCTTGCTCTTCTGATGGTTCTTAGCAGCTTCCATGGGCTCTGCTGTCCTTAAACAATTAATTTGCCGCTTTCTAGCTCCTAAGTACACTCAGCAGGCTACTGCATTTATAGACTTTTCCTTCTTTCCAATTCATAAAGAGCTCCTATCTCCCATTGCGATGAGCAGTCCTACTCCTGCAGCACTAATAAGCTACAACTACTCACACACTATCACTTTCTCCAGTCAGCCCCATGCCAAGTAATGGCGGGTCCCTCACACCCACCACTCACGACCGACCATCCCACTTACCAGCAGTATTAGAAAACCCAAAGAGTAAAAATGGAACGGCCCACAGAAAGTCAACCACCTCCCTTCGCAGAACAGGTGATGCCCAATAAACCTGAACAAGTCAGTGGAAAGACTCATCAGGTAAAGTTATTAAAACTTTTAAAAGCTACAGCCTAGAAAAACTCATTAAATTGAAGGTGAAACATACACCACCACAACAAAGTTCACTGCAATTGCCCAACGGACAACAAAAACCATCCAAGATGACTGCTTCAGACACCTTCATGAGAGCACCAGTTCACGGGACCAACTGGACCACAGCCAAAGCTGCTGAAGTCACACCAGGAAACAAGGAGTACCCGGCACTACGTGGATTTACGCGGAGTGCTTTACTGCCTTCAGCCGCTAGTTTCAGGGAGTTTCTCTCTTACAGATGTTCATCATATAAACTTCTGGGAACGTGATAACTTCCTTGGTGAAAAGCACCAGTTTCCTAACCAACTTTCCAATTTGCATTAAGGAAACTGCGTTACGGTCCAGAACATAGACTATTTCCAAAACTGACACACGCTGAAGTTTGCGTATCTCGAGTTTTAATTACACTCACCACCTGACCGTTAGCACCCACGACTGAGCACCCGTTCAGGAGCAGAAACAAACAGCAAAACGCCCAACGCCACTCCGCTACACAAGGGAAATTAAAAACAGAACAAGACTGAAAATACAAGCCGTGCTACCCCTCACTCCAAAGCCTGCCCCCGCCATGCTATTCAGCCCAGGTAATTAAAAGCAAGGCAAGAGGCTGTGCCCCTCACCGCCCGGGGAGGCTGCCGCATCCCCGGGGCCCTCCTCTCCCGGGCGCACCGGGGCTCAAACCGCGCTCCCGAGTGGG